>CM019149.1:291280569-291810569 GCA_009733165.1 Naja naja
AATTTCATTTGAAAACCTGTAAGTCCAAATTAAGCCATTTTAAAGGGTCATTTTGGGTTAGGTCATGAGAAATCAGGGTGGTACATAAATTTTAACATGGCAATAAATAAACAAATGAGTACATTTAGTTGGCCAAAACTATGAAAGGATCCATTTCAAATCCTGCACGTACTTCAGGGGCATCACCACTCTCCAAGGGCTCAGGGTCCAAATCCTCACTAATGTGTCTCCTTGATCGAAACCTTCGGTGGGCAGCCTCTTGATTTATCTGCCTGATGTTATTGTCAGATTCAGAAGCCACATCCCTGAAATGTCAACGATTGGTGAAAGAGACATGAGTCAGAGAAGGAAGAAAGACATCATTAGCTGAAATACTTCCAAGTTAATACGAACACCACACACACAGACACACACAGACAAACACACACACACTCAGCTATTAAAATGTCAGAGCCTCTCAAGTCTCTGCTGCATCTGATAGTAATGGGAGACAAATGAAAATCAAAATCTCTGGCAACTCAAATTAAATAATGATCAGTTTGTCCTTCAAAGCAAATGAAAGCTTGTTGTCTCAAGCAATTAGCCTGATTAAGGGTAAATTTCAATAATCAAAGCAGCAACAATTAAGAATGAGGTCCAAGCTGATACAACACATGTGGGGCTGTGTATAATTTAAGCTCATCTTGTTGCCTTATTGATACAACTGCATTTGTTGTGCATCCTCTTTAATTCAAGAGAAGATCATCTCATGCTCTATTGCTTTTTTTGTCTCTGATTTTTTTTGAAGAAAATTGGTTTTAGTGAATGTTTTAACTTACTACATCTTTAATAATAGTTTGGTTCTGCATGTGAAATAGAGTCTCATGAATGATTTTTCCGGGAATTTCTCATTCTTCCCCAAGATTTACTGGATAAGTGGATGGTTGGGCGGCAATAGGAAACAATAGAAAGTAAAAAAAAACCCCACAGACACAAAGACATATTTGTGTACTGGATGATCACAATTATTTCATATAAACAAAATTTGGACACAGTAAGTTTTATATCGTATTTTAGCTTTTGCCAACTGAATAAATAAAAAATCCATAATTTTGAAAAGGATCTACAGGTTACTGTCAGACAACATGTTGTCTATACATACATTTGTCAGTTTGGTTCCTGGCATTCCCAATTAAAAGTTCACACAGAGAAACTACATAAAACCACCAGTGGTATAAAAACACCATTCTCAGAGTAGATACAACTCAAGAGAATTTCACAATTCCTCTCTATTCTGCCTGGTTTGCCTGTATCAAGAATACTGTATCCAATTCTGGGTACTATAATTTAGAGAATATGTTCTAAAAATAGAGGGTATGCAGAGGAGAGGAACCAAAATGATAGGGGCCTTTGGAAAAAAAACTTATGATAAATGTCTGGCGGTCTTGAGTGTGTTTAGCCTGGAGAAGATTGTAAGGCAGAGATGTCAAACTCAAGGTTCTTAGATCTGGCCCGCGGGGCCATCCCGGAAACAGTGAAGGACCGGCCCATGGTGCCTCTGCCAGCGAGAACAAGAGCTTGGGGGCGTGTGTGAGCTCCGTTTTCACTGGCAGAGAGCTAGCAAAACATACTAGCAAAAGTGGCATTTGATCACATGAGTGACATAGAGCTGGCTATGCCCCTCCCCCCAGTCATGCCCACCCTGGTCCTCCTAGGTCAAGCACAACCCTGATGTGGCCCTCAATGAAATCGAGTTTCCTGCTGTAAGGAGACATGGCATTTGTCTTAAGCTTCTGAAAGGCTATCATGTAGAATATGGGGCAAAATTATTCAAATTTATTCCAGAAGGCAGGAAAAAGCAGCAGTGGATTTCAGTTAGAAGGAAGGAATTTTGGTTGAATATCCAGGAAAAATTCTACTGACAACAGCTGTTTAGCAATAGAATAGCGTACTTAAGGGATTGTGGGCTCCCTTTGGCTGGAGATGGTTACAAAAGCTGGATGGACAGTGGCAGTAGTTTGGAGTAGATGATAACCAAGGTCTCTTCTAACCCTCACATTTTATAATTCTAGAATTTGCAATGTGATACCTCATAAATCTTTGTGACTATAAATTCCATTATACCAGCTAGTATGGTAAATGAGTAATAGGTAAAAAGACTAATGGAACACACTCTATTGTGGAAAGCTGGAACTTATTATATTGGGCTTATAGGTATCTTTTAACTTATATGTTCAAATACTTTTACCATTAAATATATTCCATACCACAATCCTTTTATTTGGTTTAACACTTTGGTTTAACAATTGCTATCAATGCCACAATCTTAAATTTAACAAATCAACTTCCCTGCCATACTGAACTGCACAACTATTTTAATAATTTGGTAAACAATACTCTATCTAGGTTATTTCTACAACTGAATGTTATAGGAACCAATGAAGATCAAACAAACAAGCTGGAAAAAAAAAATCAAATGGCATAATGAGTCAGACTCAAAGGATAAACAAAACACTTTTCCTGAAATATCTGTATCATAGTGGACAGAGGCAAACAAGCAAACCACTTGCTTGTAAAGAACAACAACTCTGATGTATAAAATATATCCAGTCTCAGAAAGTAGGTATACCACATGGATTCAGAGTTAAATTTTGTATGTGAAGAATTTGTGATTTAGAGGCTAATGAGCTAGGTTTTCTTGCCTGTCTCATAATGATTATTTGCCCTTCCAAAAGAATTTCCAGAATTCTCTTTGATCTTGTTCAACCACTTGCTTCTAGTTCTTCAATCTCTACTTTACTTTCATTTATTAGTATTAGCCTTTAGATGTTCAAAGGGCCCTGTTAAGGCATGCAAATCATGAATCACTTGAGCATAAATCTCATGTCCAAAGAATAGGCTGGTTAATAATCACTATTTCATCACTGCTTCAATCACTAAAAAGAGTCAAAAACTAGAGGCTACTGAGCTTTATTAAAGTGACACTGTTCCAGACCAGAGATTAAGCTATCTCTCTGTCTCTCTGTGTATGTGTGTATATATATTGGGCTGTTGCAATAGTGGAAATCCACAGCCCTTCTTTAAAGCATTATTTTTATTTTGAAATAAAATCAAAAGTATACAAAATGGTAAAAAAGAATATATATATAAACCATTTTTGTTCCTTTTTACAACCTGTAATCTCTTAATTCAGGTAGAATCAGGGAAATTGATGGAGCCGAGCATTTACTGGCTGGATTTACTGGCCCTTCCTAACCCTATGTAGAGTTCGCAGCAGATATTTTTTCTTTGTGCCCTAAGAGAGAAACATCTGTCTCTACCTAGAATTGAACTCTCAACCTTCCAAGTGGGAGCCAAGCTTCTTCACTGGTAGCCCCCACTACTCACATTTAAAAACCCAGTAATGGCACTAAAATAGGAACAAGAGGAACTATTTTATTTCAGTCGATAGTTTACTGAAGCATTACAAGCAGGATTCACAAAGCATACACAGTAGTTCATAAAGTATAAGACCAAAAGATGGAAAAAATAATGCATCTTTCCCCTTGTGAAGAGAAGGAAGACATGCCACACTAAAGAAAGCCACCATTTCCTCCCACTCCAGTATGCAGGCCATGAAACAAACACAGAAGCAATTTCACTGAATGTCAGGAACAACCTGTTACTAATAAGAGCAGTTTGACAGTGCAATCCATGAGCCAGAGAGGTCACGAGATCCTTTCATTTATTTATCAAATTTATTTGCTGCCCATCTTGTGGCTCAAGGTGACTCTGAGTGGCTTTTCAGTAAATGTGCACAACCAAAGGTTACACATCCATTTACTGGAGATTTTACAAGTTGGAATCTTGTACTAGCTGGTCCCTTCAAAATAATTCTATCAGCAAAACATGTGCAAATCATGAAGCTGAAGCTTAATCAGAAAAAAATGCATAGAATGTGAACAAAACCCTAAATACGGTACCTTTCTATGGAAGAAACTGAATATGTGGCACAGTGTTATTTTCTTTAAAATGAGAATTTCTTCTAGCTGAATAAATGTGTACATCATTAACATCTTCCAGATTTTAGCAATCTGCTGTGTTTAGCAGTTTGCTTGAGAGGCATTTACTCATAATGCTCTAAAATTGATTTACTGTAATATGGCCTTACTGTTCCCAGAATTGTTTACAAAGGTCTCCACACAGGCATCCAGGGTTGTAAAGTTTAAAATCACAAAGAAGCATTAGAGAAGTGCCATTTAAGGTGGCAGTATTGCTGGCTATAATCAGGATTCTTGTTACAGAACTCTGCTGAGCATGCCAGCTGAAAGTAAACATCTAAGTTCATCTGCCTTCCACTCCTTCCAACAGCACAGGTAGTTCTCAACTTCTAACTATTTGCTTAGTGGCCATTAAAAGTTAACATGGTATAGAAAAAAAATCCAACCAGCCCCTCTGAAGCTCCATTTCAGCCTGCAATGTGCTGGGGGAGGCCTCCGGAGGCCCAAATGGAGTCCCGCTGAACCTCCATTTTGTCCAGCAACGTGAATGTTGCAGAGCCTTTGCGATTGTTCATAAGAGCGAACAACTGCTGTAGTGCTGCAAGATTCGTAGTTTCAGGACTTGTTTGTAAATGCTAGGGGGCACTTATCGCGTAACTTTGAACATTCGCTAAGGGAATGCTCGTAACCTGGGGATTACCTGTACTGATTAATCAATTTACAATTTGCAAGCTGTTTACAGATTCTAGGCAGCTTACCCTGAATGACAGAGCATCAGGTATAAAATACAGAGTATTTCATGTATAATTTAACTCCCCACAGCCAGGCTAACACTGAGAATTAAGGCAACTGTCATTCTAATTTGCCCCATGTTAGAGAAGGCTGCGCTCAATGAAAACTAAAACAAGGCACACAAATGATGTGCCCAGATAATGCCTCTAAGTATCAGGATTGAAAGATGCACTGAGATTGTCAATGTGTCTGGGAGGGAGGGAGGGAAGGAAGGAGAATAATGGCCAAATTGTTCTATGCATGCCTATCAGTGTTCTGTAGAACAATTATCTTTCCTATAAGAAATCTGACCTCAGTAACAGGATAATACATTTCCACACAAGGCATTCCAAATTTTATGACTGCGGAGTGCCATTTGCTTCGCCCTTGGCTTTGGTTCTGGCCAAACAAACGTTGATCATAATTTATACCATTTGGCTAGGATTCGAATGGACAGAAGAAATGGAAATTTATAGAACAAGAAGGCTGTTATTATCTGGGCAGGGTTACAGGTAGTCCTTGACTTACGACTACAATTGAGCCCAAAACTTCTGTGGCTAAGCGAGGCATTTGTTAAGTGAATTTTGCCCCCATTTTACAACCTTTTTTAAACCAAAGTTGTTAAGTGAATCACAGCAGTTGTTAAGTTACTAACACGGTTGTTAAGGGAACCTGGCTTCCCCACTGATTTTGCTTGTCAGAAGGTTGCAAAAGGGAATCACATAACCCCCGGACACTGCAACCATCATAAATATGTCTTAGTTGCCAAATGTCTGAATTTTGATCACATGAACATGGGGATGCTACAATAGTCGTGTGAAAAACGGTCAAAAGTCACTTTTTTCACTGTTGCTGTAAGTTTGCATGGTCACTAAATGAACTGTTGTAAGTCAAGGGCTATCTGCACTTTACTGAGTTAGCATTACTGGATTGTAAACTGCCTTGAAACCTGGTGGTCAGGACCACGGGTGGGATGCAAATAATTTTACTAGCGGTTCTGTGGGCGTGGCTAGGTGGGCATGGCTAGGTGGGCGTGGCCATGGGACTGGGTTGGTGTGGCTTTTTTAGCACCCCCTTGGTGCTTCATTTTTTTAAATTCACATTTATATGCCACCCTTCTCTGGAGACTCAGGGCGACTTACAATTTTTGGAGTGCAACCCAATGTGCTCAGCAATAGCCTTCATTCTATTGTATATGCTTGCTTATTACTAGGGCTTTTTTTTTGCCCCACCCCAAGCGGCATTTTTACAAATTCAGCTTATTGCCCCCAACAATCTTGGGTCCTCAATTTACCTACCCGGGAGGATGGAAGGCTGAGTCAACCTTGAGCCTGGTGGGATTTGAGCCTGCACTAATTGCAGGCAGCTGGAGCTAACTGCTAGGTGTTTAATAGCCTGCACCACCAAGGCTCTTTTTTTTGCCTATTGGACCTCAGGGAAGTCTCCTGGGAGGCTGTTTTTGCTCCCAGGAGGCTCCTCTGAGGCCCAGGAGGCCAAAAACGAAGTGCCGGTGGGGCAATCCCTTTTTTTGCTTCCTGGGCTTCAAGGAAGCCTCCTGGGCAAGGCAATAAGACAACGAGGGGGATCACGGCACAGCTGATCATCGGCACAGCTGATTGTCAGGAGGGGAAAAATAAATAAATAACGGTTTGGCCGAACTGGTAGCTGTTTTTTTTACTCCTGGTTTGGCTGAACAGTAATACTTTTTTACTACTGGTTCATCTGAACCGGGCCAAACTGGCAGAATACCACCACTGGTCAGGAGAAAAGACAGGATATAAACAGCCATTTACCATAACCACATTAGTGATGGGAATTCTCAAGAGGGAAAGACTTTTGAAAGAGGTCAGACATGCAGTGGTGTTCTGTGGTTTTGAAACAGGTAATTAAAGACGGATCCAGAATGATGATAGTATGTTCCACATTCTAAATATTCCATGACGGAAGTATTTCCATAGGAATGGGAAATGAAGAATTGAAAGTCTACGCAGATTCTCAATCATCCAGGTCATGATTGTCCCAAAGGTGCTATTCCAAAAAGAACTGAACTTTCATGGGTTTTTTTCCTTGAAAATATTTCGCTTCTCAGAACTGAAGAAGCTCCTTGGATGAGAAGCAAAACATTTTCAAGGGAAAAAACCTAAGAAAGTCCAGTTGCCCTTTGGAAAAGCACCTTTGGGAGAAGAATCGAAAGATAAGCTTAATTGAAAACTACAGTCCTACAATAGGAATGGGCGATCTGTGGCCTTTGTTTGTTCTCTTTTGGTGCAGCCCTCAGTCAAACATCATAACAGATTCATCCATTTCCTTTTATTGCACAGAGAGGAAGATAGCAAGCAGACACTGAAGAAATTAAAAGAGAAAATAAAGTTTCAGAAAAGGATTTGATCTTTTTTCTATCCTATCCACCTTTGGGGTTCACTCCCCAAAATTTGCTCTGGAGAAAATCTGCCCTAAAGTAACAGCATTATTTCTACTGTGAACACACACTAGTATTCTCTCTCTTTCTCTCTCAAGGAAAAAATGAGCATCACTTACTGAATCTATTATCAGCAATATTACAGTGGAGACAACTCCCAGATAGAGCAATAAAATGTGACAAATCTTTACAACAGCAAGAGCAAGCATCCATCCTAGAGGGATAATTTCCTCCTCATTTTGCAGTTTCACAGCCCTGAAGACTTCTGAGAACTAATCAATACAGCAAAGCAGACTACATTTTATGGAATTAAATTGGAATGTTGACAGGAAGCCCATTATAAAGCCATGCTATAATTAAGGCTGAGAATCAGTCTTTTAGAAATGCAGCCAACGTTCCAGAAAGGTCCTTTCTTCCAAAGAGTGCAAAATTTGACAAAAAAAATCCAGATCACAGTGCATTTAAAAAGCTCTGTTTTAAGACAATGTACATTTATAAACATGCTATGTAGCAGATGCATTGATTTCCCATATAACTCAGGTCTAAGTAGCATTTCAATTATGGAGCCCTACTCCCGAACACAATAGATTTAACAGTCCAATCATATTCATCTTTACTCAGGGGTAAACCCCACTGGACTAAAATAGATTTAAACCTGAAGTGTTTTTCAGATTAGAGCTGGCAAAATCTCAATAAACCTTAATAATTTAACTAAGCTTTGAATTGGATGGCAAATCACATAAAGTTGGAAGGAAAATAATGAATCAGGATAAGTATAAATAAATTAAATAAACAAGAATTGGGATAAGTATAAAACAGAGAAATTATATGAAAAAATATTAGGACATTAGACTTTTATTGTAACTATTTTTTAACTATCATGCTCCATAGTCAGTAAATTACAAGTTAGGTTTATAAATTAATAAGGTTTTAACTATTTGGACTGTAAAGCCACTCCTTGAAGACCTAAGGAACTTGGAGACTTGCATGGGGGTCACTGAGGCTCTCCCCAAATCTTTTGGGCATGCTCAGAAAAAGCGAAGAGATACTCAAATAGATGAACAGAGCCTTTAAGAAGACACAGTACATCATAAAAGTGGTTAGAATGCAGTATTGCAGAATAATTCTGCCCACAACTAAGGAGTTCAGTCATGACTGGTTCAAGATCGACTCAGCCTTCCATCCTTCCAAAATCGGTAAAATGAGGACCCAGATTACTTGGGGACAATAGGCTGACTGTGTAAACCACTTAGAGAGGGCTGTAAAGCACTGTAAAGTGGTATATATGTCTAAGTGCTACTGCTATAACTTCAAGCATATTTTTGGAAGGGCTCCTATGAATTTCTCCTCCAAATTTAGGCTGTATAAACAAACTGACATAACCTGTAATTGCAAAATTGAACGATGTGAACTGAAAATCACAATTCTCAAAAGAGTTACAACATGAGCTTGCTGTAGCCCCATGATTATTATAGGCTAATTTATTAATCGCTGCAGAATGTTTGTAAACAATGCTTCCTTTATTAGAGACAAGATTTTAACCCAACTGACAGATTCAGATCATTTTACCACAGTTTAATAAATCAATATTATCTATGAGCCTTTCCGCACACCACTTTTTCGCACTTCCCATCATTGTTGAAGACATCGAACTGAAAAGTCTCTAATGGTTTCCTGTTCTTTCTGAACTGTATGATGCAGCAAGCCAGGAAGATAAACCAACCATTGTTTCCCAGTCAGATGAAATAGGAAGCTGAGTTAATTGGAGACTTGATTTCTACTATATAACAGAAGGAGAAAAATCTGTAGGCAGATGTCATCAAATAAGACACATGCCTATAACATGTTTCCTCCTTCAACTGCATGGCAAACAATCAGGCCAGGTTATTAACTTTAGATTATTTGTTTGCTTGTTTTTATTCTACCTTTATTTTGGTTAATTTAAGGCAGAACACATACTTAATGCTCCCAGTTATTGTTTCCCCCACATCAACAGCCTTGTGGGGTAGACTGGGGTGAGACACAGTGGCTGGCCTAAAGTCCCCAAATTGGCTTTCATGCCTAAGGAAGGACTAGAACTTACAGTCTCTTGATTTCGGGGCCAGCATCTTCACCACTACATCAAACTAACTGTCAATTAGATTATCTCTAGTTAGCAATAGTATAGTCTATAAGCAGCAATCCCATTTCAGAATATGAAGTGGAAAGAAAACCTGGTTAGATCAGATCAAATGTCCAACTTGTTTTCAATTATAATGAATCACTGAAGAAAACCCACAATCATACTATGATAAAAGCACATGTTTATCCTATGATCATAATACAAAATAAATGAGAGCACGTGTTTATCCCAGTTGGAGTTCACTGCCTATGACCACAGAGATTCCAGCTGCTGATTAAACCTGCACTTCAAGATTAGCCTTTTAGACTGTTGTTTCGCAACTCAGCAATTTAAAGTGTTGGTGTGATGTCGGGGGTTTCCGGTTCAATGAGTGAAGGGTGAAGGATGCGTGTTTGTGTTTATTTTCATGGTCATGGTCATGATGTGCACTGAAGATGGTGTTTGATTTCATTGTACGAGGTGCAATGACAATAATGTAAACCAAAGATGTATGGACTTCAACTTCCAGAATTCTCCAGCCAGCATGGGAGAATTCAGTTCTGGGAGTTGAAGTTCATACATTTTTAAATTGCTGAAGTTGAGAAACACTGTTTTATATCAATGGATACATCTTATAGTACAATAGTAAAGATTGGCTATGTTCAAACAGGATCTTACATCAAACTTGGTCGATGCCACTGTGTTGTTCTGTTATTATGATTGACATAGTAGGTGCGTCCAAGGTTGTCCACCTTCTCTTCCCACCCAGGAGGTAAGGGAGGTGGAGGTAATTCTTCCTGGCGCTGAGAGGGGGAATCTCCAGAGTCGACTACTTCCCAGCCATGCTTTAAAGAGGACAAAATAAAAAGCTACATTTAAAGCCTGAAAGTCTTTATGTGCACAATTATCATTATAAACAATGGAAAGTATCTTTCATTTCCTCTATTTCTGATCATCATATTAATCTAAAAAGAAGATGAGCCAGAATTTAAGATGATCCTTCAAAAAAGGAAAAAACGGTTAAGAAAAAGCATGTTTAGATGACATTCCCAAGTGAAAGATAAATTATTCGACAAAATAACTGTTCCACTTTACAGAGTCGATTGCATCAAATTTGTAGCACTTATAGAGCAAACCAATTGGACAAGATCTCATTCTGGTGAATGCAAGGAAAAAGAACACAGCTTCTATCCATAAATCTAAGACAGTGATAGAAAGAACATGTTAAAGAAAGTGCTTCTCTAAATGCACATTCAGAGATGTGATTGCTGGGGATTTCAGAACTGCCCAATTCTCAAATCCCTGGCAGGAACATTAACTGAGTCAGGAAACAAACTGGTACCTAGTGCCTATTCTAGCATCTTTAAAGTGGAAGGCAAGGGTGCAGTTTCCTAGTCAACCTAATCACCTTTGAAAGCAGTCTTATGCACACAGCACATTAAAGTATGCATGGGGTTACCAGAGATCAAGCTGGAGTCAGCATTTACATGCAAATGCTTATATTTGGAGCTATATTTTAACATTAAGCTCCGCAGAGTTGTACAGTTGCTCCCACCAAGCTAGCACTGCTAATTAGAATAACAATTCAGTTCTGAAACGATGCAGGAAGGAATGCATGCTTGCTTCATATCCTGGAAGAAGAATTCATACAACTAGGTTTGAAAAACAATGCTTTATGCTAAAGGCTTGTACATACAGGCTAAAATAGTTCAGATCTGAATTATTTATCCTGAGGATGACAAAAGTAAACTTATTCTGCTTGCAAGGCTGATTTAGTTTAAACTGTGATGTAAGAAGGGGGCAGTATCTACAATGGTACTGCTTAATCACTTTCTGAAGTCACAGTAGTCCACATATTGTAGTAAGGTATTGGACGCCTCTTCAGTTTTGGCAATGTAATTCCTCACTGTGACCTAACTAGGAGACCTGAAAAGTAGTAGGCTAATCCTCTAGACTAGGGTACTCAATGCTGATCCATGGACCATCACTGATCCAGAGGCCTCCAGGAACTGGGACACATAAGCAAACAAACCCCATCTGCGAATGTGTGGGATCTAGGCAGCTCACAAAACCACACCCAAGATGATTAGGGGACTAGAGGCTAAAACATATGAAGAACTTGCAGGAACTGGGCATGGCTAGTCTAGTGAAGAGAAGGACCAGGGGAGACATGATAGCAGTCTTCCAATATTTGAGGGGTTGCCCCAGGGAGGAAGGAGTCAAGCTATTTTTCAAGTCACCTGAAGGCCAGGCAAGGAATAATGGGTGGACACTGATCTAGGAGAGATTCAACCTAGAAATAAGGATACATTTCCTGGCAGTGAGAACAATCAACCAGTGGGACAGCTTGCTTTCAGATGTTGTGAGAGCTTAATCACTGGAGGCTTTCAAGAAGAGATTGGACTGCCATTTGTCAGAAATTTTATTTATTTATTTATTTATTTATTTATTTATTTATTTATTTATTTATTTATAATTGGACTTGTATGCTGCCCCCTCTCCGACAGGACCGGGGGCTCACAACTAAAATTCAACAATAAATATATTTAAAGAGAATTAAACTTAAACAAGCCCAATAGATAAACTAATTTAAAGCTAATTTAAAATTTAAAACAATTTTAAAAACCCCTTCAAGAGGTCAATCCAGCCCGGCCTGCTCAAACAGCCAGGTTTTCAAATCGCGGCGGAAAGAGCGGAGATCAGGAGCCAAACGGAGCTCTAGAGGTAGTTGGTTCCACAAGGCGGGAGCTGCGACAGAGTAGGCCCTTCCACGGGGCACCGCCAGCCGACACTGTCTCGTGGACGATACCCCGAGGAGTCCCCGTCTGTGCGGCATGCATAGGGCGATCGGTGTTTGATATCGGCAGGAGACGCTCCTGCAAATACCCCGGGCCCAAGCCATGAAAGACTTTGAATGTTAATACCAACACCTTGAATCTCACCTGGAGGGCAACCGGCAACCAGAAATGATGTAGGGTCTCCTGCTGGGGGAGGGTTGGACTAAATTACCTACAAGGTCCCTTCCAACTCTGTTGATCTTTTAACCCGCCCCCACCCGTAGAAAAACTGTCCTTCATGGAACCGGTCCCAATAACCCAAAAGGTTTGGGGCTACTGCTCTAGACCAATATTTCTTAACTCTAGCAACTTTAAAATGTGTGGACTTCAACACCCAGAATTACTCAGCCAGCAATAATCCAGTCAACTTGGGGGGAAAAAAGACACATATGTCTGATTCAAAGGGCTTACTTCTGAATCTTCTCTCTGATCACTGTCATCCTCCTGACCACCATTTTTTGGCATGTAAGCCATCTTCAGCCTCAAAAATCCTTTTACTCGAGATTTGTGACTATAGAAGGAAGAAAAAGCCATTGTAAATATAGTTGTGATTTAGAATACTGCATTCACTGGAGCTAGATAAGCACTTTAAACAGAGGGAACAAACATATATAGGGTATATAAAAAAGATCTCACCTTCTTGGCCTAAGAAGGAAATCTTTAAACGTATAAGGTCTTTCCATAGTTGGGTCTTCAGTCTATTGGTGTAATAAGAATAGCAAATAATTAACGCTGAAAGGCAGACACCTAAATAAATTAAAATCTTAAATAATAATCAGAAGTGCTTTTTCGGCATGGACAGCAGTTCCATAACTGAGCATTTCCACTAGGTGTCACCCTCAATGCCATTAATTGCTCAGAAACAATTATCACAATTTTGGTGTACAAAAACATGGGGGCTGGGAAGATAAAGACACACATTGTTGAGTAACAATTGCTATAAAATTACATGTGCAGGCATTCACTCAGACTTTCTCATGAACTATTGATTGGGATAAAAAACAACAACAACATTTGACCATGCATTGTCCAACAGACTATAAGTCAGTTAACTAACTCTAAATAATATAGTAATAATGAAGGATTAAAAACAGAATGGCTAAGTTTACATGTTACAGCTTGTCAAGTGAAAATACACTCTTCACAAACAAATTCACACTACCTAAAAAATACCATGGAGAGGAAATTTGAAAAATGTTGTCTGAAGAACGTGAGGTGGAAGCTCCCGTTCTGAGCCTTGAATGGTCCTCAGTAGCCTCTAAAGTTCAATCCCTGATATCTTCACATAAATTTGAAAAGGACATTGTCTGAAAATGTGGAAAACTGTTTCTAATATTGCTGAACAGATGAACCAGTATTTTTTTAATACCAAGTGTATCACGTCTTAAATTCTTTCCCACTATCACCCGACTCTCCTGTAACAGATTTTTCTCATAAATCTTGCTTTTAATAATCCTCAGACAGTTATTATTTGTGAGCGAGCTGTGATAATGTTACGACTCAGAGATGTAATCTTTAGAATGGAAAGACTTTGCATGTTTCTGCAATAACTCAACATGTTCAAGCAATTCGCTAACAGTTTAAAGCAGAGATCTGAGGATTCATTACAAAGAGTCTTCCCAAACAATTCACATAAAAGATCTGGGGTGTGTGTATGTGTGTGTGTTATGTCTATGGGAAAAAGATGCTTCCTTTCATGTGGAAAAAGAGAATGAAATGGAGAACAGTAATTCTGGTTTTAATACTGAAGAAAGCCATTTCAGGATGAAACAAATGCACTGGAAGAAGTTACTCAAGGTTAGCTACCACAGGTTACAATACTGTTTCTAAAGATGTTAAATTAAGAAATATTTCAGGCTTAAGTTTGCAAAACCGTTTGCAATTCCACACCTACATTATCAGTATTTGGACAGTTGTCAAATTTAAATAAATATAAGTAACAACAGGGCCTACATTATCTGTATCTTTTATGTATACTGGGAGTATTTACAGCAAGACAAATCCCTTGTGTGTCCAATTACACTTGGCCAATAAAGTATTCTATTCTATTCTATTCTATTCTATTCTATTCTATTCTATTCTTAGTATTTGGACAGTTGTCAAATTTAAATAAATATAAATAACAACAGGGCTCTTTCTATTTGAATAAAGAGCTTGTTACTTAAAGATACCTTTACAGTACGTTGATTTTCTATCCAGCTATGGTTTCTTCTGGAATCTACAATTACTATAATTCCCTAAGAGCTTTAGGTGGTGGAAGGTTGGTTTGAAGATAGAGCAGAAATTAAACAGGAAACCCCAAGCTATACCCATCCCTAAAAATAACAGAACCATCAGGGCATTTCCCCAACATTATTACTAAATTGTAATGTTTAAAATGACAGAAGGAAATGTTTAAACTGATGATTGGGCAGAAATTATATTACAGATCTTTAATTTTCACATATAAACAAATGCAAATCAAAATCAAGTTTTGTTCTGGATTCTGGTCTTCATTTTGGAGGGCCAGAAGGGAAATCCTGCACATCCTTTAATTCTGGTGACACGGTGTGTTGAGAATGGCAGCCCCCCTTCAAATAATACAGTCTCCATTGCAAAAGGACTGAAACAATGCTTAGCTTCACTCTCCCATCAGTAACACTTGGGCAGCAAATGGCCTTAACATGCAGTAGCAAATGACAACATTTTCAAGAAGGATGGGATGACTTATCATTATTGTTAATCATCATGCTGGTGACAGGCCCTGCTGTGATAATGATTTTACAACCCAGAAAATGTGATTGGAAGAATATTAAGGAAAATGTAAAAGAGGGAAGAGATGTAGCATGTAAAAAATAAACCTCAAAGTAGGGGAAAAACCTCAAATGGTTCCATCTTTGTTTTGTGTACCAGTGCAATTACAAGTCCTCTCTCACAGGCCAATGGAAGAACAATAAATGAGATTAAAATTGCAATGCACTCTGTACTGTTAGTAGTAATGATTAATGATAGGAATAAAGAGGTGCATGCTAATTAAAGAAACTGGAAGGATCCTGGGAAATGTGGTAAATGTTTAATACAGATACTTAACTCTAAAATGAAACTGCATGGACATGTCTTTAAAACCTCCAGTACTTAAGGAAATCGACTAGAACAGCTGCAGCAAAGACATACTAAATTCCCAGACCAAGATGAATTTATACGACTCAAGACACCAATGAAAGTCCTAAAACAGTCTAGAATTGTTCTCCTTTCCCACTCATTACCAACTGCAAAACTCAGCAAAAACTTGGACTCTTTCCTGACCCAATATTTTAGTTGTCTACTTAATACCCAAAATTTAACATCCAAAGGTTTCTTTATCAAAATACTTGGCGCTGACTCCTTCCCTAAAGGAGAATAATATATATTTTTCCCATTATGACATAATTCAGTTTCATTTATGGGGAAAAATGCCTTTCAGAACTGGATTTGTATGTTATATGCAAAAATGTTTTCTCTGGTTTTCTCTAAAAAAAAGCCAACTAAGAACAATCGAAACCTATCAACCAACATGTCCTTTGTGGGAATATTTATTCTCCTGAAGGAATTCTTGCAAATTCATCTGCACAACACTATCTCTATCTCTCCATCCATCTATCTATTTATCTATCATCTATCTATATTTTATTTCTGATTCTTTCAAATACTTATCCAGACATACGTCTTGAATTTGTTGCTGAGAAGCATGTGCAGTTAAAATTTTGCCAGGTAACATCTGCTATTGGATACCTCCATAATTTATTTTACACCCCTCTGGAAATTAGATATTTATTTCTTTACTGGACCACCCCAACTTTCAGCCTCTTAGGCAACTATAATACCTAAGGCTAACACAAATATACGGGGGAACAGCTGACAAAGCTGAAAGCAGCAAATTAATTCCTACAGAACAGCTGCCTGGCAAATAATGAAAAGTCTCCATCTAGTCTGTTATTGCTGAGTTATATAGTCCTTGAAATCCACTATCAAGCCTCTTCCTTGACCACCCACTCCTTATAAGATGGAAGATGGAAAAGGAGGCTTCTTAGGAACTAGGTAGGGATGGACCAGAAGGGGCCAATCTAACTTTCTATCATGATTCTAGGAAAAATTTACACAAGCCTTTCTGAGGATTAAACATATGATATTTAGATTAAGATTTTCATTGCCTGCAACAATTTGTCTTCTTAGTGGAACTTGCTAGCCAAAATCCGTAATTACCAGCATGAGGTGGGAAATGTCCAAAATAATTCTCCTTAGTTTATTTTCAGTGGAACAAATTCCATTTTTAGAAATGCATTATTTAACATCATCACTGATTAGTATAATGTTATATAAATGAATGAATGCACATTTGAATTGGATGCAAATTTAACAATTTGGCATTGAATACCACAAGCTGGAATAAGAGTAAATTACTATTATCATCTATCTGTCCATACAAAGCACATAGAGCTACGTGCATGCAGCTGTCTTCAGCGGATTCAACTTTTTTCTTTAAAATCTGAACAATGTAAAGAAATGGTTTTGTACTGAGTTACCAACTCTAACCATGTAAAAGTTGTATTCAGTGCTGGTTATTAGGTAAATGAGAAACACCTGGCAAGGGAGCCAAAAGAACAGCATAATGAGTAATGTGACTATTTTCATCAATGCCACACAAAAAAATATCCCTCTTCATCTTAACACAAACCAATAAGTAGCTCATCATGGGGGAAAAAGGGCAAAAGACTGACTTCTTTCTTTTCAGTTGTTTTAAGTGAAAGATCCTAAACCTCTTTCTTAAAAGATTATTTATTAAATTATTTAGTATGATTATGGTTCATTGTACAGTCAGCCAGACTCCAATTCCACTGGATATGGAATTGTTATTCCCTAGGGCAGTGGTGGCTAATCTTTTTGGCCTCCTGTGCCGAAAATTGTGTGTGCGCTCGCGCGCATGCGCTTGCATGCTAGCACCCAGAAGGCAATGTGCGTGCCTCCCCACCCTCTGCACATGCACACATGATCTCCCCGCGACTCCCTTACCTGCACTGCGCATATGCGCGCCTCCCGGCTGATTTTCGGCCTGTTTGAGGCCTTTTTCGGCCTCCCAGAGGCTTGAGGGAAGCCTCTGCAGCCTTTGGAGGCCGATAAACAGGCCCATTTCGGCTTCCCTCAAGGCTCTGGGAGGCCAAAAAAGGCCTCAAATGGGCCGAAAATCAGCTGGGAGGTGCACGCATGTGCAGGTAAGTTTGGCTGGGGCTCATGTGCCCACACAAATGGCTTTGCGTGCCACAGGTTCGCCATCATGGCCCTAGGGAGTCCTTCCCAAGGACCTGGGATATAGTATTATTACAATTTTTCATGTTTCAATACTATATATTGAGTTCTGCACTACATAGTACTGAGACATCACTCCAAACAGTTTGGCCAATTTACAACAACAGGCTATACAATTAAAACAATTAAAAACACAACACAAAATAACCATCTCAACTAAAAAGCAAAAATAGCAATACAAGAAAACAAAGCAAGGACTTCATCAACACTTTGGGGCTTGAGCTGGATTTTAAAGGCCTTCTGGAACCCAGGAGTGTCTGTGCTTTTCTTACTCATTGCACAGCTCAATACATAGTTTTCTTTAAAATGCCAGCTCCATGTGAAATCCTTAATTTGTCAAGATGCAACATAATATTTTAAAGTTCTGAACCACTGCAAGCCAATGGTAAAAAGAAAAAAAGATTCATTTCACAGGCAAACTGAAAAACCAATGTGCAAGAATTCATATGTAACATATGAATTCAATATGAATTCAAACAGCATTCATATGCTGTTTGACACTGGAAAAAATAGGCCTTAAAACACACTAGTTTCTATTTAAATTTCTGGGTTTGCTTCTTAACTAATATTCATAATGTTCATATTTATTACAAAATGTTCACACTTCCCTTTTCTTCCTGGTAAGATCAATAAAACCCTAAAGCACATGAAAAACAAAAAAGATGAAGAGGCTTCCTACATTTATAGCAAAGTTGTCTATAACTGTTAAATAAGTCTATAAAATTAGCCTATAGCGTATTCAAGTTTAAATAAAAAAATCTGCTAATATACACCTATGAAAACATTAAAGTACTGCAGTTTTGGCAGGCATGAACAGTCAGATCCACATGTGAAGAGTTCAATTAGCTATTATTGCTTGTGCCTATAACACAGGAATATTCTCAGACTGGAGGTTTGAATCTGAGCCAGACTAAATAAGGTTCAATAGCGTTAAAGGGAAGGGGGGGGTTGGACCGTGCCCTTTTGTGCCTATATAGAGATTCCAGACAAATTCCTGCTTGACTCCTTCCCCAGTTCAGCCAGTCTCTTTCCAACAAGTTGACAATGGATTTTGTCATTTTAAAGGTTCATCATAAATCATAATTGGGATGGAAACATGATATTCCCATTTGACTAAACAATAACAGTAGATATGGAACATCTACAGACACCTCATATTTTCAAATTATTGAATTCCACTACTTTTTAGAATCAATCATAGTGCCACATTGAATCCAAACCCATATAAATGCTAGGCAAAATGTCAGAATGAGCATGTAGCTGTCTATAGGCAGCCCTCACTTAATGACTGCACTATTCAAAGTTACGACAGTGCTGAAAAAGTAACTCACATTTATGACCATCATATTTAAGATGCATGGACTTCATTCCCAAAATTTCCCAGCTAGCATGCATTTTTGCTGGGGAATTTTGGGAGTTGAAGTCCACACATCTTAAAGGTGTCATGGTTGAGAAACCCTGCTCAACAAGGTGAACTTTGTGGATTTCTAATGAATAACAGTAAAGATCTTACAAATTCTGCCAGTTTTGACTTAGATCACTCTTGATTTACCTTCTACAAAATAAGAGAGGCCAAAGCATAAAAATTTCTTACCGGAAGATGATTAAGTGGCACATCCACTTGACCCAGAAAGTCGTCTCTGGTCTGTTAACAAAGTAGAAAAGATTTATTATTAAATCAGTATAGTCACTGACATTAATATCAAGTCAGTTTTTAAAGCCATCTTAAATTATACTTTAATTATTGTACACTTCAAAGTCTTGGCTTTGTCAGAGAATTTCAGTTACCTGTATTTTATGTAATGTTTTTGTCCTTGAGCAGCCTGATTAAATATATACAGGGACAGACCCTAAAGCTAATAGTAAAGGGAAATATTTTATTCTCCCTGCCAATTTCAAACTACCAGTAGTAAAAAAAAAACCCTTGGAGGTAGATGAAGTCACCTGATCGTTTTATCTTGCTTGATTCATTTCAAAACAGGCATTCTATTCTTTAATGATAACATTTGATAAAAAGAACAGAAAAACGGTAATGCTTATTACGCATATGTACAATGCACACTCCAGGGTGTTCCCAATGAATATTAGGATTCTCATGCTGGGAAAAGCAAGTTATATCTGAAAAGATTAATATCTCATTTAAGAATTACATGGATCCTTTCACTTCCTCTATATGTCATCTTCCCTGTTCGCTGCAATAGAAATATCTAACTGATATGGAAAGCACCAAGTAATTTCTAAAGATGGAAAAGGAAGTGGAGGAGATAATGATATACAGAGAGAAATTAATGTGTGTACAGTATACAGTAGAACCTCTGGTCACGAATGCTTCTGACCACAACCAAATCAGGTTCCAACCAAAGAATTCACAAAAGTTTTGAATCTGGTCATGAACACATACTTGGGTGGCGATCAACACAACCACTGACCCAGAAATTCCAGAAGATGAAACATTAGAAGATGAAGAAATCGCCAAAATTATGGAACCAATTAAGGTCATGACCAGAGGTTCTACTGTATCTGAAACCCAGGATATTGCATCCAAGTTTGGATCCCATTAACTTAATATTTCTTTCCTGTGAAGATCCCCAACAAGAATTTTCTAGAGATGACAAGAATTGACTTCTGGATGGAAATGGTGCTCTGCTATTTAGCTACAGCCTATTCCTGCTTGATAGTAAACTCTGGATTGGTAATGCCTCCCAGTGGACAGTTTGAGGCAACCCCCCAAAGAAAACAGACATTTTAGGAGTGACAAAACCAATCTCCGAGTTACTTTAATCCCTTTGCTAATGTATTGCTAATGGACTGTATTGCTCAGATACGAGGAAGACTCTAGTCTATAAACACTGTTGAAATTAAACCAACTACCGTGTTTCCCCGAAAATAAGACATTGTCTTATATTTTTTTTGGCTCCCAAAAACACACTAGGTCTTATTTTTGGGGTAGGTCTTATATATTTATGGTGCCAAATAGTGGGTGTGAGTGTGTGTGTGGGGGTGTTTCGCGGGTGCACGGTTGCTCCCTGAAAAGTCTTCCTGGAACTGGAGATTTACACTAGGTCTTATTTTCGGGGTAGGTCTTATATTAGGGCAGGTTTAGAAAATAGTGCTAGGTCTTACTTTTGGGGTAGGTCTTATTTTCGGGGAAACACGGTATCAGTCAGACCAATGCTAGTGCTGATTGGGTATGGACTGGAAGAGGCTTGCAATAACACTATAGCCTTTCTCTACATGCATTTAAATATGGATAAAATGTCTCCTCAACTTTTTCCGGCCATGCTTGTGGTGGGCCACCTTCTGGACCAACTTTAGGAGCTAGGTCTGGAGGTACAGTCTACTTCTTCTAGGGTAAGTCTCAGCCAGTTATGATAGGATGGCTTGACTCTTTTCCTGTTCCCATTTAAAATCTACATGAAGCCACTGAATGAGATCATTCATTGGCATTGGATGCCGCTGATGATACATTGCTACTCAGTCTTGGTATTTGGAGGCTGTAGGTCTTTGGTGAGGAAGAACAGCTTCTGCAAGACTTTGGTTTTTAAAGCTTCCTAGATCCAGGGATTTTCCATCTTTGGTTCTGACTGACATTGCATTCCCACAGAAACAACTGGTGTGCAAATTAGATGTGCTCTTAGGACTCATGGCTTTGTTGGCCCCTAAAGAGCAGGTAGCAGCTGTGACCAGGAGGGCTATGGGCACTTTTACATTGTCCATGAATTGTGCTCTCTCCTGGGCCCAAAGATCACTACACATTGTCATTCATGCCTTGATCCCATGGTGTGTACATCCTTTCTTTAAAATAAATTGTATTAATTTTCTATTAATTACATTTCTTAGTGCTTAATAAACATCGTGTTGTTATTTTGCTTAACAATAGATTCCATTTTTGCTCTCCACTCCTTTTTTCTGACCACTGCTAAAATAAGTCCCGCGTTTGATAATATTCTGTGTCTTCTTCCTGTTTGATTTTTAATGTAAGTCTATCTATTTCTGAACAATCCAATATCTTTTTAATTTTTCTCTTCATTTTTTCAATAGTGCATCCTTAACTATTGCAGTGCTGCTTTACATGGGCCAACCTCGAAGAACATCTGAAAATTGCAAATGGTTTAAATTGTAGTGGCATGGGTAGTTATGAGTGCTTCCTGTTCACCCCTGTTATACCTTTATTAGGTGAGTTCCACTGACTACTTCCCAATGGACTTCTGGATGCAATTCATAACATGGATCCTGGATCCTTGAAGGACCACATCTTTCCGGCTCTTTCCATTTGCCTTATAAAATTTAGTGAGAAGGGCATATTTTGGCCTGTCAATTAAAAATGTCTCCTTTCTATCTGTGAATCAGCTGTCCAGAAGAGTTGTTTGACGGTGGGATTAACCTGGGTGAAAAAAACAACAAAAAGCATCCAGCAGCTGATCACTGGAGCTGCCAGGTAAAATGAGAGAATATCTTCACTTAGAGCCTTGGTGGTACAGGCTGTTAAATGCCTAGCACTTAATTCCAGCTGCCTGCAATTAGTGCAGGCTCGAATCCCACCAGGCTCAAGGTTGACTCAGCCTTCCATCCTCTCGAGTTAGGTAAATTGAGGACCCAAGATTGTTGGGGGCGATAAGCTGACTTTGTAAAAATGCTGCTTGGGGGGGCCCAAAAAGCCCTAGTAATAAGCAGGCATATACAATGGAATGAAGGCTATTGCTGCGCATTGGGTTGCGCCAAAATTTGTCGCCCTGGGTCTCCGGAGAAGGTCGGCATATAAATATGAATTTAAAAAAAAACTTTAGTAAGAAAATTCTTCTCCCTATGGATCAGCTGTCAGATTTGGGGAGTTATCAGGTTCTGCAAATAAGTTACCTGCAAGTCTAGCCATTTCTCTCTACCCTCCCCCTCCCCCCCCAATTTATGCCCCAGTTACAGCAATCTTGTGAACGGTAAATGGCTTTTCATGCTGTTAACAGAAAGCAGGAGGCTTTTACCAATGATTTTGCTTGACTTGGCTTGCATCTCCAAATTCATACTGCCATCACCCAGCAGCACAGCAGAATGGGGGGGGGGAGGCTACACTCCCAAGACAGGAATCACTAGTGAGCATTAAAAAAAAACCCTATTTCAGAATAGTTTTCTGCCCTGCTGAAGAACGACTGGGAAGCATTTCAACTAGGCCTGTAGATAGCATTTATTTTAAGATAAAAAGCAGAGAATCCATCTCTAACATCTGAGAATATTTCAGCATGTACAAACAGGAAGGAGATACAAAGATGTTGCAGCCCAAAACTCTGCATAGCTATTATAAATAATCTATATTCCCATCTGGAAAGCTGAAAACTTGCAATCTCAGCAAGCGCAGAATTCAGAACCCAAGAGGCATTTCAGTTTGCAAACAGATGTCCATAATGCAATTAATATCAACAAAGGCGGATAGAGCATCATGTCACAAATATGTTTATTCTCACACGCTTTAGAAAGCTAACGTTTTGCTTGTTTGTATGTTTACGTTTTTGCTAAACGTGGCAAGTATATTTTTAAATACAGGTCTTTTTTTCCCCCATTACAGAAAATGAAAGACTTTGAAGCAGAGAATTGTACATTTCTGTGTAACTGGAATTCAGATTAGTCAAATACTATAGGACAGAGTTAATACAAAGCATTTGGAAACACATAGTGCAAGCTAACACAATGGCTAATTCCCACACTCCATTAAATCTTAATTTGTTTGGTTTGGATTTAATGTGATGTGTGAACTTGCTCATTAGAGCTTAGCATCCCACATAAACATGTTGTGATTTGCTTAAGAAACCACAAAAATAATTCTGGCTTAGTGTTATTCATGGTGGCAGCCAGAATATTATAATCTTAAAATGCATGTCAGCTTCACCTTATATATGCACTGAAAATAACAACAGATTCATTCCTTAGCCTATTTTTTAAGCTAGAAAATCTGAAAAAGGCTTCTTGAACAAATTGGAATAGGATTTCCCACTTTAATTTTTTTTAAAAAAGGTTTTCCATTTTTATTTTGCTCCTGAAGAAGTAAGGCTTCTGTCCACTTCTGTATGTCCATGTATACATCTCCTAATTGTGTCATTTCCTATTATGGAAGGACCTCTTAAAGGCCTACACCTATCACACACAGAGAAACCTCACCATACACAAAGGAACTTCTCAAAGCTGTGAACCATCATCTCACTGGTGTTATCTGCATGATTAATGAAAACAGAATCAAGCGTGCTAATGGCCCAAGGCCACTCTGCTTCGCCTTTAATTTCCACCACTGATGTATCCCTTGGTAAAAGTAGATTTTGAAACCATTTAAATTGCTATCTTCTTGTAATAAGAATTAGGCTGTAAACTACCCCTAACAGCTACAGTATTTCATACTTAGCATGATGCCCATAACTCCAAGCTTCCCAACTGTGAACACATTCAAACCTGCCACTATGAATAATTTGAGATTGCAAACAGTGATTAATCTTCATATACCCTGTTGAAATTAAAGCCAGACTTAGTATAAACCAGACTTATTTTAAGCATTATTTGCTGAACAGCTACAGTGGACTGGTTCAACATAATCCTTAGAACTCCTTCATTTGTTTGCTTGCAATGGTGTAAAGATCTCCTGTAGCTATTTGTCTAGATCAGGGGTGTCAAACTCAAGGCCCTGGGGTCAGATCCGGCCCACAGGTTGCTTAGATTTGGCCTGCAGGGCCACCCTGGAAACAGCGAAGGACCAGCCTGTAGTGCCTCTGCCAGCGAAAACAGGCTCCTGAGCTCCATTTTTGGCCACATGCAATCCTTCCGAGCTCTATCTTTGCTGGCAGAAGTTTGCGGGAGGCCATTGCAGCCAGAAACAGAGCTTGGGGGCCCATTTTCACTGGCAGAGCACTTGGGCCACCACAGGCACCCCTGACATGAGTGACGTCAAGCTGGCCATGTCCACCACAGCCACGCCCACTCCAGTCCCCGGAGGTCAAACACAACCCTGATGCGGCCATCAATGAAATTGAGTTTGACACCACCTTGGTCTAGGTCCTAGGAGATGGCCTTCAAACTTCCTGTTACATTCCATCTGTGGTGTGTTTCTGATTTTTATGATTCCTGTATAACAAAGAGCAATCTTAATGTGGACTGGAATTATGGAATACCAACTGGTTGGAATACACTTTCCTTCCTTAGCTGCTTTGATTCAAGAATTTGTCACTTAACACCATCTCCTATCCCATATAAGTATATGCCTGATTGGATTCTATATATGAGTCTGACAGAACGTTAGCAAAAACTTCCTAACCATTAGAACAATTTGACACTGGAATCAATTGCCAAGCTAGGTGAGAACTCCACTTTGTTGGAATTGCTCCGGGAGAGAATGAGCATCTGTTGTGGATATTTTAAACTGGATTCTTGCACTGAGCAGGGGTTGACTCCGATAACTTCAATCACTCTTTCAATTCTGATACCCAAGGAAGAGGGAGAAGGAAGGAAGGAAGGAAGGAAGGAAGGAAGGAAGGAAGGAAGGAAGGAAGGAAGGAAGATAGGAAGGAGGGGGAGAGAGGGAAGGAAGGAAGGAAAGAAAGGGGAAGGAGGAAAGAAAGGAAGGAAGGAAGGAAGGAAGGAGGAGGGGCAGGGAGGGAGGGAGGAAGGAAGGAAGGAGGGAGGGAAGGAAAGAAGGAGGGAGGAAAGGAAGGAAGGAAGGAAGGAAGGAAGGAAGGAAGGAAGGAAGGAAGGAAGGAAGGAAGGAAGGGGGGGAGGGAAGGAAGGAAGGAAGGAAGGAAGGAAGGAGGGGGGAGGGAGGGGAAGGAAGGAGGAGGAGGGGAAGGAAGGAAGGAAGGAAGGAAGGAAGGAAGGAAGGAAGGAAGGAAGGAAGAAAATCTAATTCACTTTAATTGGCAAAATATTTTGAGCTACATCTTCTGTCCTTCTACATTTATATTCCCATTTCCCTCTTCTCCTTTTCTTTTCCTTTCTATCTTTTCGTCCACCTCACTTCATATAAGCTGCAGGGAGCAATATCCCATGTTTCCTTCCTTATATTGCTTTAAATGCTGCTTTTAAAGGTCATGAAAATTAATGTAATACAATGAATGCAAATAGAAACCACGAACTACATTGGTTTCATGTATCGCCCCAGGCTAGTTGCTGTTTGCTACAAGGTTTTCTGAATTCTGCTGTGTACAATCATGGGGACAGTAGAGATTCTGGGTGACCTAGAAAGCCAAACAGGGCCAGCTCTGGTTAAGGTTTGGAAGGGGAAATCATCTGGGAAGTTAGGTACCATACACAGTAGAGCAGGAAACGAGGAAAAGGGGGAAAACCCGAATAAAACAGGGGTCTCCAACTTTGGCAAAGCTGGCTGGGGAATTCTGGGAGTTGAAGTCTGCCAGGCTTAAAATTGCCAAGGTTGGAGACCCCTGGAACAAAGCAATGACAATTCATTTCTATATCACACCAGGAAAACTGCATGGATGTATCTGTGTAAGTCATCAGCAATCATGCTCAACTTGAAAACAATTATACATTCTTTAGGTCTAAATGTATCACAGTCTGCCAAAATTAAACTCTGCTCCTTCATCCTAAATAAAAACTAAAATTAGATCTTCTGTAGTTGGGCTAGGACATTCACATTCCACAGCGGTGTCCATATATAGCTCCTTAAAGAGTGCTTCCCAGGCCTCCAGGGAGGATGTGGCAGTCCACCATCGATGGACCATTGCTTTGGGAGCTTGATGTGATGTGCCAGAATAGGGTTGATTGAATAGGGCTGATTGTTTGGATATGACTGCTTGAGTGAGATGTGTCCAGTTGTTTCTCATGGCTTCCTTTTCTTTGCATGCCAGCAGTTGTTTATAGCATTATTGTTTTCCTGTTGGAGAAGGTCCTGTGCAGCTGTCCCTGTTGTATTGGATATATAGGCCTGGTAGGTTGTAGCGAGAGCTCTTTTGGCATCCTGACAAATTGACAATTAGATCTTGGCTTCTGATGCACTCAGTTATCATGTCAAACGAGAAGCGTCCCATTATTAGCTAGCTAAGAAAAAGTGAACTGATTTAAATGAGATTCAAGGTGCTGGTATTGACCTATAAAGCCCTTCATGGCTTAGGACCGGGGTATTTGCAGGAGACCCTGCTGCCAGTAACGGCTTCCCAACGTCCCGTGCGCTCCCATAGGCAGGGCCTCCTTGGGGTGCTGTCGGCCAGACAATGTCAGCTGGTGACCCCTAGGGGTAGGGCCTTCTCTGTGGGAGCACCCACCCTATTGAATCAGCTGCCCCTGGAGCTTCGGGTGGCCCTGACCTCCAA
Source organism: Naja naja (assembly GCA_009733165.1). Classification (NCBI taxonomy): domain Eukaryota; kingdom Metazoa; phylum Chordata; class Lepidosauria; order Squamata; family Elapidae; genus Naja; species Naja naja. Next base: position 291,307,275 of record CM019149.1, read on the forward strand.
TCCTTCTGTTGTGGCCTAAAAACATGGCTTTTCCACAGTCATGTCGACCTGGACTGATGGAGGGGATGGGATTTTAGTAATAGTTTTAGGAATTTTAACTGCTTAGTGAGATTTCGTATTTAATTGCTTTTTAATTTTTGTATTACATTCTTTTATTATTGTAAGTCACCTGAGTCCTTCGAGATAGGGCAGCATAGAAATCTCAATAAATAAATAAATAAATAAATAAATAAATAAATAAATAAATAAATAAATAAATGTGGGGTACGGATCATGGATGGTCGATTGAGGTCCATGAGGTGGTTAACCAGCTGTGACGTTCCCACATTCACAGGGCAGAGCCTGCTTGGAACCTCAGCCCTGGTTGCTTGACTGTACCTTGACAGTCTACTGAAGAGCACCTTCTCACTGATTTAATTCGCACCTCCGCATATGCTCTTTGGCTGGTTGGTTCGCAAGAAGGAAATAAGCAGATTCACTATGACATAACACAAGGAACACCCTCTCCCTAAAATTTATCAGAATATATACAGTCTCCCTTCCCTTACATTCTTGTATGTGTGTGTGTGTATACGTACGTGTGTACCCCCACACATACAGACAGGGGTGGGATTCTACCAGCTTGGGCGAACCAGATGTTAAATTTACATCTGGTTGGCTGAACCAGTAGTTGAATCGACCGGCTGGCCCTCCCCTCTCTTCCCAGGAGTCTCCACGTAGCCTGTTTTGGATGCAGGTAAATGCAGGGTCAGCGCAGAGACTCTGGGAGGGTGAAAAATGGGCAGAACCAGAAGTTCCAGAAATCCAGAAGCGCACCTGTTTCCTGAGGCCCTCCTGAGCCCACGGGAGGCTGTTTTTGCCCTCCCAGAGGCCCGCGGGAAGCCTCTGGACCCTGGGGAAGGTGAAAAATGGCCCTCCAGGAAGTTCCGGTAGGCCACACCCACCATGGCCATGCCCACCCAGCATCTGGGCAGTGAACCGGTTGCCGGGATTTTTGAATCCCACCTATGCATACAGATATGATCCTTTTTCTGAGGTTTTATTTGACTTCTGTCCCTTGTTGAAGACAGGAAAAACTCTCCATTTTTACATAATGAATATTTTCTGTAGTGTTTTCATCATATTGACCACAGGAAGCAATCCATGAGTTATTTCGTCCTTATCAGAATCATCTCCTAATTATTGGGTGATTCCCAATAAGGATTGGAAATATAGTGATGAATTGAAAAGAGGAACCAATGTCTGTTGCATGAGACAAAATGGGACAGGACAAGGCAGGGCAGGATACGATGATTTGCTAATGGTAATCCAGTAAGTTTAATAAGCTGGAAATGAAACATCGGGGCTCACAGTTTCCAAGTTCAATCCTTCATTAAATCTACTACTTTGGATCCATTGCTGGTATGGCTATTGAGTCTTCAGCAACACACATTGCAAAAATTAAGGCTGTAATCCATTATAGTTATTTAACACTGAGTTCCAGATAGTAGATTAAAATTTACATCTGAGCAACTGTTCACAAGACTATACTACAGCGTGAAGATATTAGCCTTGCTGCTTTCCAAGGAAAAAAAAGCTCATATTCTGCAAAAACAATTTTTACAGCTTTTAAATCCTCTGCCCTGTTCCTCCTAAGACTATCTATTGATATTGATTCTCCAAATATAGTGTAACTGCTTGTTAAGTCACACTAAAGGGAGTCTTCTCGTTAATCAGAAATATTTGTCACCTTTGTCTGTGTACTGCACAAATCACACATCGCAAATCAATGCACAAATCAAGTCATCATAACGACTTGGGTAACTGACATTTTTGTTGCTATTTTTAAGGTGCTAAAATGCTGCCAATGCCTCTTTCCACCTCAAGTTAACACCTAAGTTACTGTGTGCAAGTACATGCACAGGAATGTGTGTGTGTGTGTGTGTGTGTGTGTATCTAATGTGAAGACTATACTGAGACCTCTTCAAGTCCAATGTAGAATATAATAACTCTTAAATGCCATGATTCTTTCAACAGTGACAAATGAAAAAAAGGAACTATTTGTAGAATGTACGTACAGTAACACAGGTAGCTTTTGACTTACAACCACAATTCTGTTCTTCAGCAAAACATTTTTGTCCCATTTTATGACCTTTCTTGCCACAGGTGTTAAGTGAATCACTGCAGTTGTTAGGTTAGTAACACGGTTGTTAATGAATCTGATTTCCCCCTTGACGTTGCTTGTCAGAAGGTGGCAAAATGTGAACGCATGCAACTGTCATAAATACATCCAAGTTGCCAAGCATCTGAATTTTGATCATGTAACCATGGAGATGTCACAAGGCTATAAATATGAAAAACGGTCGTAAGTCTTTTTCCCCCCAACACTGTTGTAACTTTGGATAGTCGCTAAATGAATGGTTGTAAGTGAAAGGCTCTCCGTACGATGTGACTAACCATATCTTTTCAGAATCACTGCTGTAATTTTAACATGTTGCTTCTCTGTAGTTTATTCATATAAAGTCATGTACTAAGTCTAATGTCTGTGGAGTTTCTCAGTCATTCAGGTCATGGTTGTCCCAAAGGTGCTTTTTCAGGAGGCAACTGGACTTTGTTTTTTCTTTTGAAGATGTTTTGCTTCTCATCCAAGAAGCTTCTTCAGCTCTGACAGGATAGTGGAGAATGGAAGGATTTATATTCCTTGCAGACAGTTCGCTGGTCACTTGTATTCTCCACCGTCCAGTCAGAACTGAAGAAGTTTCTTGGATGAGAAGCGAAACGTCTTCAAAGAAAAACCAGAAACTCCAGTTGCCTCTTTAAAAAAGTGCTGTTGGGACTAATAAGTCTAATGGAGTCACAGGAAACAGCAACAAACTGGAATAAAATATATCCTGCTTTTGATCCTTGACAGGTTTTTCTCCATTGCTCTTCCTTGAGTTGTATCACTCTAGCAAATTGTATCAACCTGAAATATTTAATTATTTCCAGGGCGGCCCCGCGGGCTAGATCTAAGCACCCCGCAGGCCGAATCCGGCCTGTGGGCCTTGAGTTAGACTCCCTTGCTCTACAACAAACCTTTGTGTTAAATGTTAATATGTTTACTTCCAACTAAAAGCAGAAAATTGCATTTTCATCTCAAACAACTGCCAGAGCTATGTATGATTGTTAACTGAGTGCCTCTCCTTTCAAATAAGTCCATGCAACAGTTACCCTAATATATAACTTATTAAGTAACTTATGGACTTTTGACATCAGTCGAGAAGGATCCAACCATTTTCCCCACATGATCTTTGCTGAAGGATTGCTTTCTGAAATTACATTGCAATTTTGGAGAAGATTCTGGAGACTTGGCTGCTACTGCCTTTACATGCAATACTATAATCTTAAACTTGAATAGAAGGTACACAGAAACAATCCTTTCCTAATTATTTCTTACAATTATTCTTCCCACACAAATTATTAATATTTATTTCTTTGTATCCCACCTTTATTATTTTTACAAATAACTCTCGGCAGCAAACATATCCAACACACCTTCATCTTCCTCTTCTCCCTACAACAACAACCCTGTGAGGTAGGTTAGGCTAAGAGAGAGTGACTGGCCCAAAGTCACCCAGCCGGCTTTCATGGTTAAGATAGGACTTGAACTCACAGTTTCTCACTTTCTAGCCTGGTACCTTAGCCACTAGACAAAACTGGCTTTTTATTTTCCATCTCATCTTTCTATTTTCCTTTAATGGTTCATTCATCATCCATGATGGAGTTTGTGTTTTTGGTTTAATGACCTGTGAGACTCCATGCCAAAATAAATGAAAGAATCTATTAAACCATAAGGAGTGCTTCACAGCCCAGTGTATGAAATAGGTTTACAGTATGGTGCAGAATGCACCATACCGCTGGGTGAGATCATCCGTGGCTTTGGGGTGAAGTATCATCAGTACGCTGATGATATACAGTTATACATCTCCACCCCAGGCCAGAGGTCATCAGTGATGACCTCTCCATGATGTCCCGTTGTTTGGATGCGGTACAGATCTGGATGGACAGTAACATGCTTCGGCTCAATCCTGCTAAGACAGAGTGGCTGTGCATACAGATATCTCGGCCCAGTCAGGAGATTCCATCTTTGGTCATGGGAGGAGAGGTTTTGCCCCCTGTGGACAGGGCACGGAATCTGGGGGTCCTCCTCGACTCACGGCTCAGGTGGAGGAGCAGGTGGGAGCCGGGCCAGGGGGGCTTTGCCCAGGTCCGGCTGGTTCACAGTTCGCCCATACCTGGACCGAGGTGCCCTGCGACGGTCACTAAGCACTTGTCACCTCTCGCTCAACTACTGCAACGCTCTCTATCTAGGACTGCCCTTGCATGCCATCCAGAGGCTTCAACTAGTGCAAAATGCTGCCATGCGGGTTGTGATGGGAGCTTCCCGGTTCTCCCATGTTACACCCCTCCTGCGTGGCCTGCATTGGTTGCCGGTTGCCCTCCGAATGAGATTCAAGGTTTTAGTATTGACATTCAAAGTCCTACGAGATATGGGTTCGGGCTATCTACCGGAATGTCTACTGCCAGCATCGAATACCAACCGCCCTGTATGAGCTCACAGGCAGGGACTCCTCGGCGTGCCGTCTGCGACCCAGTGTCATTTGGCGGTGATGCGGGGGAGGGCTTATTCTGTGGCGGCTCCCACCCTATGGAATCAACTACCTCTGGGGCTCCGCCTGGGCCCTGACCTCCGCACCTTCCGCCACGACTTAAAACCTGGTTATTTGAGCAGGCTGTGCTGTGCTGACTCCTCTTGGGGGTGTTGTTTTTATAATTTGTTTTAGTTAATTTGGCTTGGTTGGTTTAATTCTATTTTAGGGTAATTTATTGTATTGGTTTTAATTGTGAGCCGCCCGAGTCCTTTCGGAGAGGCGGCATACAATCAAATTAATAAATAAATAATAAATAAATGCGGCTGCGCGGGTTGTGATGGGAGCTTCCTGATACTCCCATGTTACACCCTCCCGCTGAGCTTGCATTGGTTACGATTGCCCTCCGGGTGAGATTCAAGGTGTTGGTGTTAACATTCAAAGTCCTTTATGATTTGGGTCCAGGGTACTGCGGGAGTCTCCTGCCAATATCAAATACGATCGCCCTGTGCGTGCACAGACGGGACTCCTCGGGTGCTGTCGGCTGACAACGTCGGCTGGCGGTGCCTCGGAAGGGCCTACTCTGTGCCCCCGCCTTGTGGAACCAACTCCCTTTGGAGCTCCATTTGGCTCTGATCTTCTCCTTCCGCCGCGATCTGAAGACCTGGTTGTTTGAACAGGCTGGGCTGGACTGACCTCCTGGGTTTTTTAATTATTTTAATGGTTTTAGTGATTGGGCTTGTTAGTTTTAATCCTTTTTAAATATTTATTGTTGTTGTGTTTTAATTGTGAGCTGCCCCAAGTCTTCGCGGAGAGGGGGTGGCATACAAGTCCAATTATATATAATTATATATATATATGTTTTCGTAGATTTTCACGGGTAAAAGGTAGTAGGTCTTGGTGTATTGGGTCTTGTCCCGTGTAAGATTGAGAATTTGGCAACATTTGAAATCTCATCCGTCAACTTCAGGCTGGTGTCTTCAGCTGAAGACACCAGCCTGAAGATGACGGATGAGATTCTCACAACGCTGCCAAGGTATTTCAATCTACATCGACAAGACCCAATACACCAAGACTTATATATATATATATATAAATAATGCATGGTTTCTCTGTAGAACTGAAACTTAGTTATAGAGAGAAAATAATGGGAATTTCAGTGGAAGCAAAGTATTACATGTAGAGAGAATTGGTACAAGATTTTCTGCCATTGGTACATTACTCTATGATTAAATGAATAATTAATAACCTGGAGGCATCAAACTATTAATTATTAATAATTTAATTTGTATTATGAGATACAAGATAGGTGTATTAGATCCTGGTTCCCTGGATTCTAGCCTTATAATGAAAATCATATCTAATTTTGTTCACCTCTATAATGTACTGTATTGATCGTTACTCTATTGGTCTTTCAAAGGTTTCTTTGAACTTTTGAAGCTTTACAATGCCCTTCAAAATCAGAGCTTCCTACAGTCTCTGTATCACTGATTACGCATCAAGGCATTATATTAGCAGTACTGTTCTTATACATGTTTAACAAATTTAATTCTTTCTAGAAGATGTTTTGATTGTTGGTGTCATGGTGCACTGCCCAGAGTCACCTCTGAAAGATGGGCACTCATATACATTTGATAAGCAAGTAAATAATGCTATTTTTTTAACACTGTATTGTTAAAAAAATTAACTGGGTTGACTTTTTCTCAGGGGTGCATCTAACAAAACTCCAAGGTAACCTTTTGTGATGAACCCTCAGTTTGGACTTTATCATTCTTTATATGGGTAATAATTTTTCCTTCTATGTGCATTGCTTGCCATGCGTTTACTGTGAATCACCTCTATTATGTTATAAGGCCTCTTCAGTTTGAAGAATTGCCTTCATAGCAGTGGTGGGATTCAAATTTGTTTACTACTGGTTCTGTGGGCGTAGCTTGGTGGGCATGGTTTGGTTTGGTGGGTGTGGCTTGGTGGGCATGGAGGGGAAGGATACTGTAAAATCTCCATTCCCACCCCACTCCAGGGGGAAGGTTACTGCAAAATCCCATTCCTTCCCCACCCCTCTAACCTGCTTTCCAGCTCCGTTCTCCTGTGCAGGGCAACAAAAGAAGACCCAGCCGATCAGCTGGGACTCGGGAAGCAGAGAATAGATGGGGACGGGGCCAGTCAGAGGTGGTATTTCGAACTACTCAAAATTTCTGCTACCAGTTCTCCGGAACTCGTCAGAACCTGAATACCACCTCTGCTTCATAGCTATTTTCTGTCCTCTGTGTCTTAACTCTTGTCTGGAATTATCTGCAAATTTGAGCACTTCACTCTCAAGTCTAATTTTAGAAGACTTAAGAAAGTTAAACAGCAATAGTTTCAGATCCCAGGAGGTCTCCATTAATCACATTTCAACATCTGACTGTCAATTTATTCACAATTTCCCTTCTATTCTTTAACCAGCCATCAATCTACTAAAAATTCTTACTTTCAACAGTTAGAATACTATACTTGCTTTATCAAAATTCTCTTGAACATCCAGATAAAATCTACCGAACAGTGCACCTGAATAGTTCTTTACTTCTAAATGTTGCTTTCTGGAAATGTTACTTGTCATCAATATATTTTGTTCTGCATGTTAAATAATATTGTATGGAATAATGATTATAATAAGAAATTAGTGACTGCCTGCTGTTTTAGAAATTTGTTTGCTTCTAACATATTCTGCCTATATAATTGCAGAAAATAGATACTATAATAATATTTAACACTCAGCTGTTACAGAAAGAAAAAAAATCTGTCCCAAAATGGACAACTTTAGGAATTCAACTGTATTGTTTTATTGATTTATGTATTCATACAAATTATTATACAGTACATCATCTCCTAACAGGTTCAGGGCAGTTTATTAGTTATTTATTTACATTTATTGAACACCCAACTACAGTAGATTCTATAATATCACACAGTGAAACTCTCAAAGCCTATTTAACTAAATAAAGCAGCCCAAGACTATCAAGCAACAGTCAACTAGTCTGGAATAAAAGATGACATTTGACTTATTTGTTTGTTTTATTTATTTATTAAACTTATATGCTGCCTATCTCCACGATAAGGTGACTCTGGCCGACTTATAGATCATAAAAAGATAAATAGAAGCAATTAAAATTTTAAATTACTGTAAAGTCTTCCTGACAACCAGAAGATTAGGGGCATTCTTCTTTTCAGCCAGCAAGGTGTTTCAAAGGGAGAAGAGCAGCCAACTTCATTGACCTCCCAATCCCTTCACTTTCCATGGTGGGAGAAACACTCAGAAAATAGAATAGAGTAGAGTAGAGTAGAGTAGAGTAGAGTAGAATAGAATAAGCTGGAAGGGATCTTGGAGGTCTTCTAGTCCAGCCCGCTGTTCAAGCAGAAGAACTATACCATTTCAGATAAGTGATTGTCTAGACTCTTCTTAAAGACATCCAGTGATGAAGCACCCATGATTTCTGGAGGCAAGCTGTTCCACTGATTAATTGTCCTCGCTGTTAGGAAGTTTCTCCTTAATTCCAGGTTGGTTCTCTCTTTGATCAGTGTATGTCTAAGACCCCTGTCACGGATGAGACAGATGGAAGAAGGTCTTTGTGTGCATGTATGTATAATTTCTAAGAAATGAAAAGAGATAAAACTTAAAATCCCAGTTGGGAAGAGAGAAATGAAAGAGAAGAACAGAACTGGGTTTTGCTTTGGGAGCCACTGAGAGTTTGATAGGGGCCAATGGATTTGCTGCTCAACTTGTTTATATATAAATAAATTGAAAGCGACCATAGCAGCTGTCTCCTCAAAAGGAAGCCATTAACAGGTACGCATTGTCCTTGAGGCTTCTCACCAGCTCTGGGAAGCCAAGTCTCACAATATCTGATATTACACAAATCTTTCTTGATGCAATGTTCCATTGCTCTCTTTCTTCTTGTCATTTTCCTTGATTTACCATTTCAGCTGCTGGTCTTCACCAGAGGAAACTGTTTCAGCAAAGTCCCACTCCAGTTACACGCTGGTAACATCCCATTCCATATCATTAAGTTCTCTCTCAGCACTGCTTCATAAAATGCCACCCACGCTCTTCCCAATAAAAGTTGACATTATGTTTGAAAAAAAGCGAAGGATATGCTCTTACACACACACACAGACGCACATGATCACCCGGGGTGGGGGGATTAAAAGACTGAAAATATTAGGCCCAGCAACTGGGAATTCTGATCTGTATCTTTCTTTGAGCCATGTGAGAATGGCAAGGCAAGGATCACACGCCTGCCGAAAAAAGCCCATCAAGGGAGGACTGGCTGCAGCCATTAATGAAAACCTTGACAGTGTGACAACCAGCATGTGTTGCCCTCTGGAAGGGCTAATACTTGTGTAAATGTTAGTCTCATTGTTCTTCTGACATTTGTTTCTGTTCTGTGTCAGTATCACAGACCAAGAGAGATAACAAGGGCATATGGCTTGGAGGCTGGAGGTGAGACTTCAGGATTGAGTGGGAAGTGTTGAAATTCCTAGAACGGGGCCCTGCTGATGTGAGGAAACAACACTTTAAGGTTACTGACCTGACCAGCACATTCATGCTCAGTGTCAGAGTACAGATTTCATTTAGTGTTACATGACAGCTTACTATCCGCCTGCCACCACAAAATGAGAGTCTATCAGGCTCAACGCAGGAAGGAAACAGGCAAAACGAAGGGCAAAATGTGAATATTGCTTTGATGACCGAAATCCTAGCTGAAATACTTTATATAGGAAGGTAGGATATACAGGGGGCCCTCGACTTATACTCACAATTGAGCCCAACATTTTTGTTGCTAAGTGAGACATTTGTTAAGTGAATCTTGCCCCATTTTACAACCTTTCTTGCCTTTCACTTGTTAAGCGAATCACTGCTGTTGTTAAATTTGTAATCCAGTTGTTAAGTGAATCTGGCTTCCCCATTGACTTTGCTTGTCAGTAGGTCGCAAAAGGTGATCACGTGACCCCGGGACACTGCAACCATTATAAATATGAATCAGTTGCCAAGCATCTGAATTTTGATCACGTGACCATGGGGACGTTGCAATGGTTGTAAGTGTGAAAAACTGTCACTGGTCACTTTTTTTTCAGTGCCATTGTTAACTGTGAATGGTCACTAAACAAACTGCTGTAATCCGAGGACTACCTGTATATGCTAAGAATAAAAGCAGTTGGGGAAAGTATGCATAGCATGGCTTCTAGAACACTTTCCAAGCATCTGTATTTTTATGATGAATGTATTTTTAGGATGATTATGATCAAGATTGATCACTTATAGCTTTGATGTACACTGAGAGCTTATGCCCTGAAAACAAATTCCTTGTGTGTCCACTCACACTTGGCCAATAAAGAATTCTTTTTCTTTATTTTAAAAAATGCTTTATTGAAATTCAAAACTGGGGACCCAAGATTGTTGGGGGCAATAAGCTGACTTTGTAAAAATTCCACTTAGTAATAAGCAGACATATACAATGGAAGGAAGGCTATTGCTGAGCGCATTGGGTTGTGCTCCAAAAATTGTAAGCCACCCTGAGTCTCCAGAGAAGGGCGGGATATAAATGTAATTAAAAAAAATATTAAAAAGTTTACAAAATTCAAAATATTAAAAAGTTTACAAAAATTTCTATAATAGAAGATGTATCAATACATCATTGAATTCTATTCTATTCTATTCTATTCTATTCTATTCTATTCTATTCTATTCTACTCTACTCTACTCTACTCTACTCCATTCCATTCTGCATAATGAAGTAATGTATGGTGTTTGGGTGCAGTATTTCTGTTCTCCTCTTGTGTCTTCCATCTGTCTGTGTTTGTCTGTTTGTTGTATGTGTTTGTCTGCACTGGGAAAAGAAGGCTGCATCTGCTACAAGTCATGTGACTGGGTGGGAAGACGGAAGGGAGCTTAGAAAGAAGCTGTGGGCAGTATTTTGAACCCTTGCCCAACTGGTTCTCCCACACGGATGCACTGGGGGTGTTTTTTTCTCTGCAGCCCCCAGATGGGCTTTGAGCTATTTTTAAACACTACTTTCCCCCTCCCACAAGCTTCTGTTGCCATACCAATATTCATCCTTGTCTGATTTCAGATAGTTAACTTGCTGACAAACGTCCAAACCCTTTACATAATTTCTTTCCCAGATACTATTGGGTTGGAAAAAAGATACAGGGGAAGTAAAACCTTGTTTGAGACTATCTAGAGATACTCCTTAGGATGAGGTTTCCGCAGGGGTGGGATGCTACCAGTTCTGCCCGGTTCTATAGAGCCGGTAGCTCTGAAGAGCAGCAGACACCAAACCGGTTCTGTGTTTGCTGCTGTTTGGCCCGCCTGGGCTCTTACCTGTCCTTTATTTCCTGCTTTTTCAACCTCAGCTGCTTTGCGCAGCACAGCTGAGGTTGCAAAAGGAGGGAAAAAGAGGCTTTTCAAATGTTGCGCACCTGCACGCAGCACTTTTCAGCTGTCCAGGTGGCTCACCCTAAGGCATAATGTTTTTTTACGCATGCACGCGCAAAACATAGTCACCGAACCAGTAGTAACCCGGGCTGAATCCCACCCCTGGGTTTCTGCTAAGAATGTAAGCTGCATTGGCTGTCATTTGTCAAAGCTCCCTGACTTAGATTTATGGAGATTCTCAATCATCCAAGTCATGGCTGTCCCAAAGGTGTTTTTTCCAAAAGGCAATTGGGCTTTCTTAGTTTTTTCCTTGAAAACATTTTGCCTCTCATCCAGGAAGTTTCTTCAGAATCAGTTCTAACCGATTTCACAACAGTCAGTTAAAACTGAAGAAGTTTCTTGGATGACAAGAGAAACATTTTCAAAGGAAAAAAAAACCCAAGAAAGTCCAGTTGCCTTTTGAAAAAAAAAGCATTTTTGAGACCACACTATTATTTTTCTCTGCAGCTAAGCTGTTTAGGACTAAGAACTGAACATCCAAGAAAATGTTTTTTTTTCCAAACTGAAGAAAGCACAAGTCAAGAAACTATGCAGTCTTTTAGAGTACTCACAATTTAAGAGTGAATTTATAATATTACATCAAACACTTCTGGACATGGAAAAAAAATCTTGGACACGAAATATAATAAGTATGTTTAGACCTATCATTGTACAAGGAACATAGCTCACAAGTACAGATTTAGTTTTGGGTACTGTGGAAAAGTATCTTAGCTTGATTTAACCTGGAATCTCTCTAGATCAGGGGTGTAAAACTCAAGGCTCATGGGCCAGATCTGGCAGGGTGCTTAATCTGGCCTGGGGGCCACCCTGGAAACAATGAGGACCCGTCTGCAGTGCCTCTGCCAGAAAGTTGCAGGAAGCTGTCATAGCTGAAAACAGAGCTCGGGAGCCCGTTTTGCTGGCAGAGCACTTGGGCCACCACAGGTACCCCCTGACACGAGTGACATCAAGCTAGCTTCCCCCCACCCTGGCCCCCCAAGGTCAAATACAACCCTGATGCGGCCCTCAATGAAATCAAGTTTGACACCCCTGCTCTAGATACAGTGGAATTCAACTTCCATAATTGATGGTTAAAGTTGGTTTGATTGATCCTGATGTTGGAGACCCTGCTATTCCAGCATTTTAGGTGCCAGGAAGTAATTAGGATATATTCAGCCCAGTTTTGATTATCATTTTTTGAGAAATGTATGAAATATGGACAATACTGACAAATTATGAAAAAATTCAAAACCATTTCACATTATATTTATAGAAGAGGTAGAGGACAATTTGTGTCATTGAAATTGTCACATGCATTCCCATGGTGTATACTATTGCTCCAAGCTGTATAACCCTCACGAGATTCAAAAATCAGTAAGTATATTTTAATAAATGCCGTATTTGTCATTTGAGCTAAAACTATAAAACCGGCTTATGATAAGGTCAACGGCCAATGTGATCACTAGCACATCTCCATATATTATTTTCCTTTCAAATTAGCTGCTTGTTCATTTCAGCTGACAACTAATTTGGTTTACTTCTCTCCGATCAGTGGGTAGAATTGGAGCACCTTTTATATTTTGAACATTTCTGTCCTTACAGAGCAAGCTGTCCTTACAGAACAAGCTGTAAAAATACATTTTATATGCAAATAGCAGTTGCTTAGAAATGAATAGGTGTAGCTCTAATATACATTTCAACCAGCTTCTATTGTAGGGTACAGTAATCCTCAGCTTACAACAATTTGTGTAGGGACCATTCAAAGTCACAACAGAGCTAAAAATAGTGACTGATTGTTATGATATGTACAGAATAACCCTTGAGTAACAAGGATATGCACATGGAAACGTTTATGAGAGTAGTTATGAATAATTATTCAGCCACACACAGATACACTAAATTGAGTTAAAGTTTACTCTAAGAAATAGCACACTCCAATAAATGGTCCAGGTCATATACGTTTAACAGTCCAAATAATATCCAATTACAAAATCTTCTTACCGGTTGCAAGTCATTACAGTAAACAAAGATATCAAAGTATAAGCATGGTATAAATACAACAGAGAACCTTAGATAGCAACAGAATGTCAGAGAGCAAGCTATGATCTCTAGCTCCCTCTTATGGTAATTTGCAATATAATCAGCCAATTGGAATATAGTATAAATCAATACAGTGATTTTGTCTTAAAGCTACAAACATACATTGTTGGTTTATATATTGCCAGCCCAACTACTTTGTGTACAGATTTCTAACACTGATGACTATTTTTTAACACTTACAACCACGGTAGTATTCCCATGGTCATGTGATCAAAATTCAGATGCTTGGAAACTGGCTTGCATTTATGATGGCTGCAGTGTCCAGGGCAATCCACTTTTGCAACCTTTTGACAAATGAAGTCAATGGGGAAGCCAGATTCATTTAACAATCATGCTTCTAGGTTAAAAACTGCAGGGATTCACTTCACAACTGTGGCAAGAAAAGTTGTAAAATGGGGCAAAGCTCACTTAACTGCCTTCCTGAACAATTGGAATTTTTGACTCAATTGTGGTTGCAAGTTGAGGACTACCTATAGATGTAAAATAATATATATTTGTAGACAGAGTTTTTTAAAATAAGGAAACGGAACAGAAAGGACTGAACACTTATAAAACAGATAGAGGGAGCAGGAGGAATGGATGGACTTATATATGCCTACATTGAACCAATATATATAATTCATCAATTATGGCCATTCCCAAGTGCAATATTTTATCTTAGACAAAAGCTAAGAACTAATCCAATTTCTCATTGCTTTTCGTTTACTGATCAAGAGTTATGCATAATTATAATTTTGATGAAGCAAACATTTTGTGTTTGTTTCATTGCTTTTCTGAGATTCATCCTCAAGAATGCATGAAAATCGAGCAAAGTGGGGAACTAATTTTTATATTCTGGAAGCTAACTGGCATGCAATCCTCTTCCAGAATTCACATCTCCTTATGAAAAATAGGGTCACTCAGCCAAAAAAGAAAGAAAGAAAGAAAAAAGCTAAAAAGAAGATAGAAGCTGCTTTGCTAACTTAAATTTATAGAAAAGGAATTGGAGGAATTTTAGGACTTTACCGTTGCCAACCTTAGGATTTCTACACATTACGACCAACATTTCTTCTTCTTCTTCTTTTTTAAAGTGGGCGTTGGTGCTTACCTGATACGCCCTTTCTCGGTGAGCTGCGAAGAGCATCCAGACAGTAGGAGGTGCTTAGTCTCTCCGTTCTTGATAGGCTGGGCTTTACTGAAGGACGTTGTTACTCCACCTCCTCTCCTCCCGTCGTCCCCAGTTTAGCGAAGGCGAAGAACTGGCCAAAGGTGCCGACAGAAAGACCCCAAGCTAGGTCAAGGGGAATATTGAACAAGAGGTCGGAACAGGAAGAACCCACCCCAGATGGAAAAGAAAGGAGGGGCTGGATGCTCTTCGCAGCTCACCGAGAAAGGCGTATCAGGTGAGCACCAACGCCCATTCTCCAGCGAGCTGCTCCGAGCATCCAGACAGTGGGACATACCAAAGCTGGGCCTGTCCTACAGGGAGGGACTCCGTCTGGGCGAAGACACCCGAGCGAGTAGACCTTTTGCAACACTGCCTGCCAAAGGAAGCGTCAGCAGAAGCAAAGGCGTCAACCTTGTAATGCCCAACAAGAGGCGAGCGAGGCCCAGGCAGCTGCCTTGCAGACCTCGGAGATAGGAGCCTGTGTGGCCCAGGCAGCGGACGTAGCCGCACTCCAGTAGAGTGGGCGGTGATACGGAAGGAACCGGAAGGGACTGTGCCAGGTAGGCTTGAGAAATGGTGGACCGCCACCAGCGGCCAATGGTAGAGAAGACACTCCGACCTTGGGAGGTCAAACTGAATGAAACAAGAGAGACTCAGACTCCCGAAACGGGGGCCGTTAAGCTTAAGGTAGGCGCACAAGGCCCTCGCGGACGTCCAGCCGATGCCACTGGTGTGCCAGGTCATGAGAAGGGCGGACAGAAGGCAGGTAGAATCAGCTCCTGCGCCTGTGGAAGGCGAATTCACCCGGCATGAAAGTGGGATCAGGGCGCAGCACCACCCTGTCAGCGTGGAAAGCGCAGAGATCACTATGACACGAGAGGGCGCCACCTCAGAGATCGCCGTGCTGATGTAACGCAACCAGAAAAACTACCTGGTAGGTCAGGCATTGGAGACTGATTGACGACAGAGGCTCAAAGGGATCCTTTGTGAGAGATGTGAGAACCAAGGTAAGGTCCCATGTTGGAAAACGATGAATGACAGGCGGGCACAAATGGTGCGCCTCAAAGAAAGGCCCTGATCGAGGGTGTGTGAAATGGAGGAAAGACCAGGCCAATGCACTACAGATGCAATGGCGCCACCTGTCACTTCAGAGTGCTCGGCGAGGCCCTTGTCTAAGCCTGCTTGAAGAAAATCCAACACCTGAGCAAGTGATGGAAGAAGCGTCGCCTCATGAGAGAGACACCAAGTAGAGAAGGACTTCCACGAGGCCTCGTATATCCTGGTAGTGGAGGGCGTCGAGCAGCCTGGATGGTGGTGATGACCTTTGAGGAGAGATTCTCCGCCTTTAAATGTTGCCGTTCAGCCTCCAAATGGCTAGTTGAAGCCACTGGGGTCTGGGTGCAGAATCGGACCTTGGGTGAGACAAACCTTGTGATCTGGGATCCTCCAAGGTTCCTCCATGGAGAGGCTGCGAAGGTCCCAAACCATGGCCTCCTGGGCCAGAAAGGGCGACTAAGATCAAGGAGGCCTTCTCCACCAAGAGCTTTTAAATTACCCTGGGTATCAGAGGAATGGGGAATGCATATAGCAGACCACGAGGCCAAGGACAGCGAAGAGCATTGGCGTTCTCCGTGCCTGGGGCGGGTATCTGGACACAAACCTGGGAAGATGAGCATTCAGGGAAGAGGCAAACAGGTCACAGCTTGGGTATCCGAATCTGAGCGTCAGCTCGTGAAACAGGTTGGGGTGGAGTCGCCACTCGGAAGGATCCACTGTTGCTCTGCTGAGCCAATCCGCTAGAGTGTTGTCCACGCCGAGATATGTTCGCTTTTATGGAACCTAGATGACGTTCCGCGCAAAGACACAGCCTCTCTGCCTCCTTCATCAGGAGAACAGAGTGGGTGCCCCCTTGCCTGTTCACGTGTGCTTTGGACGTGAAATTGTCTGTGGGAATGAGAACATGATTCCGATGGATGCGAGGAAGGAATTGCGGAGGCGAGATGGATCGCTCTGAGCTGTAGCCAGTTTATACTGTTGCTCTGTTCGTCCTCTGACCAGCGACCTTGACATGACAGAGACTGCAGATGTGCACCCCATCCAGACAGACTGGCGTCTGTGGTGATTATGAGCCTTTCTGGCTCTTGTAGAGAGAGATCCTTTGTTGATGGACGGTTTGTCCACCAAAGTAGGGAGAGTCTCACCTTTGTAGGCACCGGACCCTTGCTGTAGAGTTGCTGCACCTGACCTTTGATCGGCAGGAGAAACCACTGGAGCCTAGCGTGGAATGAGCCAGGAACAATGGAAATGGAAGAAATCAATTTACCTAACAATGTTGAGAGGTCAGTTAAAGGGGCCTGCCTCGAGGATCTAATACGTTTGGCCAAGTTCCTTATGCTCTCTAAGCGCTCTGGGGAGAGGAAGACTTTTTTTTCAAGAGTATCAATTATTGCCCCCAGATGGGTCAACCGGGTTGACGGCGAGAGATGGCTCTTCTTCCAATTAATGGAAAACCCGTGTTGCTGTAAAACCTGCAACGTGACTTTGGTGTCCATGTGAGCCTGTCTAGCTGAATGGGATAGAATTAGGATGTCATCCAGATAGCACTGGAGTCTGACCGGAATCCCCCTAAGGTGAGCCGCCAGGCCGCCAGAACCTTCGTAAACATCCTCGGGCCGAGGAAAGACCGAAGGGAAGGGCAACATACTCATAATGGTGATTATTATAACAAAATCTAAGAAATTTCAGTGGGCAGGCCGAATTGGTATGTGCAGATACGCCTCTGTCAAATCAATGGAAGTCAAGTAATCCCTCATCTGACGCTAAGGAGGATAGACTGGAGGGTGCTCATCTTAAATTTGATAGACCAAGGAGCGGTTAAGCGTTTGAGGTCCAATATCGCTCTCCAGCCCCCTGATGCCTTTGGTACAATAAAGAGCAAAGAATAGAAACCCTGTCCCTGCTGGTCCCTGGGAACGGTTGAATGGCCCTGATGTGCAGCAGATGGTTAATTGCTGACTCCATCAGGTCCCTCTTAGCGGGGACTCTAGAGATTGGGCATGGCATAAAGAAATTTGGGGGGGGGCAGAAAGAAATTCTAGCTAGGCCATAGAATGGTGTCGCGTGCCCAGGCATCAGAAGTGGACAATTCCCAGTGGTCAGCAAGGAGCGAAGACGTCCACTTATAG
Source organism: Naja naja (assembly GCA_009733165.1). Taxonomy (NCBI): domain Eukaryota; kingdom Metazoa; phylum Chordata; class Lepidosauria; order Squamata; family Elapidae; genus Naja; species Naja naja. The sequence continues at coordinate 291,324,768 of CM019149.1, forward strand.
GGGCTAGATCTCTTTGATCAGTGGAATCTGCGAGATCCTCGACTCTATGGTCCCCTGAACACTCCCTTGCCCTGACCCCCCATTCGATTTCTGTCTGAGAAATCCGACCTGTCTGACTGTTGGTTGCCCTGTACCCCGATCCCCTGAGGCTCCTGAATGAAAAAGGAGTCTGGAAGTAGGGACGGGAGGGGCCCTGTGAAAGGGCTGAGGAAACCTGTTGTCGGAACAACGAAGGAGGAGGGGAGCGTTTGTTCCTGGTCTCTATTAATAAAGGGTCTAGGGTAGGCCCGAACAATTTAGTGGCCGACACAGGGTAGGAAACTAGTTTCCATTTGTTCTTACTGTCCGGCCTGCCAATGCTTCAGCCACAGTAGTCTATGGGCAGTGACCTGTGAGGCTATGGCCGTGGCTGAAAACTTAAAGGCATGGAAGGTAGCATCAGCCGAGAATTCAGTAGCTGCAATTAGTTTTGCTACGTCCTGGTGGGCCCTAATGTTGGAACTTGGGATGGTATCCCTCAGGTGGTGGAGCCACCTGAGAGATGCCCTAGTGAAAAAGGATGCTGCTGTGGCCGCCTTAATGGCCCAGGCATCTGCTTGGTGGGATTTACGGGTCTAAAGGCCTAAGGGATGGAAGGGGTTGGGGGGATCCGGGAGCTGAGCTGTCCCAACAGAAACCTTGGCATTCTTCTGGATTTGTTTCTCCAGTGCCTTCTGGCGCCTGGAGGCCTCCTTTTGCGCAGCCTCAGAGGGCCTTTAGGCCTATCAGATTTGTTTAGGCCATGTGACTTATTGCCACCCCCACTTGCCATTTTTTTGGTAAGAGTATCTCAGAAAAAACACAAACTGTGTAAGAATTATGGATATAATTATGGAATAAGAATTGGTGGCTGCCTGGATGGTTGGCACGTCCGGGGTCAGCTCCAGCACCTGGGCAAGGCACCCCAAAAAAACACTCCTTTTGAAATGAATAGAGGCTCCTGTGAACAATATGTATTACAATTATTGTTATTACTCAATATTGTGAGATACTCACAAAGAACAGACAAAAGGAAGCCTCAGAAATAGAGTTAATGGATGCCAATTGAGAACTTAATTATAGGGCAGACAAATAGGCCCTTAACAACAGTTTCAGGCCCAGTCCTGGGAATTAGTTGAGAATAGTGATTGCTATGCTTGAGGAAGAAATCTCACCTGTGAGAGTGCCAACAAGATCTAAGTCCACCCAGACAGAAATACAAGTCTGCAGAGGACTAGAATGAGCCCTGGACCCTTTCACAGAGAGGCTAGGGAGGAAATAAGTGTAAAAGCCAAAAACTCTCCTCACACAGGGGACTGGAAAAACCAGGCAAGGGCCTCACGAAGCCTCGTGGGAGCCCTCTGAAAAGAGGAAGTGTGCACTTGCAAGCCGCAACTTCCCCAGAAGAAATGGCGCGAATTGCTCAGCGCCAGCACAGCTTGCCGCCCCCGCACGAGCAATGGCGTTTGAGAGTGGAGCGGCAGAAACGGGAATCGGGACTCCTCGCCCTACCCCAGCGTTCTCAGTGGGGAGGATTCAGAGAATCTAAGGGTTAACCCCAAGGAAACGGGTTAATTTGCAGCCCCAACTGAATTGATAAAGGAACGGCAAGTGGGGGAGCGAAACCAAGGCTGGGGAAGAGAAAAGCGAAACTAAAGCCTCTCCCAGCGCCGAAGCAGCTGGAGCTGCAAATGTGGCTGCTGGCTGCTGAGATTACTCGCAGTCAGCTGCTGGAGGCAACAGAAAACAATTTAGATACCGAATTTGAATAGAGAGGGAATTTGAGAAGAAGCCAATTGAGAATAGGGAATACCTGAAGATTGTTCCTGCTCCGACCATACAAATGCTGCCTAACCGAACTGAAGGCTGAGCTAAACTGGGGGAAGTACGGGAGGAGAGGAGGTGGAGTAACAACGTCCTTCAGTAAAGCCCAGCCTATCAAGAACGGAGAGACTAAGCACCTCCCACTGTCTGGATGCTCGGAGCAGCTCGCTGGAGAAAGAAGCATGCATAGCTCTCAAACATTTGCACACTTATACTTCAAAAAAAGTGCAGTACATTAACTACTTTAAATTTCAGATTTTAGTTTGGTTTAGCAACTGTACTGCAAAAAAGTGTTTACCCATTTTTATGCCATCTAAAAGGAAAGTGTTTTTTAATTAGAATAACTCATTGCCATCTTGTCAACTTTTTGTCTCATCAAATGCTCTAGTTATGCTGCTACACTCATTTGCGCATTTCTCCAGTGGGGCACTGCATGAGTGCCGACTATCCAATTACTCCAAGATATTTTTAGCCTGAATATTTAAAATAAACATTTTATCCTCTGCTGTCCTTTTCTTTGTAAACAGTGGATCTTGCAGCAGAATGAGCCTATTCTTTTCATAATGCAGTGAACGGGACACTGATTGAAAAGGGATGAATATGCCAGACGGAGAATGTTACAGAATGTTAAGCGAGTGTTTATTGAAAAAGCTGCCTCTTATTGGTTTTCAGTTTTGTAATGCAAATAGAAAATTCTGGTGTAAACTGGGTTAAACACAGACCAAATTCACTTAACATGCTAAGCATGGCTTTGAAGAAACTATGGCTAAAACTCTCACTTGGTCAACAGAGTCCAAGATGATCTAGCAAAATAATATGCTATTCTCTCTTATTTTTATTGAAGTCCCAGCAATCTTTATCCAGGCTAGCATTTTCTAAATTTCTTTTGATTTTTACCTATTGTGATCTGATCCAGGTTTGGGAAACAGCGCACAGGTTGAGAGCAACTTGATATTTCCACTAGTCCCTTTGTTTTTCAAAGCTGCTCTATCGAAAAATAAAATGGCAGCTGCTAGTCTCTAGTTTTATTTGAAGTTAGAAAGTCAATTCCACAAAACCTTCTTAAAGATAAATGGACCTAGTACGTGGATTTGAATGACAAGTTACAGCAGTCCACACTGAACATGAAGTGGTTCAAATCTGAAGCCTTTTGTACATCCCAGCCTAGCACAGCACTGTAACATTATTGTACACAGTGTAATGTATTGTACAGACATAGTCAAAGTCCTGCTTCCCCATAGGAAAATATATTTAAAAGTATTATAATTAGTTATAAGGCCTTGACTGAGTGTTATGTTTTAGCTGCCGTGAAGCTTGGAAAAAGCCAAGTGCATAAAATTGCATAGTCACCCCTCTGCAAATATTTCACTCATTCCTATAGTCACGGCAGAATACCAAGTGGAAAAACCTTTTGAACACTTGGACCACATAAATGCAGGCATGAAAATATGTCTTCCACAAGAAATATGTAACCTTGTGAGGCAACCGCAAATGACACATGAAAAGGAATGTTGTAGAGCTGGAAAAGGTACAAGAAAACACAACCCAAATTATTGTGGCACTGCAGGAATTTCTTCTTTAAGCTGCCTTCTACTCTTAGGAAAAATGGCAGTGAGGAGGTTATGATGGAGACACATAAAATAGTGAAGAGAAAATATATGGAAGGTGCTTCCCCAAAGGGGAGGCTCTGAAGATTGGTGGTGTAGGAGAAAAGATGGTGGAACCTGAGGTGGAGTGTAAAGGGGGATAAGTCCAGAATCCCTATGTAGCCACAAGAGAGCTAGATCCAATCCCACTTGAGTGCTTTTGACACTTACCTAACTTGTAGCAGGTGCTGACTGTTAGTTTAAAAGATTCCTGCGCATAGGGTCTTTAGCACCTGATTGTTGGACACTTTGAAACTCATAAAAGAAAGCATGGAGACAACACAGAAACTGAATGTCACACAATATAGGATGCCTTAAAGAGGGATAAACCAATTCATGGAAAGTAAGATTAATACTGACTACAGTCATGTATTCCCTCCAGAATCAGACACAGGGTGCCTCCTTATGTCAATTATTGGGATTCAAGAACTTCATCGAAGGATTCAAAATTGGCTTTCCATAAGATTCTAGTTGGCCAGGATTAAAAGAGAATGATGAATAGGTCAGATTGAGGAGAAACTACTATTTCTACAATTTCACTCAACTGATTTTCACAGCTACAGCTGTGATGACCGGAATTCAGAAACAATTAGAGGATGATTTGGTTGACCTTGTAGGGTTCTTGCTATGTTTTGAAGTATCTGAGTATCCACTGAAAGACTGAGAGTACTGCAAACTAAGAATACAACTCAGCTTAATCTATTTTAGTACCGATTATCAATAGCTATATAGAAAGTTACAATCATTTATGATGGTGCATAGTGTCTGGTATTGCTTACAGATTCTAAAAGCTGCACAATTTGGAAAGGATGCTGTCCGTACTGTAGGGATATATTCTCTTGCCTCCAAAGATATTAACATGTCATTAGGTTCCCATTTTACATTACACTGGAATCACATTTTAACATTCCTTTATGACGTAGGACTGTTATTCCAGGGCCAGTAGCAGTAGATATCTTTTCTGAATAAGCTTGTTCTATGCAATGCCACCACACTGGTTGTCCTATAATTTCAGGAATTTCACATATATATGCAATGAACCTGCCTTCTCTAGAAAGTGATCTTACCAGTTTGGTTCAGAACAAAAGCTATTACCAAGCAATCAGCAGAGAAGGATATATGTGAAGAAGTAAAGAAATCAATAAAGGAAAATAGGATTAGCTTATCACCCATGCTTTTGTCAACTGTAAGCTGTATGTACTTTTCAGTCAGCATCGAAAGGAAAAAATGTGCAAAATGTGTAGCAATGTGCACAAACAGCCCTAAAGTATTTGGATAATACGGCATTCTGTATGTTTCAAAATATAATGTGCTTTTTAAGTCTTGGATTCTCCTAATAATACAGTTTTATTTATCTGGGTTCTATTGGCCATTCTGTTCTCGGATACTCAAGGCAGCATTTATTTATTTCTACAATAAAGTAATTCAGACCAATATATAAGACTTGCTTAGCAAAAATTGAGCTGTATTATTAATTGATTCAAATGGTTCATTTTTTCTGTATCTGGCCACCCTAAACTGTTAATAATGATACACCTTTAAAGGAGACAAGCACATCCTACCATCCCACCCCCAACCATTTTTTTCCACTGTTAATTCCTTTGTGTTTTGTGCAGGAAGTCTCCCTAGGAGGAGAATCCAATGTAAATCCATTCTACAGAGGAATTATTGAGTCTTTCATCTGCACCTCTATAACTGTCTGGTTTGGTTCTGCAACCCAACAGGACAGACACAGACTTCAGAGGATAATTAGGACTGCAGTAAAAACAATTACTACCAACCTGCCTTCCATCGAGGACCGGTACACTACACAAGTCAAAAAGAGGGCTGTGAAAATATTTACAGACCCCTCACATCCTGGACATAAACTGTTTCAATTCCTACCCTCAAAACGACGATGCTATAGGGCTCTACACATCAGAACAACAAGACGCCAGGACAGTTTTCCCCCGAATGCGATCACTCTGCTAAACAACTAATTCCCACAACACTATCAAATTAACTATTAAGACTGTATTACTATTCGTCTTCTCATCCTTACTAGTACCTATCTCTTCCCACTTATGGCTATATCCATGTTGCTTGTATCTTTACAACTTATATTGTTTTATTGTTTCCTAGTATGATCTGATTGCTTATTAGTATCCTATGACTATCACTAAGTGTTGTATCTTATGATTTTTGATGAATATACTTTATTTTTTCTTTATGTACTCTGAGAGCATTTGCACCAAGACAAATTCCTTGTGTGTCCAATCGTACTTGACCAATAAAGAACTCTATTCTATTCTATCCACTGACTGAAATGATATAGATTAGAAAAGGACATGCCATCTTTGATTTGGCTGAGGAGGTTATGACAGAGACACATAAAATAGGGAAGAGAAAATGCTTCTTGGCATGACAGCAAAGCTAAGGGTGCTCCCATAGCACAGCAGCAAGCATACGTCTCACATGCAGAATTTCTCAAATTCAACTCCTGCTACCTCCAACAAAATATTCTGGCACCCAGAGAAGAGATTCCTCCTCTCTGATATCAAGAAGTCCTTCTAGTCCAAAGATACACCCTGCTCTTTCTCTTGGCTGAGCGCTACAAAAGTATGCAGCAATTTGATGTCACCAAATGCTATTTATGCTGCATTTATGCTAATAAATGCAGAATGCAGACCTTCTCAGTCACCATTTCCAGTCATAAAAAAACCCCTTCACTTTTAGCCTAGAAATGTAGAAGAGAAGCCTCATATATTGGAAGGTTCTTGCTTTCACACATGCTTTTCAGAGCAGAAAACCACGCAGGTTGGAGTAAAATGAAGGACACAGTTGCAAAATTGAACACATTGCAAAATTCAACTTTTTACAATCGAAAGACTTGCTATAAAATGTGAAGCTTTTTACACACAGCGCAAACGTATTTCTGAAGCAATGTTTACATTCTCCAGAGCACAATTTTGCTTCCAACATGATACAACATGGAAATATTTTTTTATTTTTTTTAAATTACATTTATATGCCGCCCTTCTCCGAAGACTCAGGGCAGCTTACAATTTTTGGGATACAACCCAGTGTGCTCAGCAATAGCCTTCATTCCATTGTATATGCCTGCTTATTACTAAGCGGCATTTTTTACGAAGTCAGCTAATTGCCCCCAACAATCTTGGGTCCTCAGTTTACCTACCCTGAGAGGATGGAAGGCTGAGTCAACCTACCTTTCCCTTATACCTCCCCCAAAGCAACATGCTAATCTATAAGATTAATGCATAATATTTAGGAACAGATATTCATGAAGAAAATCTATTCAGTCACTAAGAGCTATGCTGACTGATGGCATATAAGCAATCTAACATAAACATACACAATACACAACCTTTTCTAAGTTAGGGATGGTTCACTGTTTTAGAGGCCTCTAAAAAAGTTGTGTGAGAATGTAATAGTACAAAGAAGAAATCAGATCACAGGCTATGGATGGACTGATGGACTGAAACTAGTTATTTGATGAACTGGGAAGTTGATAACTTTTGATAACTCAAGAGAGAGAGAAATGAGTTGAAACCCATCAAGTTTTAAAATATCAATTTTGCTCTTGATTTTGACTACCTATCTCTCTGCCTAAACTTATTTTGTCAAATTATAGCACACAAATCTGGGGATACAAAATGGATCCCGTTAACCTCCATGCATCTTGCATTCATTACTTGTTTACTATATTTTAAACAACATTTGCACCTTACCCTCAAATGTCTGTAATAGCAAAGGATTCTATCCGTAGCAAGAATATATTCAGCAATTAGTTAGATTTGCTCCTATTTTCCCATTATGAAAATCAGGAGTCTAGTGTTTAATTTCAGTAAGGTTGCTTCAAAGTCTGCATAATGAACCTAAATTAATGTACTCCAGCTACAGGCTCCTGTTAGGCTCCAATATTTAACACTAAATATGCAGGTTATGTCAGCTACCTTTTACTCCTGCTGCTAATCTTACTCTGATTCCCTGGTGATGGGGTAATGGATGTTTTGTTCCCCAAGAATATGAAATAAAATTGCACAAAATATTTTTTAATTCAAACTATGTTAAATTCAACCCACACCCTATTTTGAGTTTGAAACAGTTATTTGTATGCAAAATAGGCATTTTGCATTGGAAACCAGGCATTTCAATCATTTTGGAAGCCTAAAATATTTCCATTATGATTGAAATGCCCCGTATTCTGAATATAAATCAATGGTTTCACATTCAAAACAGGGCACTTTGAATTTTAAAATGGTTTATTTGAAATATTTTGCACATACTTGTAGGGAATGTAAACTAAAGAAAAATACAATACTGCTTGCTTTTCAGTTTTAAATTCCTATGCAAAGACCCTGAAGCCTGAGAATACGGAAAAATATCACATCCACAAAAAGATTACATTCATAAATATCTGCATCATACATAAATCTGTTGGGGGAAGGGAAGTGAGGAGAAAAAGAACTAACCATTTACTACACTAACCAACTAACCAACTAACCCACTAACCAACTACACTAACCAACTAACACAATATCGCTTGGCGGCAACCCGGGAGAGGGCCTACTCTATGGCGGCTCCCACTTTGTGGAATCTTCTTCCGCTTGAGCTCTGTTTGGCTCCCGATCTTCGCACCTTCCGCCATGATTTGAAAACTTGGCTCTTTTTACAATCTGGGCTGTGCTGATTCTCTTGGGTGGGGATTATTTAATCGGGGGTTTTAAATTTTAATTCGGCTTAATTGTTTAATACTTTTTAAATTAATTAATTTATTGTTGTATTTTAATTGTAAGCCACCCCGAGTCCTCGGAGAGGGGGCATATAAGTCGAATTAATAAATAATAAATAAATAATAATAAATTCTTGAATCTTTCATACATCTATCATAGTAGTGGATGAGAGGAAAACAAATATTCAGTCAGTCAGTCAGTCAGTCTCTCTCTCTCTCTCTCTCTCTCTCTGTAGCTGGCATTGTATACATCTACACAGTGTATGGTCTAGATCAAACCTGGCACAATGAAATTGACACCCCTGTTTTACACTAGCTATGAAAAGTTTTTCTACAATGACTATGTGAAATAGCAAGCAGACTTCATCCAAAGGTAGTTTGTTGTTATTTATTTAGTTACAAATAAGATTTAGATACTGACCATTTATTGTGTCACAAGAGGATTTTGAAAAGCAGCCTGGCTTAATCTTAGTGCACATTATTAAGAAATATGCAAGGCTTCTCTACAGTCCCTTAATTACAACATCAAAATCACAATAAAAGAACAGATGTCCCTATCCCTCAAGCAAGAGATGAGCATTTCAAGTAAGTCAGGTGGCCACATCTGACCAATTTTGTTGTGGTTTAGAAAATAAGCAGGGTTGAACCTGGTTAGTATTCAAATTGAAGGGCCTGAGGGAACAGCAGGGTATAAGCAAGTCTAAGATATTGAGAAACAACTTCTATCCTATTGATCAGAAAATTGCATAGCTGTAGCTTGTGGCTATCAGGATTTCAGCCCAACTGAAAGGAGGACCTTATTTTAAGAAATGAAATAATTATTTTCATGGTAGGGAAATGGTGAATTTAAGGCACATGCCAATCCCCTTATCCTAAACCACGGCAATTAATTTAACCAGCACCTAAACACAGCCATTAATTTTGAAGATTTTATGATTTAATGAAATTAAACCAATGTAACAAAGGACAAAATAAGCAGTGAAAAAGACAAAACTGCAGAGACAATATAAACTAAACATTAATCCAAAAACAGTGTGTCCCTCAAAAGTGGAATTTATAGTCACATAATGATTCACTATTCTTGCACCAATTGCTGTTAATAGTATGTGTAATGCAAGTTAGTTCTTAGAATTTATATACCAACTGTTATTAGAAAAGAACTCTTTGTATATCCTCTCTCTATATACAATCTGAGTTTATAAAGTCAGTTATTCAATGTACGTTTAAACTGGAATGAGTTGAAACAGCAGTTTATGAGACACTGACAAACTTAGAAATCGAGTTTTCTAACTGGTTGGTATCCGGTTTGTAAAACACAGATTTAACTGGGTTTGTTGACTATATTTATTTATTTTATTTTATTTTATTGGACTTATATGCCGCCCCATCTCTGAAGACTCAGGGAGGCTCACAATTAAAACATACAGATACAATAAATAATTAAGAAAGAATTAAACAACTGTAAAGTCCAATAAGACTGGATTAAAATACTTTAAAACTATCCCATACCCCCCGTGAGGTAGTCACAGCCCGGCTTGGTCAAATAGCCAGGTCTTCAAATCGCGGCGGAAGGTGCGGAGGTCAGGGGCCAGACGGAGGTCTAGAGGCAGTTGATTCCATAGGTCAGGGACCGCCACAGAGTAGGCTCGCCGCCGGGGGACCGCCAGCCGACATTGACTTGCCGATGGGACCCCAAGGAGCCCCTGCCTGTGTGCCTGTACAGGGCGGTTGGCACTCGATATCGGCAGGAGACGCTCCCTTAAATATTGTGGACCCATGTCGTGTAGGACTTTGAATGTTAAAGCCAAAACCTTGAATCTCACCCGGTGCAACCGCAACCAATGCAGGTCGCGCAGGAGGGGGGTAATATGGGAGAATCGGGTAACTCCCATCACCACCCGCGCGGCTGCATTCTGCACCAGCTGCAATCTCCGGATGGTATCCAAGGGTAGTCCTAAATAGAGGGTGTTGCAGTAGTCGAGTCTGGAAGTAACAAGGGCATGAGTGACTGTACGCAGGGCATCTCGGTCCAGAAACGGGCGAAGCTGGCGAACCAGCCCAACCTAGGCAAAGGCACCCCTGGCGACGGCCCCCATCTGCTCCTTCAACTGGAGCCGCGCGTCCAGGAGGACCCCCAGGTTCCGTGCCCTATCCACAGGGGGCAACACCACTCCCCCTATGGTCAACGATGGACATTCCTGACTGGACCGAGATGCCGGTATGTACAGCCACTCAGTCTTAGCCGGGTTGAGCCGAAGCATGTTTCCGTCCATCCAGATCCGCACTGCATCCAGACAACGAGTCATCACGGAGAGGGCATCACTGATCTGGTTTGGGGTGGAGATGTATAACTGGGTATCCAGCATACTGGTGATACCTCACCCCAAAACCATGAATGATCTCACCCAGTGGTTTCATGTAGATATTAAATAAAAGGGAGAGGACCAACCCCTGAGGGACCCCACAAGTGAGTGCCTCGGGCCACCTCTGTCCCCCTGTCAACACTGATTGCATCGAGAGGTAGGAGGAGAGCCACCAAGAACAGTGCCCCCCACTCCCAGCCCCCCGAGCAAAAGGATACCATGGTCAATGGTATCGAAAGCCGCTGAGAGGTCTAATAGGACCAGGACAGAGGAAAAACCCCTGTCCCGAGCCCTCCAGAGATCATCCATCAGTGCGACCAATGCCATCTCCGTGCTGAAACCAGGCCGGAAGCCCGATTGGTATGGATCTAGGTAGTCCGCTTCATCCAGGAAAAGTGGAAACTGCTGAGCCACCACACTCTCAACAACCTTCGCCAGAAAACGAAGGTTGGAGACTGGACAAAAGTTGTCTAACACAGTCGGGTCCAGGGCAGGCTTCTTCAGGAGGGGCCTCACCACCGCCTCTTTCAAGGAGGAGGGAAAGACACCCTCCCTTAACGAAGCGTTGACCACTGCCCGGAACCAACCCCAGGTGACCTCCCTGGCGGCATAAGCCAACCAGGAAGGGCACGGGTCCAACAAATATGTGGTGGAGCTCAGACGCCGCATAATCCTGCCCACTTCATCCTCGGAAACAGGATCGAACTCAGCCCAGATCACATCGGCCAGACTGCTTGTACCACGATCCTCAGACCACTGCGAGGTGGAACACAACCCGCCCCGAATCCGCACGATCTTATCCAACAGATATTGACCAAATTCCTCAGCCCTTCCCCGGAGAGGGTCCACCACCTCCCTTGGATGTAGGAGGGAACGGGTGGCCCTAAACAGGGCAGCTGGGCGGTTATCTGCGGACGCTACGAGGGTGGAGAGATAAGACCTTCTCGCCACCCTCATAGCTACCAGGTAAGTCCTAATGTGGGCTCTTAGCTGGGCTCGATCGGATTGGGAGCGGGTGGCCCTCCACCTGCTCTCTAAACCCCTCTGACGGCGCTTCATCTCCCGGAGCTCCTCGGTATACCAAGGAGTCACCCGGGATCCACGGCATGTGAGGGGACGCATGGGGACAACCCTGTCGAAGGCAGCCCCAGCAGCCTGCTACCAAGCGGCCGCCAGGTCCTCGGCAGAGTTGTGGGCAAGGGAAATGGGGAAAGACCCCAGTTCTGCCTGGAACCTCTCAGGGTCCATCAGGCGTCTGAGGTGGAACCATCTAAGTGGTTCCTCATCCCAGCAGTGGTGGGCAGCCTGTTGGAAGACCAGCCGCAGGAGATAGTGATCAGACCATGGGACGGGCAGTATTGTACAACTGGCCTGCCCTCTATCACTACGCCACTGTTCCGAGACAAAAACTAGGCCCAGAGTGTTTCCCCCCTCATGAGTCGGGCCTTGAATCAACTGGGTCAGGCCCATGGCCCCCATGGATGCCATGAATTCCTGGGCCAAACCCCCCCCCAGGGAGGGCAGATTAAAATCACCCAGGACAATAAGCCTTGGAAGATCCACCATCACCCCCGAGAGGACGCCGAGAAACCCAGGCAGGGTTGCTGCCACACAGCTGGGGGAAAGGTATGTCAGCAGCAAACCCACCCGACCACCAGGCCCCCACCTCAGGAGGAGGGTCTCACTTCCGCCTATCTCAGGAACAGTGACCTCCCTTGGAGTCAGGGTCTCCCGAATAACCACAGCTACTCCACCACCCCACCCCTGAGCCCGTGACCGGTGCAGAATCTGAAAACCTGGGGGGCATAGATCGACCAGAGGGACTCCTCCCTCCGGCCCCAACCAGGTCTCGGTGATGCAGGCCAGGTCCGCAGCCTCCTCCTCAATCACCTCACGGAGGAGGGAAGACTTATTAGCCACGGACCTGGCATTAAAATACAGCAGCCTGAGCCCAGGGGTCCCCATTCCCCTGCCCCCAGGTGAGAAAGTCATAGGGTCGGAGCGGGCCACCGCTTGAAGATAGCGAGGGCATGCTCCCAACACATGATCTGGCCCTATGCCTCGTCATTCCCTGCCGATGCCAACCACGCTAGGGATTGTGAGCCCCGGCCCGCACTCCAGACCCCCACCGGCCCCCAACCCCTGCCCCCCCGCCACGAGCCGGGCTGCAGTCCAACTCCCTGGCATCATTTCCCACCCTCCTCCCTAACCTGCTTAAAAATTTGTTTAAAAATTTGATTTAAATATAAAGAAGTGATGAATCACAGTTACTTATGAGACACTACTGGGAAAGGCTGCTTCATAGAGATGTAAGTCAATCTATAAATGGACAGTGAGAGATAAAAGCAGGGGTGGGATTCTACCAGTTCGGACTGGTTCGGGCGAACCGGGTGTTAAAGTTACATCTGGTTTGCCAAACTGGTATTTCAACTTACTGGCTGGCCCTGCCCCGCCCACCCCACCCCTCCCAGGAGTCTCCACGCAGTCCATTTTCGATGGAGGTAAGTGCAGAATCTGCACGGAGGCTCTGGGAGGGGAAAAAATGGGCTTTCCAGAAATCCGGAAACAGGCCTGTTTCCGGCTTCCGGAGGGTCTCCAGAGCCTGAGGGAGGCTGTTTTCGCCCTCCCAGAAGCCCAGGGGGAAGCCTTCAGACCTTTGGGAGGGCGAAAATGGCCTCTCCTGGGCTCTAGAGGCCCACAGGAAGCTAGAAATAGGAAGTTCTGGTAGGCCACGCCCACCCAGCAACCAGGCAGCAAATTGGTTGCTGGGATTTTTGAATCCCACCCCTGGATACCACTGACTTTTTTGAAATCTCAAACTGTGATTCTGACAATGGTTTGCTGACAACTACAGTTGAGACCCAAACCAATCTTACTATTGATCTGCTCCATCCACCTAGAAGTAGCACTCTACACTTCGATTGGAATGCAGCATTCCAGAAAGTTCCCATCACCTCCCACTTGATACTCTTATAAATAAAATGCTACTGAAAATCCAAGAGTTTCAACTGCAAAGCTTATACAGTGTGAAGTGAGAGTTGACTCTGCTAATGTTTCAACGAGAATTTTTTTTTACATTCTCTGCAGTGTCCTAACAGTGAACTGGTTTGAACAGTGGACAAGCAAATTTGTTTGATGCTTGCTTGTGTTTGTTTATAACATTTAAATGGCCACCCAACTCAGCCAAGGTTATTCTGGGTAGTTCCACGCCCTCACCTCTTATTAACAATACCTAACAAAAATAACACAAAACCACAACACATAAGCCTATGAATAGTTATGAAAGCTTATACCTTATTTCAGATTTTATTTTTTTAAATCTCCTACACCTAGATTTGGGATTATGCTACTATTATTATAGTTGGTTGCAGTCATCCAGATGTTTAGAGCAGATCTGGAGTTGAAGTCCATAGGTCGTAAAGGGGCCATAGTTATCTGCCATCCAACATAAATCAAATATACATGTGACATCTGAATATACTACTTCCTAAATTCAGTTAGGTCAGTCCCTATCTATTTTTTCTCCAGATGAAAAACAACAAACTTGTTTTACTAACAGGAAAATCCTACAAAAAAGTTAAGGAAGTTAAAGATCTTTAGGAAGCATAATTCTACAATCCTGAAGTTACCTGACAGGAGATTGTGATTCCCTTCTTCTTGGACATAGGCTTCTTTTTTAAAATTAAAACTAGGTTTATACAAGTCCAGTTAGCCACATAATGACACAAAAGAGAACTAGAAAACCATAAATCTGTCACTTAGAGGTCCTCCAGATATTGGCGCCTAGATAGGCCAGCTCAGACGATGACATTCAGAGGTGGTATTCAGCAGGTTCTGACCAGCTCCGGAGAACCAGTAGTGGAAATTTTGAGTAGTTTGGAGAACCGGCAAATACCACCTCTCACTGGTCCTGCCCCCATCTATTCTCTGCCTCCCGAGTCCCAGCTGATTGCCTGGGTCTTCTTTTGTTGCCCTCACAGGAGAACGGAGCTGGAAAGCAGGTTAGTGGGGTGGGGAGGGAATAGGATTTTTCAGTAACCTTCACCCAGGAGTGGGGAGGGAATGGAGATTTTGCAGTATCCTTCCCCTGCCACGCCCACCAAGCCATGCCCACAGAACCGGTAGTAAAAAAATTTGAATCCCGCCACTGATGACATTATAGTATTCTAAGTTTGACCACATTATCTAAGTTTTATAGTCTTACAATCTATAATTATGACAAACTTTTACCACCTGGAAAATGTTACATCTTGGTCAGTAAATTAAGGACAGAAACAGATCTTTGGAAAAAATCAGAATTAGAAACCCAAAGCGAGCAAACAGAGCAGCAACTGAAAGAAATGATGATGGGATTGAGTACATAGTGAAGAGAATCAATAACCAGAATTTTCAGCTGATCTAAGTTGGTGGTCTAGCGTACTTTTGAAATCATGTTAAGAAAACTGAAATAAGTCCACCGTGCTTGTTGAAGGATTGAATGTTTCTGAAAACACTCCAAGTCGTCTCTCATTCAACCCGAAGTTCATATATGAAAAGTCTTCATTACAATAATTCTTTGGCATTGTTTCTGTCCTTCAAGGGCAGTTCGTTACTAGCTGCTCCCACATGGGCTCCCAAGATACTACCAACGTGCTGATCAAAAGTCATGCTCTGGCATTCTTTAGCAATGTTTAGCATCCAGAAACTGGACCCACGTGGATTAAGGCAGGTTGAAGCTTCTGTGACCAAGGAAATAGGAACCCCCAAAATAGTCACAGCTGAGTGAAAATAAACACAAAGCACAGACAGGCCAGCCAGCACCAACAATTAGATCTGTACTACAATTAAACCAGGCTTGCTCTTGATCATCTCTCCAGAAGTCTGGCCATTCAGAAGTTTTTCCAAACATATTCGAAAACCACCATGCTACAAAAAGCTGTGCCAAGGTTTTGAAGACAAGCTGATTTGTATTCCCAATAATTAAAGAGATAAATTCTGTATCTTGTGAAGCTGGGGGGATGAGAATGGCAGATTGTGATCTAAATAAAGAATGCAAAATTAGTGTTCTCCAGGCTTTGTAATTTTGCATCAGTTCTTCAAAAAGTCTGTCTGTGAGTTTGTGTTTTCTAGGAACAGAGAGACACACAAACGCTTTTTAAAGCTTAAGGAGTGTGGATGTAGATCCAGAGTCTGAAATGCTACCTTGTTTTTTTGTCCACAAGTATGAGAAAGGACAGAAGATTCAAGGCAGAACATTTAATTTTCAGGCAAAATGTCTCCACATTCAATTCTTTCTCTCTGGAAATTCTAAGTCCACTCCTCTACTCACAATATTTATTTATTTATTTATTTATTTATTATTTGATTTATTTTTATTTAAGAACTGCTCACAACTAAAAACAGACAATAAATACTTAAAAAACAATTAGATTAGTTTACAAGCCCAAATACTAAAACAGATTTACACAATTAACATTAAAACCTATCCCCCCCCCAGGAAGGGGTGACAGCCCGGGTTGGTCAAATAACCAGGTCTTTAAATCATGGCGGAAGGTGCGGAGGTCGGGGGCCAGGCGGAGCCCCAAGGGTAGCTGATTCCAGAGGTCGGGGCCGCGACAGAATAGGCTCGCCGGGGACCGCCAACGGCATTGGCCCACCGATGGGACCCCGAGGAGTCCTTGCCTATGTGCTCGCACAGGGCGGCCGGCATTTGATATCGGCAGAAGACGCTCCCTTAAATATTGAGGACCCATGTCGTACAGGACTTTGTATGTTAAAACTAAAACCTTGAATCTCAACCGGCAGCCAATGCAAACAGGAGGGGGTAACATGGGAGAATCGGAAACTCCCATCACCACCTGCGCTGCCGCATTCTGCACCAGCTGCAATCTCCGGATGGTATGCAAGGGCAGTCCTAAATAGAGAGCGTTGCAGTAGTCAAGTCTGGAGGTAACAAGAGCATGAGTGACTGTGCGCAGGGCATCTCAGTCCAGAAAAGGGCGAAGCTGACGAACAAGGCGGAGCTGGGCAAAGGCCCCCCTGGCAACAGACCAACAGAATTCCCTATGCCTCCAGGCTTGAAATTTTGGGCTTGGACAATCTGGAACTGCACTGCCTGCGGTCCGATCTAAGCATAGTACACAAAATTGTCTACTACAACGTCTTACCTGTTAAACTTCTTCAGCTTCAACCACAATAATACACAGGCAAACCATCGATACAAACTCAAGGTAAACCGCTTCAAACTCGATTGCAGAAAATATGACTTCAGCAACAGAGTGGTCAATGCCTGGAATGCTCTACCTGACTCCGTTGTTACAGCCTCAAACCTTCACAGCTTCAAGCATGCCAGTGTGCCTACTGTCCCTGTCTTATTGCCCCCATTTATCTGTATTTACTTCCTTTGTTCATGGTTATGTTTATACCTACACTTGTTACCCTGTACATGTTTGACAAACACATAAATAAAAATCAATCAATAAAAATAAGAAAGGTGATTTGAAGATCTACTGATGGCTAGCTACATTCAGAGGCCATCCTAAGACTAGGGAAGTCTGACTTAGAACATCTAAAGGTTAAGATAAAAGTTCCCCTCGCGTGGATAGTCGTTTCCAGCTCTAGAGGGAGGTGCTCATCTCCGTTACAAAGCCAGCGCTTGCTTAAGACATCTCTGTGGTCATGTGGCCAACATGACTAAACGCCAAAGGCGCACGCTGTTACCTTCCCACCAAAGTGGTCCCTATTTTTCTACTTGCATTTTTACATGCTTTCAAACTGCTAGGTTGGCAGAAGCTGGGACAAGTAACAGGAACTCACTCCGTTACGCAGTGCTAGGGATTCAAACCACCAAATTGCTGACCTTTCTGACTGACAAACTCAGCCACTGAGCCACCGCATCCCATTTAGAACATCTAGAGCAGGCCAAATTTTAGCATTCTAAAAGGGCTTCCTGGAACTTGCATACAGCTACTCCTTGCCTTACAACTATTTGTTTACAGACAGATCAAAGTTACAGCTCTGAAAAAAGTGACCTACAAGCTATATTTCCTGCTTATGACTGTTGCAGCATTTTCCATGGTCATGTGATCAATATTCAAGCCCTTGGTAACCAGCATCTACAGGTAATCTTCAAGTTGCAACAGTTGACATAATGCCCGTTCAAAGGTACGTCACCGAAAAAAATGGCTTATGGCTGTTTTTCACACGACTATTGCCGCATCCCCATGGTCACATGATGAAAACTCAGATGCATGACAACTGGTCCATATTTATGATGGTTAACTTATCAAGTTCAATGATTCACTTAACAACGGTGGCAAGAAAAGTAAAAAAGGGGCAAAATTCAATTAACTACCATCTCAGCAACAAAACTTTGGACTCAATTGTGGTCGTAAGTCGAGGATTATCTGTATTTATGATGGCTGCAGGTTACTGTGTTCCAGGTGCATGCGCTTGTAGCCTTCCCAGCCAGCTTCCGACAAAGTCAATGGAGGAAGCTGGATTTGCTTAATGACTGCATGATTCATTAACAACTGCAGTGACTCGCTTAACAACCATGGGAAAAAAGGTAATAAAATCGGATACGATTCACTTTACAAACCTTCTTGCTTGACAACAGATATTCTGGCCCCCAATTGAGGTCATAAGCAGAGGACTACAGATACTGTGAAACATGGTTGATAGCAAGTAGATTCCAAGTTCAATCCCATTAATGTTCAGGTATGGCTGGAAAATATCCTTGACTGAAATTTAAATTATTGCTTGTCAGGAAAGTAACAGTGGGCTAGATGTATCACCATTCTGGCTTGATTTAAGCTGGCTTCTTATGTTGTTAAAATTCATAAGCAGGGACCTTGAGTGGAATTAGAACTGAATCCAATAGCGAGGCACTTAGCTTCCTATCATATGCCAAATAGTTATACATTACAGTTAAATGTCCTTCTGTATGTAATCAGGCACATTTCTCATTCCTTTGCATAAACAAATCCAGTGCTTTGAAACATTATCTAGCAATTCTTCCTCTTATTTCAAATGAGAAAAGATCCTGGGAACACTTTGTACGGAAAGAAAATCTGTACGTATATATATGTATGTTGGTGAAGGAGTATAAAAATGTTTTGAATGCTCTTAGAAAAATGCTAGCACAATCTACATTCACTTAAACTATCATAGCAGAGTGACTTTGACAATCAGGAATAAGCATTCCTGAAATCCTTCTGGGTTGTCTGTGAAAGAGTGAAAGAGATATTGCAACATTTACCATCCCAATGATCTTTGGACTCTGAAAAATTCAGATCCAGAGCAACCTCAAGAAAAGATCTTCACCTCCTATTTTCTCTGTGCCCTAATCTTTAATGAAAGTCCTTTTTTATATTTCAGGCACTGATTGAGTCAAGAGAAAGGAGCTTTTTTGTGACAGTTATACTGCAATGTAGTCTTTTAAAAAATATTGGAAAGCTCAGTCTTCTCTCTTATGATGTCCTATCATATTTGAAACCTCTTTGAGCTAAGTGTCAGAGGGAACGTTTTGTGAATTGTCTACTCACGAGAGAGCCTGCTGCACTTATCTCTTTCTCCTTGGTTGTCAAAAACCAAAAAAGAGAACATTTTCATACCTTTTACCAAATTTTACTTGTTGCTAGCTACTCTGAGTAGTAATTCACTAAAAAAATGATAAATGATGTAGAAAGTACAATTTCAATGAAGCTTTGCATTCAGAAGGAGTTATCACAATAATGATTTAGGAAAGAAAAGCATAGATCAAATAACACTTATAATTACATTTTATCTGCATTGCTAGATGGATATATATTTGTACACGCATCAAAATGTACATTCTTAATCACATTCTGGATCAGACCATTAATTAGTAAGAGAATATCGTATAGTTCCACAGGAAAGATTAGAAATTTCAGACAAAGTTACAAAAATCCTAGGCATTTTTACACTTGTACATTTCAACAGCACAAAATGGAGATCTTATATACAGGTAGTCCTCAACTTATGACCACAATTAAGCCCAACATTTCCACAGATAAGCAAGAGAGTTGTTAAGTGAATTTTGCCCCATTTTATGATCTTGCCAGTTTCCAAGCGTCCCAATTTTGATCACATGAGCAGGGGGATGGTTCAAGTGTGGAAAATGGTCATAAGTCACCTTTTTAATGCTGTTGTAACTTGAATGGCCACTGAACGAATGGTTGTAAGTCAACCTATATACTGCCTAGTGAGATGACATTGGAGGAAAACTGGCTAATGTAGCCATCTACATAATTCTCGCTTTCTGGTGGCCTTGGTACACTCATGTTCTAACTCCATCTTTTCATTATTATTCCGTAAAAATCACCAACATAGCACTTAGTCTCTTGAAGATGCCAAGTATGGCCATGAATTTCAGCTACCCCTACCTAATAGAAAATTCCAATGAATTAAGTTCCAGAGGGGTGGCTCTGTTATTTTACTGCAGAAAAGCAGAGACTAGATGTGTACAATTTTAATCCTGAGTTGAGATTATTGTAAACAGGCATGAAATGTTCAAAAAACAGATGGGCATGATTATAATCTGAGAGACTTGCAACCAAGGAAACAACAGATGAACTGCAGAGTTCAAATAGATGCAGAAGCTAATCCAATAAGGTAAAATACAATTAATATAAACATGAGTCACTCTTAACTGGAAATCTCTGGAAATGAATAAGCCGTAGCAAGGTCAAGAAGTTAAGTGAACAACTAAAGAGGACCAATTACTTACTGGAGTAAGCTAGCCATTACCAGATTCTGCTGAGTCAGAGTTCTTGGGTATCACATTTGCTAATGTATTCCAACTCAGGAAGGCCCTGGAAACTCCTGGAGTATAAGATTAATGACTTTGAAAGCTCTATTGCAACATGCATGGAGAGGTGGAAAAAAACCCAAGTGTTATCATTTTCAAAGCCTGCTTTGTGTGTGTTTCGTCTCTAAATCCAGTACGAACCACAAAGTCCATCTAAATGATAGAAAGATATTGCTAGGCTTATTAGCTTCATTTTGTAACCCAGACAGGCTATCTTCTGTGTCAAATATGCCAAACCCTTCATTGGCTAGGATCAAGAATCAGTGTTTGCAACAGACACAATAACCCTATCCTCAGACAGTGCTTCAAGAAGGGTTGAAAGAGGTGTTGTTTCTCTGTGTCATATAATATATGTGGGTATATGCATAATTTTGTTTTTATTTATTTAGCCATGTTTATGTAGTGTATATTGGAGGTGGTCTGACAGCTGTTTGCAATGGTTTAGCAATATGTGAAACAGGTTACTTAAAACAAATAAGTAAGTAACGTGTACATTAATGTAAATGGATTTCTTTTTACTTCTTCATAACTAACGCAGCAATTTGACTATGTTTTTAAACTGATATCACAGAAATCAAAGCAAAACTAGAACATTTATTATTTTAAAATTGTATACAATATGTAAGTCTTAAGCTAAAAGTTTTGTTTTAATACTTTTGTTCAAAATATTTCTAAATTTGTTTAGGTGACCATTTCCATTACAAATTCCGCTCATAAGCTTACTGCTCAGTTTTTGCAATGTTTACTCATTTAAACCATAAACTATTTCTCATATACTACCATATACAGTTTCAATTTTCTCTGAAAACAAGATCCAGCTATTTTCTTGTAAGTACTTTGTCTATTTAAACTTACTTTGTAAATAAACCCAGCTAAATTCCCTCACAGGTTTTAAAGAATCATATGTTAGAATTAACCTTTAAAGAAACTGCTTTATTGAAAAAGCAGTTACTTTTTAAAATAAATGTTTATTTTGGAATGTCAGGCCTGGCCATATCTTCATACCATCTAGGGTGCACTACTGAAATACACCTTATTCAGGCTTCCTTTTGGAAATGTCAGCTCATTTATATTACAAGTTACTCTGGTTTTGGGGAGAAGGTAATCCAGCTCTAGTTTATCTATGTTTTTTTTTAATTCCTTAGTTAAAAGACCAGAAATAAGCTACAGGTCTGAATATCCCTTCTTGATGTCAATAATATCATGTAATTTCTTTGTCAGTCTGTTTTAGTATGAAATATATACTTAGCTCCTTATGCTTAACATAATCCAGTCCTCTATTATTTAAGTTGGCAAAACCAATTGTGATTCATCATATTGAGAGATGGGCAGCATATAAATTTAATAAAAAAATAAATGATTATATGATATCAGCACTCAGCACTCATGAAAAACAAACAAACAATCCAACTCCCCAAACAATATGTTTGCTCCCCAATACTCCATTTTATATATCCACTGGTAGCTAAAATAGATTATTTTGTGCTACTTCAAATCTGTCTTGTGACACATTTGAGTTTTTGCCACTGTAAATTGTTCAGATTCTACACACAGAATCACTGTTAATCCCAGCAGCAGCTCTGCAATTGACTTTAATATGACACCTAGCACTGTCCTGTCAAATCACCAGAACTAGTTTTGAAAAGTCATTAAATACTACTCTGAACTAGCTTAATGACATACTGTTACCTAGAATTTTAGGTTTCATTATTAGCATTTTAAAAGATGTAGTCCTTGACTTACCACCATTCGTTTAGTGAAAAAAGTGACTTATGACCATTTTTCACATTTACGACCGTTGTAGCATACCCATGGTTATGTCATCAAAATTCAAATGATTGGAAACTGGTTCCTGACGATTGCAGTGTCTTGGGATCATCTGATCACCTTTTGCCACCTTCTGACAAGCAAACTTAATAGGGAAGCCAGAATCACTTAACAGTGATTCACCTAACAACTGTGGCAAGAAAGGTCATAAAATGGGACAAAATTAACTTATGATGTTTGATTTTTTTTAGAAACAACAAGAATATTCATCTACTGAGTTGAAGATGGGAGCATACCAGCCTATAGCTGAAGCACATGAAACTGAAAGGAAGGTCAGCTCACACCATAGAAATAAATACAGAAATTTGCTTCTCTGAAAAAAATGCTTTGAAATAATTCTTTTCCATATCTGTTCATGCTTCTAAATGATGCAAGTTGGTTTCAAAGAATAGAGAATAACAGGGAGTAAGAGAATAGCTTACAAAGATTCCACTAAAAGCCTTAATCAAATTAATCAAAGAATTAATCAAAGAATTTGATTAATTAGACTGTTTTTATCATTTCTGTTGCAAATACTACTATAAAAGTTGAAGATATCAGGCATTTCTGTACAAAACTGTTTTATCTTACACATTCTAAAATCTGTGCTGTAACAAGGTTTGCATTGTATAGCAGTGGCATGGTTAGGTTGACTAAAAAAATTATTTTATGTTAATCTCTGCAGATTTATGCACTTCATTACTGACTAAGTTTTCTTTAATCAGACCATATTCCTGGGTACAATCCAGTCTGAGCATCTTGTCATTTTAAGGAATTAACCAATGCATTTATAGGGATTAGGTTATATTACATTATTGTAAATTAAATCTATTACTGTTGCACAATAGTACACAATGTTTTGCTATTTTTAGAACAGCAATTCAGTTGTTGACACAAGAAACTGAAGATTTCAGCTAAACCAAAGAAATCCGATATTCAAAGAAATGGTTTTTTTTTACTAGTAGCACAATCTTATTATGGATGTTTATACAACTGCAAATGTTATGGTATTCAACAAGGCTTATATTTACATAAGCTTTTGTGTATATGTATATTACTTTAGGAGCAAATTCTATATTATGTCATGAAGTTCAAGGACTACAAAAAGTTGCCACTGGTATGTCATTATGAGTAGAAGCAAAGGGGATAATGTTAAACATACTCAAATACCTTTTACTTATTAGTTATAATTGAAGACAGATTTCTTTTTTGCCCCGTCTTGTCTACTTTTCTGTCTGATCAACCACTGGCATGCAATTCAAAGGAAGTGTGTTCTTCAGCATCACAGAGTTGAGCATTTAACCAGAACCTATTGAGAACTTACTTCCCAATATGCATGCGGAGGATTAGACTACTATTTGAGGTCAGAAGAACCCAGAAGATAGTCTACCTTTCGCCGAGGGAGCCAGTGTTGTCTGAAGACCGCTTATGTGGTCATGTGGCCAAACATAACTGTATGCTGAGGCACACAGAACGCTGTTACCTTTTCACCAAAGTCGTACCTATTTATTTAGTTGCATTTGCGTGTTTTCGAATCTCTAGGAGGGCAGGAGCTGAGGCAAGTAATGGGAGCTCACCCCATTGCGTAGCGCTCAGGGCTCAAACCCAGGCTTTCTAACTGACAAGCTCAGGGTCTTTAACCACTTAGCAACTGTGCCCCCTAGGGAAGAGACTAATGCTATCCTAAACTACTGCAGAAATCCAGACTGAGCTCTTGCTTGGAATAATAACCCAAGAAGAGTCTTGATGGATTAGGCTAACAGCCCACTTGGTAGAGCTTTCTGAAGGATGCACTGGCTTTGACAATGCTCACAAGCATGGCTCGAAAGGAGATATCTCATTTCCACTGTTGCTCTTTAACAGCTGGTATTTAAGACATGTTGCCTGGGATTTAGAAAGTAGTAAATGGCCATCACGATGAGTAGAAACTGATAGCTTGATCCTCCTTTCAACCGTCCACTCCCTTTTTCAAACTGATTAAACTGATGGCAAATATTGAGACAAATTCTAGGCATGCCAAAGAAATATGCTCACCAAAAGCATTTGCAAGCTGATCGTTGTCCGCAGGACCGAGGCCATGGGGAGAGCTGGGCTCAACCATGTCCTCTATATTGTAATTAATAATGAATATGTTGACAACTGTTCTAACCAGCATAACCATTTATGTATTCTTTGTAGAACGATACTTCTGGAGACGGCGTTATGTTTTCCAGCCACGTTCCACTGACGTTTGCAATTGTTATGGTGGCATAAACACTTACAATTTTTCCATCTATCTGGAGAAACTATTATGCTGATACTTGTGACATTCCTGGCAGGAGAACGGATAGCTTCTGCATCAGTTGGGTGAGTAAATTAATGGTAAATTAAATAATCTAAAATGAAATTTGTTTTTATCAGGAAAGGGGAAAAACACAACCTTTTCTCTCCTCTTTTATTAAAATAAAAATCCTATTAGAAAAATTGCTGAAAGAAATAATCTTAAGATGATAGGAAGGGAGGGAGGGAGGGAGGGAGGGCGAGGGGAGGAGTTCACCCAGCTCTTTGCAAGTAACTATTCAGAGCTATTAACTTGTATTGTTAAAAAAGATAAAACTAAACAGAGGTGGTAGAAAGTATCCTGTGGTAGCAGGGGCAGAAGGAATGGCGATCTGGTAAACAGATGCTTTATAAATGGCTATATAGATAGTCTTTGATTTGTGACTGGTCACTTAGCAACTGGTCACTTAGCAACCCTAATTCTCCTGCGGGAGACCCTATTGCCAATAATAATCTCCCAATGTCCCGTGCGCTCCCATAGAGAGGGCCTTCTCCAAGTACCATCAACATAACAATGTCGTCTGGCCGTCTCCAGGAGTAGGGCCTTTTCGGTGGGAGCACCCATCCTATGGAATCAACTCCCCCTGGGGCTCCAGACGGCCCCTGACCTCCGCTCTTCCGCTGTGAGTTAAAAACCTGACTATTCCAGCTAGCCTACCCAGACTGAAGGAGAACAGGAAAGGGTTCTGAACATATCCTAAATTATCCTAATCAGTAGTGAGACCTCGACTCATCAATTTGTTTATCTGATTAATAAATCAATAAATCAATAGATAGATAGATAGATAGATAGATAGATAGATAAACAAACAAACAAACAAACAAACAAACAGTTTGAAATTTTGACAGATCTACCTGGGGGGGTATTATTTGTGACCAGGTTTGAATGGTTTGAATGGTTTCAATGTTCGAATGGTTGCCCCACCACCACCACCACAGTCATCTGACCTCATTTTGAGCTCTCGGCAACCGGGCTGCGATCACAGATGTTTGATGTGTCCCACTGTCACATGACTGCATTTTATGATGGTTTTGCTGACAACTGTATTTACTTCCATTTTTCGTCAAAACCAGTCCATAATGAACCCTGGCTACAAAAAGTTTTAAAATTGGGTTGGTCACGTGTGCAATATGCTTTACGACAGTCACGAATTATGACTGTGATAGGAAGGCTCCATTATATAGTCGTAACTCAAGGACTACATGTAGTAGATCTTTGTGAGTGCATCCACTATTTGTTCACAAGACTCCAAATGTGCTCACTGGCTCCCAAAAATAGGAGTCCAGATCTCATTATCAATGCAAAAATCCTATTTATGAATTTATTGTTCACTGAAAACATAAAATCAACTATTCTCTGTATCCTCAATTATTTTGGAAGTATCCCACAAATGAATTTTCATTTTTGAGCTTCCTTACAGCAGTAAGTAAGAATGTCTCGGAATAAGTATTAGTAATAGCATTGCTTTTAATGGCAATATTAAGCATATGTATCATATGGGTGAGTAAGAAAGAAAAAAGAGGTGGCTTTATTTATCTTATTTAAGCTATTCCTCAACAACTTGAGGCAAGTTTGCCATCTAAAAGCAAAACAACAAAGAAAAAAAAAGACAAAAGAGGAAAATACACAAATCTGAGCAGCCATCATTTTATTATGAACAAATAAAACAGAAATTTAAGGAGAGGAGAGGCCGAATGTAGCCGGTCTCTTTGCAAAGCTGATGGAAAATATTTCCTTTCCAACATTTCGTGGCTGTCAGATGCAATATGCATGGGACATACATTGATATTATTATTATTGTTATTATTATTATTATTATTATTAGTTATATCTATTTGCTACCTATCTCACCATTGGGCTACTCTAATATACTCTAGATCAGGGATTACCAATCTTAGCAACTTTAAAAAATGTGGACTTCAACTCCCAGAATTTCCCAGGCAGCTATGACGTCAACATGGTAGCTGAAGTCCACAAAGTTGCCAAAATCGGTCCCTGCTTTAGATATAATGCATGTACTATATATCAGTTCTCGCAGAATAGCTGCTTGATCCTAGCTCCATGCCCTCTTCCTTTTAACATTTTCTCCACTTCAGCCAAACAAGACAGTTCTGAAAACCAATCAAATTACAGACACTCTAAAACAGAGGTCCCCAAACTTGGCAACTTTAAGACATGTGGACTTCAATTCCTAGAATTTTCCAGCCAGCTAGCTGGCTGGAGAATTCTGGGAGTTGAAGTCCACAAGTCTTAAAGTTGCCAAGTTTGGAGACCTCTGCTCTAAAATATTGGCTTCTGGAAAATCCCCCCTACTCCCCCCCCAAGAACAAACTGTTAATCCTTGATAAAAAAAATCTTAGAAACTAAGGCTGTCTGAACAGAATTTCTGTTTCCAAAAGTAGTGTTATGAATGTTCTGCGCTTTGAACTTTCCACATGACTAATACAAAAGCAATAAATCCTACACAGATCTATGCAAGTATATTTTTAATGTACCCTTTTTTTTTTGGCAGTTAAGTTCCGTTCTGCTTTTTCCCATTTTCAGGGATACAAATTCAGTAAGGAACTTTTAGACAGATAAAATGGTGATTTATAGCCTTATCCCCATTCACCCCTTACTGCAACCAAGGAAAAATGGAATTCTATATTTCTTATTTTTTGAACAGGGAACACCTGGATAAACTAGTTTTTGCCAGCCTGGGATCTTCCAGATGTGTTGCACTGCAGTTCCCAGAATACAAGTCAATGATCCCACTAGCCAAGTATTCATAGAATTGCAACTAATTACATCTGGAGGACTTCAGGTGCACAGCCTCCAACATCTTGGGCTTCGTGCTGTGCTGAGTGAACCCAACCACTGATGGTCCTCAATTTAGCATCCAGGCATCCTCTGAAATAATGGACAATGCATGCTGTACTTTAAATAATTCAGGTAGTTCATGTAATTTTACATCTTCTTCTGTTAAATGTCATCCTTTCCCCAAATGGTTTGTTAAATGTTTCACTGTAACCCGTCTACGTATTTAGTATGGTTTAGTGCAGGGGTCTCCAACCTTGGAACTTTTAAGATTTGTGGACTTCAACTCCCAGAATTTCTTTTCCCTTTGCTGTGAATTGCTGGCTGAAGTATTCTGGAAATTGAAGCCCACAAGTCTTAAAAGTCCCCAAGGTTGGAGACCCCTCATTTAATGCGTAAATCCAGGGGTAGAAATGAGATGCAATATTCCATAGCTACCTCCCTCAAATTTCTGCCCTCCAGATATGTTATAGTACACATCTGGAGGCATGGTACCAAGTTGGAAAGATCTCTACAGTATTCAATATTGAACCCCAAAGGTCAATGCGACTATCCAAGGAGTCATTATTATTATTATTATTATTATTATTATTATTATTATTATTATTATATGTACTACTAATAGTTACAGTAGTATTTATTAAATTATTTTCCTATAATAAATATTTGTGGGTCGGTAAACAACCTGAAACTTTTTGAGTTTGGGGATACTGCTCTAGAATTACTGTCTTGAAATCTTTGAATTTATCCACTGAGTTTGGAAATAATTAGAACAATACATTTGCATAGCTAAATATAAATTATTCATTTCAATTTAATTAAAGCCAGAAGTCACATCCTGCTTTTACACCATAGTGTAATTTATGTTATAATCATCATTCACTGTTGCATGGCAGAAAAGGCTTGGACTTTGTTAATGGGTCCAGCGAAATAGGAACTTCAAACACAACTATCTCTGCAACAGGGAGAAAAAAATGTTTGTTGACATTTCCTAATCATATAAAATCAGCAATGTGTGCCACTTGATTGCGGTGCAGCCTTAAATCCAGACTGTTGGTATTTTGTAGCAAACCAACAGCAAAGGAAAAAAGAAGGCTTCAAATAAGAGTGCGAGAGAAATGACTTACTGCTACTCCAGTCCCATGGAAAATTAAGCTGGCAGCACAAATTAAGGACATTGGCTTCTTTGTCCCTCCTCCTGTTTCAACATCTGTTCTGGCTGCCCTGAGAGGCAGGCATCTTGATCAGGGTCACCTAGCCAGAAACTATCCCAACTTGCTATTCAAACAGAGTGCACACCAGAAAATGCATGCAAGATCACAAAAGCCAAGAGAACAGCAGCTTCTTAGCAAACGTAATGAAAACCTTGCTGCTTGGCACAATCGACTCTTCTTTGAATTGGCTTCCCCTGGCCGTGCAAAGACACAATCTTCTAAATATTTCCGTCACTGTTATTCAGGGGTAACAAAACGCTGGGGAGCAAATGGAAAATAAGCACTCCATGTTGATGATAAAAGAACAACCCAAGGCTTCTACAATCTGTTGTTAGACTAAAAAAACTCGGCATGATCATTGCCTTGTTAGTGAACAGACTCTTGGAACATGAGTTATTTACACACATATCTGAAGTGTGTGTGTGTGTGAGAGAGAGAAGACAGACAGGTCTAACCTATGTTAAAGCATCCAACAATGCATATTAACAATAAAAGGTATATATTTTTTCAAATAGACCTGGGAAAATGGCTTAAGAGAGCCATTCTCAAGCATCGATTTTTAAATCAGGACAATGTCAAGCTTCCAGACTCAGAATTTTCACTGAAGAATGAATCAGTTTGCTTAAACTTAAGCCAAAAGATCTGTTATCACCATTCCTGGTTTATGTCTCTCACATTATCAAGATCAACTCCTTCCCATATTCAGAACCAGCAGACCAGACGAAGGTTCAGGCCCAAAGGAAAGATTTTTGGATTAAAAAAAAATCTCCTTGTGAATAAAAAGCTGTAAGGAAATAGAGGCCTGGTCAACAAATGAATCCTATTCAGAGCAGTGTTTCTCAACTTTGGCAATTTTAAGTTATGTGGATCTTAAATTCCCAGAATTTCCCAGTCAGCCTTCAATTTTGGGCATTGAAATCCACATATTTTAAAGATGGCAAGATTGAGAAACTGGTCTAGACAGACTGTTAGACTACTGTAGTAGGACCTGGGTATGATCCTAGAATATTTAGTAATCATTGTTAAGAGCAGTACCTGAACTAGTTCTTGGCCAATAGATATTTCACTGCCCCTGAAGTCCATTTATAATCTATGTTTGCTTGCTTTGTACTTTTTCTGAATTTTTGTGACCAAACCTAGCTATTTTCTCAACTATCCTTCCAGCTGATTATGAATTTTCCGTAGTCTACCTACACAGATCATGAGATTAAAGATTTTTGAGGATGTCTATAAGAAAAACACAGCAGGGAGAATATTTCCTTTGCTTGCTATTGCTTCAAAGTATGAAAATTTACATCCTAAGATTGGCTTTCCAAACCAAATGAGGTTGCAAAGCCCTTTCCGGTATCGCTGCGTGGGTTGCTGAAGGTGAATTCTGAAGACCATATCTTTATGAAAACTATTCTTTCTGTAGTCTTCCCTCATAAATATCCCAAATATGCAGTCTGTGTTCATAGTGAACATTCACAATTTGCTTCATTTTGTGGGTGTGGTGGGGGAGAGTGGGTGGGAGGATTGCATTTTCCAAAAAATCAGCATTGGGCATCTTAATTTCTGAAGCAAGCCCTGCCTATAGAATTTGTATACTTTGCACTCAGACTTTAACATCTGCTTTGAAAGATGAGTTACCTCAAGGCAGACTGACAATTTTCTTTGTAGAAGTGTAATGTGCCTCATTTGGTTCTTAAAACTGAGAAGTAAATTGACCATCTTTGCACTTAAAATTATCTTCTTTTGTAAGAAATAGCTCATTTCTAACTTTCTGAGAGAGACAGAGACAGAGAGAGACAGAGACTGACTGACTTAAATTAGTTTGAAGGGAAGTGACTTGGAATATGTAATGTGCCTGAAGCGAAGTAAAATTTTCTTTTCCTGCAGTCAAGGGCTGCTGTTGTCTAAAGGCATATTGGCACAGGCTGCCCTGCTAAGTCTGTAGCCGAAAATGATTCCGGCAGAGCTTCTGCTATGGGCAACCTGACGCCACAGCCCTTCCCTATCTTTGCCACATGAGCCTTGACAACACATTGCTCTATCCGAGCCTTGACAACACGTTGCTCTATCCAGAAAATCTTTGCATGGTTCTTTAGCATTAACAGTGGGATGTAATCTGATGCAATAAAAGACAGATGCAGGCCGCTGTATGGACAACCACATTGTCACGGTGTTCTGTGAGTCTCCACATCCCACAGCACTCCTTAACAATATTAGCATGTCCGGTCGTTTTCCAGTTCATGCCACGACCCTTTGCCTTCCTGCTTCTACATATTGCTAAAGGTTGCAAAACATCTGAATACCCCAATGTGCAAAAATATACCTTTCCCCACTTTTTTTCCTCTTTAATACAGCCAGATTTAAAAATAAAAATAAGGGAGAGGTTTATGATATTATCAGCTGAGGAAGCCTGCAACATGCCTTGTGTTTACAAAAAGATTTTACTCTTACATTGTGGGCTGCAGGTTTTCTTTTATTTCTCGTTTTCTGATAACAAGGATGAACTACATCCTGGCTCCTTCAGATATCTGAAAGGTCATAAACACTCTATGGCACTAGGACTACAGACGCCCGCGTGCATGTTTTCACTCTAGATAAATAAGGCTTGAAGCAGCTGCTGCCTACAGACCAAATCCTTATATCTTATATCAACCCAATGCATTCAGAGTAGCCAAATTGGACAGGATAAAACACATTTTGTCCAAACGGCTTTTGAAAAATTTATTCTGCTCTGCTGTTTCAGTTGAAAGGAGATGACAAGCCAGACAGATTATTCCAAACAAAATGGAGGTCATATGTAGCTATCCTTTTCGAATAGCTGCTTGAAACAGAAAAGATCCGTATTTAAGCCTCAGAGCAGTAATATTAGTTTGCAGACACTGTACTGGAAAAGTTTCTATTGTGGGCAAGGAGTAGAATGAAGATCATAACTGGGTAATGGAAAATTGTAATTCTCATTAAATATCCCCAGAACGATCATTCGATGTGGAGTAATAGTGTATGGTAAAAACAAATGCTACTTTTAAAAAAGAAAAAACACCTTTTTTTTGTAAGCAAAAATTTAAGATCGGGCAATTCTAACAGGGCAATTCAACCGTGCTAGAATTATTCAAAGTTATCAATACAGTTCCTTTTTTTATCTAGTTTAATTGGGCCTTTCTCCCACAAGAACTTGTAATATAAATAATTGTGTTTTATTGCCAGGACAATTTTAATTGCACCTTTCATTTAAAAATTCTTTCCCAATGTCCTTTTGACAAATGGAATTTTGTGGGTAGACCTGCATAACAGCAAACAATCACATTTCCAGATGAGAAGAAATTCTGTTGAATAGATTAACCATTTGTCTAAATGTAAGGCTGGTTCTTATTTTATTATAAGGGTAGATATTACTTTGGTAAGGTTAATGCCGATGCCATTATTAACAAAAAAGATTACTAAAATGAAAGCCTGCCACTTGGTTTTAGAAAATACATTTATAGAGTAGATAAAACACATATATGCAGAATTAAGTCATAGCAGGCATCAAAATAATCTAGATCATACAATGCAAAAATGAAACCACCAACCTTTCTTACGTTCCCCATCCTTTGGGGATATTTGACTAGTTCTACTTCAAACCTACTCTGATTCTAAAAAAACAATCATTCAAGATTATTGTATAATGAATTTCCTAAGAACGATTATTACAACATTTCTTTAAAAATCTTTCTTCAAATCATGTAAAGAATGATTTCACAATAATAAGCTCTAATTCCTGCAACTTCTTTAATATAATAATGCTGATATATATCCTGCAACGTCACAATAATTTTTAAAAGAAAAAGTAAACATTTGAACCTAGTTCAAATGTAAAGGTGAATTACAGAACTAAATACTGTGACAAGAAGCTTTATACTTTTTTAAGTTCTTTCTTTATTCCCATTGTGAAAAACATTCTTAATTTATTGCCATTTAGTAAACAAGCCCCATTCTAAGCCGTGGTTTGAATTAAATACAGATGGATAACAACAGTTTTCTGAATCCCAAACTTTAAAAAGTTGTTCATAGAAAAAGAAAAAACTGAAGTATTTCTATTGACTTAAGAAGAAAAGTGAGGAAAGGTGTTCAATGTAGTTTGTTCACTTTAGCATCAAGATCTGATTGGGGTACCAACCGAGTCTTTTCTTCCTCTCACACTAGGTAATGTAATATAAAATTTGAGTTCACTTATTGCAGTGAGTCAATTGATGCAGTTATGGTTTACTGAGTGAACCTTAAGTGGCTGCATTTGCACAGCACGGTATTTCATAAATGACGGCTTACTAACCACACTAAAGGGGTTATGAAGGCATGTCAGGGCAAAACTAAACCAACCCACTTTACGGTTTTGTGCAAAGTAGGAACCCAGCTGCATTTACATATGAGCATCTTCATCAGTTTTTATTTATTTACCAAATTTAGGTACCACCCATCTCATTCTCCAAGTGACTAAGAGTGTATTTTTTCCCAGTGTTTATTTGTAAGCACGGCTATTTGTTCTTGAAGGTTAGCTTAAGTGAAAAAGCCACAGGCAATTTAGATATATTTCTGGGAAACAATGGAAAGCATAAACCAGTTCTGTCCACACTCAATTTCTGTCAAGGCATTCACTGCTGTTCAGAATGTAAAAAGAATAAAACAAGCAAACATTGCAAAACATAGACCAAAGGAACATTAGGGTAGTTACTGTATAGTACCATAACATGACTATTTCAATGAGAAATCTCATACAATACCCTGTATCTATGCCTTTATCATCTAAGAGGCAACATTATATAATACGGTTCTAATTTGCACAATTCTATAAGTTTTTCTGGTGAATAATAATGATCTAACAGTAGACTATAAAAAGTGAAACTAATTCTTTGGAAGCAAAACAGTGCTAAAGTTGGAAACTTCCTCCTGAAATTTTAAACTATACCATAAAGAACTATAGAGTTTTATATACATACAATTATATTCTATTGTATGCCATGGTAATATATACATACACAGACTCTTCAACAGAACTCAGATTACCAAACACAAATCAATTATACTAACTGATTATATATACAATATAATATATTCTGTATACAATTATATACAAAACCTACACCATTAGACAAAAGAGAAAAATGGCAAACCTAATATATTTCTTTGCATATTTTTTTTTGGTCTGGTACTGGCTTGTAATATTCCTCTTGCTTACAGAAACAATATTGCGTATTAATATTTTAATCCGCTTCCTTGCTATTTTGCTCATTTGTTAAACAAAATGAAATGGTTAGACAATATCTTAAAATTTCTTTTTATTCTTGGACAAAAAGGAAATTGCAGTCATTGCTTATTACTATATAAGTCACCATGTGTTAGGCAAGGGGTGCAAAAGTGTGTCTCTTCCCTGGGCTGGACTACAGTTTCCCTCTTCTGTATCTATTGGCCACATTGACTGGAATTAATATGAGATCTGAGTTCAACATTATCTTGGGAGTTCCAAGTTTTTCAGCTTGGTACTGGAATAACTTTTTTGTTATGGTAATTAATGAAAAAAAATTGCAGTGAAAAGTGCAACATGCCCCTGAATTTTTATTCCAAAGAATGGCCCATTGTAAATAGATTCTGTTTAAATGTAAATGATTGCCATTTCTGTATTTTAGAACCCACTTACTTTCTAAAAGAGTTTTGTAAGATACAGATATAAGAGATTATTTTGAACAGCCATCAACTCTCCATAGCATCCAGTTAATATGCTGCAATCCACTACAGATGGAAAGTATCTGTATTATTTTATATAATACTGTAGATTCAATGGTTTAATACCAGCTACTATTAACTTTCTCATTACAGAGTTTGCTTTTTGGTTCTGAAGAGGGATTAGAAAAAGCCTCTTAAATCTAAGATGAGATAGATATGGACTTTAAAAACTCCTTGGTGTGTATGTATATAATACATACACACACACACACACACAAATACCATAGAAAAATATGGTGAAGCCCTCCTCTTGATAATAATACAAGTTTAAATTTTGGGGTGTATTTTAATATTACAGTATAAAATGCATATTTTAAATGGTCAGCTATTTTCCTAACCTAGTTTCTTTTTCTTTAATTTCTTTTATTATTATTATCAGGAGCCCTTTAAAGGGTGGAGCCATGTAGATAAGTCAAAAACCTTCATAATTAGGAATTATGTATATTTAGCAAACAACATTGCAGAAAATATACAGAATGAAGTATCTGTAAAATTCCTTCAAAAAGATATTCACAGGATGGTGGGAAACCCTTATCTGACTGTCATTTGCTCATTCATTGATTGACTATGCCATCAAATTGTTTTTGACTCCTAGCAATCACATAGCTTTTTAAAAATTCTATATTCCATAATATTCTACTCTAAATTAATGTAATGTGAATAATGGTTAAGGCACTCGGCTAGAAATCAGGAGACTGTGAGTTCAAGTCTTGCCTTAGGCATGAAAGCCAGCTGGGTGACTTTGATCTAGTCAGACTAATCCACCTCACAGGATTGTTGTTGAGGGAAAAACAGGAACTGGAAGGAGTATTAGGTATGTTTGCTACTTTTGAGTTATTATTTTAAAATATATACTTTACATCTTTGAAACAATTGATGAAAAATATTTTTTTTAATAGAGGCAT
Organism: Naja naja; assembly: GCA_009733165.1. Classification (NCBI taxonomy): domain Eukaryota; kingdom Metazoa; phylum Chordata; class Lepidosauria; order Squamata; family Elapidae; genus Naja; species Naja naja. Next base: position 291,359,951 of record CM019149.1, read on the forward strand.
TAGCGTAAAATCCTTAAGATGTTTTTTAAAAGGACAGCCCCAAAAGTTTAGAGTGAAAAATAACCTCAGATCGTATTAGTGTGATTTTAGTATGCCTGCAATGAAACCTGGGGGATGTAGCAAGGACAGTAAAATCTCAGGATAAACAGAGTTAAGTTTAGGATTCTTTACTTTTCCTAAAACAGAAAAATAACAGGGACTGTTATGGGCACAACGTGCAGATCATTAAAAAATAAAACTTGCTAACCTTTCTGTAGACTCAAATTTTGTTTCAATAGACTAAAATTTGGGATTTTATCACTAGTGTCCTAAATGTTTTCAAAATACTCATGCCCCAAGAATAAAAATTAGTGTAGAATAAAGCTTTTAGTGTAATTCCTCTATTAAAGCAATATTTAATACTTTCTTCTTCTATCAACAGGCACTAATTTCATTACACATGAACTAGAGCAGGCCCTAAACTTGGCATGGTTTCACACAATATTTATTATTCCAGATTCCACATCACCTCGCTTGCAAACTCCAATGACCAATGGTTAAACTGCAGCCATACTAAAATTACATAGTAAGATTCAGGCTTTAATCTTTCTTGATTGATTTCTATGCCACCCAATCATGTAAGGGTCTCTGGGACATAATAATCATTCAGAATACATTAACAAAAACCTCAGTCCATTTAAAAACTACACAAAAGATTATGCAAAAGTATAGATTAGAAAATAACCGATCCATGCAACAGGTAAAAGAAATGATAGTGGCAATGAATACAGCATACAGTTATCCTAATTTTAAAGCAGAACCAAAATAGTTAATTTTGAAAATATCAAAATAATTATTTAAATGCTTGGAAAAATAAAATGTTTTCATCTGGAGCCAAAAAATAATAATCAAAAATGCCAGTAGGATAATGTAGAAACCTGGCAACGTTTCTATTGTACAGTATGCTGTAAATCTGATACCTGTTATATTTCAAAGCTGAATATTATCACAAAGTGCTTGTTCATTGTTACATCTAATGCTTGTAAAACCAAACTGAACCGAACAAATCAAAACATTCTGCGGTTCCATGCAGCTTTTTCAAGTTGCTAGGAATTTATAACTAGGTGTCTAACCGCCCAATGTACAGGAATAGCTTAATTAATAGTACTGCTATTTAAACAAACAATGGTACACCTATTTAAATAACTAAAAGTATTATAACGCCATTAATTTTAAACTGTATCCTTGGTTCTTCGATAGTTCAAGCGTTTGTGCATGTATTCATCTCTGTGTGTGTGGTGTGTACATCATATATTAGACAGATTTCAATTATTTCAAGCTATGAAGATTGCAGAATTTTTGAAATCCTAATTTATCATCTGGGGCACTATTTATAAAAAGTGATAAAGTAGTTTACAGATTTGTTACAAAAAAGAATCCCCATTGTGTTTAGATGATGTAACATTAAATAAAGTAACATCTGAGTCACTAGCAAATATAAAAACACTTCTCTGGATTTAGTCATAGCTTAGCAAAGGAAGATGCTCCGAGATTATTCTGGATGTATACAGTTCTTTCTAGCAGTGCAGAATTGTGTTGCAAAATTACATAATGCACCCTGGATTTATTTGTTTACTTACTGATTGCCCCAGCCAGCAAAGTGAACCATTTAAGTTGCCAGGATATTGGTGTTTCTACTTACTGATGAGTTGGCTGCCAGTGGAGCAGCTGTATTTGAATTTTCTTGCCCACAGGGTTGGTTCTTCTCATGAGTTACAAGAATTCTGAAATGCTGCTGCCTTGCGTTTTGATCTGGACAAATTTTAAAAGTGCATCCTTGCCCTGGGGAAATCCGCTCGACTGAATTGCTTCTGGCCATGTCGGGGCCACACTGGTCATTTCCACAATGGGCATCTTCTTCCATGGGGCTAATTCGCTCGGCCTGCGGCTGAACTGGATATGAGGTGCTCCTCCCCAGCCGTATCCGTGGGTACCTGATTAGCCTGTCTCCCTTTGTTCCTGTAAAGCCAAAATTACAATCTCCTCCTGCACTATTTGACTGAGACTGCTGCAACTGAAGAACAAATAGCTTTTTCCCAGAGTTGGCTGACCCATCTGGCAGGTGTTGCAAAGACCAGCGCCTGGGTTCTGAGCAAGAAGAATTATTTTGGGCCTCTGGACCAAACGGCATCAGCGTAACTTGAGGCATATCCACACTTGAAGCCCGATGCTGAATCCTTACCCCGCTAATATTTAAATCCAGCGCAGGTTTGTTTACGTTGTCCTCTTGACTGCTGGCTGCACCCTCATTATTCCAGTTGTTAGAAGGTATCGTACAAAATATTGTGTGGTTAGAAGATCCTCCGTTGACCTCGTGTCCCATGTTCTCAAGTTCTCTCGTTGGAGAATCCTCTGGAGTTACCTGTGAACTACTTGGAGAAGAATGGCTTCCATCAAGAGAGAGACACCGCTCTCCTAGACCAGAAAAGGGACACGACTCCTCTGGAGGAGACCCAGATTCACTAGCATGTCCATTCACAGCATTGCGCTGAAGGGAGATCTGCATGGATGAGCTTCTCATGGGGCGCGCATCAATGCTGTTCAGAAGCTGCGGGATAAACATGGATGTGCTCCTTTTCAAGGAGCCGCCTTCCTGCAGATGGCCGCTGCCATCTTCACAATCGATTCTGCGCCTGGAGAAAGGGTGAGGCCCATTCCTTCTTGGCAAAGTGTGGAATGCCATGAAAAAGTCGTCATTATCCTCCCTCTCGGGGTCCAGGATCTCCAGCTCAGGAGCTGTATTGCTTCGCCCTGAGCCAAAATGTAACCGCAACCGATGGGCCATGATCTCAGGAGAAAGCAGAGAGAGAGAGGGAAGGCAACAAGGCCAGGCACTGCCAGCCGTTAAGAACGAAAGACATAAACTCCAAGAAAAAGTGTCCCATCTGCCAAAGTGTTAGCACTGCTGCACTGATAGCGACAGATAGCAGAAATAGCCCAAGTGGCAAGCGACATTCCATGCGTGATTGGGCAAGACCAATCGGTGCTCCTCCACACTGTGACATGGGGTAGGAGGGCTGGGGTCACATGACCTGTTTTCCCCTCTCCAATACAAGCGACTATTTCTCTCTCCCCCTCCTCTTTCTCTTTAATACCAGCAAGAGCCTGAAACAGCACCTTCCCAGCTGCTCCTTTTCCATCAGAAAGGATCGGTCCCAGCGGGAGATCTCTCACAGCTGACTAAGGCAGCAAGCACACTCAGCTCTGTTATAAATCTAAACTGCATCATATTCGTAGAACACTTTTGAATGGCTGCAAAACAGAAAGATGAGGAGCGGAGGGGGTGGGTAACCACAGACACAAACTCACACGGAGGAGTGACTTCCTCTCTCTCTTCCCCACCCTGTCGAATTGCCCTTGTTATGCTATCAAAATTCTCAGGGCTGACCAGATATTGCTGAAATGACTGGAGGAAGGCATGTGCGTGTGCGCACACTTAAAGAGAGAGAGACAAACACACCCACAGAGAGAGAGACAGAGAGAGAGAGAGAGAGAATGTGTGAGAGAGATTTTGTTCATTTAAGCCTCCCAACATCTTTTGACTACTACAAATAAGGAGTAGGATATCACTCTTTCTTCCCTTCTACTGAAAAGTAATTTAAATGCTCCTCTTTCTGTCTTAGCAACCAACACAGATATCAAGTTGCCACTGCAAACGAACTGCAAAGAACCTTCTTCGACCACATTCAAACTTTTTCCAGGAGAGAAAAGGAAAGAGATTCTTACATGCACAATTCAAGAGGCACCACCATCCATCTTCCTTGTTCCTAGGTTTCAGAAGGCAGGGCAGGCGATAAAAGCTGGAGCAGGGGTAAGCATGAAGGGCTGTACAGAATTGGAGTTAAACTCCATGCTAAACAATGGCAGCCTTCCAGTGAGAAAGTGAGCAGTATTAGAAAGGTTGAAGTGCCAGCAAGAAATAGAGCTCTGCTTTGTTAGGAGCCAAGAAGCGTCAGAAGTACAGACAGATGGACTGGGAACCCAAAATTAAACAATGCCCAAACTCGATTCTGCTGTGAGTGGTTGTTAAGAAAGGGGTGGGCAGAAGCAGACATCCTACAGTTTCAAAATCTGCGGGCAGCACGAATTAAAAACAGGGTCAGTGAAACTAAAGTGTTTATTACGGAGATAAAATAAAACCACTTGGTTTTCTGCATAAATCAGAACCTCACAGCAAAAGCTAGAGAGAGAGAGAGAGAGAAATCATGGGAATATCCACCGAGAATGATGTCTTAAATATTTAAGACTTAAGTATTCTAATAATTTATTTCACGTGAAGAAAGAAACAGTTTCCAAAGGGGACAGAACTTTCAGTAATCAAAATACCAAAGGTCAGCATAATCCTCTGTTTTGTTAAACAGGCAAGAAAAAAGCAGGACTAATAATAATACTGATCAAATCATCCATCACCCGCTGGTTTGAATAAAGTCTGAGACATCTTTAGCATATTTAACACAATTTGAGGACATATTTCCATCTTATTTGACTAATCAACCAACTATGATACTATAACCACATTTGTAACCTTTCTCCAAAGGCTTTAGTGGTTATTTTTACCATTTTAAGCACTTAGAAATACAAGTTTGGGACTCCAGAGAGAAGGTACTTCGTTAACAAGTGATTTGTGATGAATACAAGCTAGCAAAGAACAGTTGAAATCCCGCTTCTCATTTTACTCCAAACCTTTTTGTATACTCTGAACTGTATCTATAGGCTCCATTACTTACAACATGGTATTCCTAACAGTGTAGATATCTGCAATAACTCACAATAACTGTTCATTATAATAAAATCAGAGCAAAATTCCCCAAGGAAGTGAGATGAGAGGAAAGGAAGTACATAGATAAAAATAAATAAATGGTACTTAACATTCATTAGATCATAAATAAAAGGAACATTAAATGCATTTTTAAAGATAGGCCTGGTTCAAATTATAAGCTGAAACATCAGCAACATAGAGACTACATTGGCAAGTAGGTTGGACTAAAAAAAAAGGGAGCTACCATAGAAAAGCCTCTACATTTATTAACTACTTCCTGGATGAAGGATAAAACAACAGCTCTTCACCAGAGTGGATTCATATGGAAGCTTCGAAGCCACACCATACTTCAGTATTTATAAAAACCAAGTGCATGGTCTCTCATCAAACCCTTTTCAACATCCCCTTCCTGGACCCAAGCCTAGGCATCTTACTGCTTAATTGAATTAGCTTGTTTTCTACCTCTCTGCTATATCTGACATCTCTCATCCAGTAGCAAAAATGAGTTACCACCATGAAGTCCAAGGTTCTGAAGGGCTTAATAGCTATTTGCTATCTTCTTGTCAATCTGAAAAGGAACTGTATTTATTAGCCTCTTACTACTAATGCATCTCCATGTCCCACTTTTAAGAAATATTTTCCCCAGTGGAGAAAGGGAGAGAAGGAAAAATGAAACGTATGGCACAATATTCTCATGGATAAAGTCAATAACCATAAGTGGGGGAAATACTCACCAATCTATTTTCATCAAACACTTCAAACAGCAGTCTATGATTAGATGGATTTACCTATAAGGGAACAAACAGAGAAGTCTATAAATCCAAACTCATTTGGCTCTTGCTTTTCTTTCCCCCATGAGACTTGTTTTAAAAATGGAGTTTTATTTTCTCCAAGAGTTTCAAATTGGATGTTAGGTCACATATTCCTTATTAAGTGAAGCCCCAATATTTAGCCGAGTTTGGTCAATCACAAAAAAACTGAACAAAGTCATATCTGATCAGGATTGGATATGATGAGAGAAGCTAGGATACCCCAAGACTATAAGTAAATTGAGAAGTTGAAAAAAAACTATCAAAAGATGTCAGTGGCCAAACACTTCTTGTCCCACCCCTCCTGCAAGCAAGACATAAGGCCAGACAAGTTGGCAAATGACTATTCCTTTAATGTCCATTGATCTCACAGCCCTTTGTTGTTTTTGCCATCCTGAACAATTTTGACTATTCTACTAGTTACACCTGATCTCAGATCATTTCTACATATATTAAAAGGCATTGGTCCTAGGACAGAACCCTGGAGGACCCCATTAGTTACATTTATTATTTATTTATTAATTCGACTTATATGCCGCCCCCTCTCCCAAAGGACTCGGGGCGGCTCACAGAAAAAAAGTTACATCATTGTGAGAAATGTCCATGGAGTCCCACTCTTGGTTTTCTACTCCTTAACCAGTTGCTTATTCACAAGAGGACCCTGCTGTGTTATTTCCCTGCTGTGTTGTTTCATAGCAGTTGAGCTTAAGGTCAAGGTCAAGGTTCCCCTTGCACCTATGTGCTAGTCGTTCCTGACTCTAGGGGACGGTGCTCATCTCTATTACAAAGTCAAAGAGCCAACGCTGTCTGAAGACTTCTTCATGGTCATGTGGCTGGCGTGACTAAATGCCGAAGGCTCACAAAATGCTGTTACCTTCCCACCAAAGTGGTCCCTATTTTTCTACTTGCATTTTTACAGGCTTTGGAACTGCTAGGTTGGCAGAAGCTGGGACAAGTAACAGGAGCTCACTCGGTTACGCAGCGCTAGGGATTCGAACCGCCGACCTTTCTGATCGACAAGCTCAGCGTCTTAGCCACTGAGCCACCGCGTCCCTTATAGCAATTAAGCTTACTGAGAAGTCTTTGATGAGGAACTTAATCAAAGGCTTTTTGAAAATCTAAGTAGATGATGTCTGCTGGCTCGTCCTTATCTACTTATTATCAACCTCAAAAATACTTTTGTAGGTTATTTAGATAGGACCGTCCCTAGTGAAATCTTGTTGGGTATTCTAAGCTTGTGTCTATAAAAGTTTGATATTTTATCTTTAATAGTAGTTTCTGCTATCTTCCCTGGAACAGAAGTTAAACTGACAGGCCTACAATTTGCTGCATCTCCTCGTGAGTCCTTAAAAATTGGACTTCCATTGACCAACATTTAGTTTTCAATTATAGTGGACAAGTGTAGAGACAGATTTCCTATTTCAGTTCGGAGGTCTACAATTTCAGCTTTAAATTCTTTAGTAACCTTGCAAGTAGCTATTATGGTGTGCCAATTGCTCCCTTTGTCAATAAGGCCTAGCATTTTTTCTCTTGTCACCACTGTATGATTCAGTTCATCTGATTCCCTTCTTGAGAGCAGTAACTCAGATTTAGGGAATGGCCCCAATTTTTCTCCAATGCAGACAGAGGAGAAAAATTGTTCAGCTTCTCTGTAATTTCCCTTTCTAGCATATCACTTCTTCTTCATCCAAGGGACCAATGAAGCTTATTTGAAGAAGCTTAACAGGTTTGGCAATATACTGTTGTTCTTGTTAGTTGCAAAGTCATTCTGACCCATCGTGACCCCATGGACAACATTCCTCCAGGCCTTCTTGTCCTCTACCATCTTCTGGAGTCCATTTAAGCTCATGCCTACTGCTTCAGTGACTCCATCCATTCTCTGTCATCCCCTTCTTCTATTGCCCTCAATCATTCCCAGCATTAGGCTCTTCTCCAGAGAGTCCTTCCTTCTCATTAGGTGGCCAAAGTATTTGAGTTTCATCTTCAGGGCCTGGCCTTCTAAAGAGCAGTGAGGGTTGATCTCCTCTAGGACTGACCAGTTTGATTACCTTGCAGTCCAAGGGACTCACAGGAGTCTTCTCTTATGGTCCAACTTTCACAGTCTTACATTGCAACTGGGAAAACCATAGCCTTGATTATATGCACTTTTGTTGGCTGGGTGATGTCTCTGCATTTTAGTATGTTGTCTAGATTTGCAATATACTAAGCTATCAGAATTTGACTACAGAGCTTCCTTCTTCCTTAGTCTGATGTCCTCATTGCCCAGGACTCTCATTCTCTGTGACAGCCAAGGAGCGATACCCTTTTGAGTGGGGCTTTGCTATCACGTCCTTGTGAGTCCCACCCACCTACTTTTCTCTCCAACTGGTTGTTCCCATATGGCTACCTTGATCTGAAGGCATTAAATCATTCTGAGTAGTAGCAGCTGTTTACACCAAACATGCAAACACACTATCTGTTCAATGGTCAGATAATGACATTCAGAATGATCACATATGTGCTACATCCCTGCTGGCTGCCTATCTTCATATCTATTTTTAGAAGTAGTTTCTTTACATTTATTCAATGTTTAGCCTGATTCTTTAATTTTTGTAAGATTAATTATGATTTTTTTTTGAATTTTTACTCCTCTACCGTCTCAAGAGCTCTTTGATTCCACTCCTTGGTTGCTAAGCAACAGAAAGTCCAGGAGCTAGCCCAAATCAGAAAAACATTCAAAAATACACTAGAAACCTCACTTAACACATGGATAAACTCCTCTATGTGTCTCCTTTTTATGACCAATAAGCTTCCGAGTTTAGCATTCTCTACTTTTTCTCTGCTCTGAGCAGTTCCAAGAAACATTAGGATTACAGCCTTAACTGCTAGCTAGATGCTACCACATGAGCCCTCAGACACTCTTATAAAATGTAAATAGTAGAGAAATACAGCTGAATGAAATTATATTGCTGTTGGTTACACAATCAGCCAGCTGTTTTGACTGGATTTAGCATTTTTATTCCTTTTCCAAGGACCTGGTATAGGCTGATGTTTTATGCTGTTAAAAAAAATAACCCTAACCCTTTGCTACTGACTTATGATTTTGTCAACGCCAGTGATGTTCAAGTGGTGCTCCAGATATTTTGGGAATGCACCCAAGGCACCTATCACTATTGATACCTATCACCTATCTTTGCTCCTTTTTTGCCACAGTAGTTCTACTTTTACAGGTCTTATTATCACCATTTATCCAGCCAACAAATGCCAGTCTTTACACTGGAGTATAATCTTTTAGTGTGATTGTGCATGCTCAATTTCATGATCAGGCAAGCCCCTACAGATAGTAATAATTTTGTTAGAATGCCATACGAACTATCACATTTCTGATGTACTCGTGGCATCTGGTATTTTTCATCATCCCTCAATTTTATGTTTATTTTCTGTTACTTGGCAAAAAAGCAGTACCTCTGCAAGCAACGGATTACAGGGTTGATTCCTTGCATCTTTCAACAGGAAATAGGAATGATAGCACTTTGAAGATGCCAGGAGTTCAATCTGGGATCTCCTATAGACAAAGTAGAAGCTCTGTTCTTGGTTATACAGATAGTCCTCATTTAGTAACTACAATGGGATCTCCAGCTCGGTCATTAACAAAGGAATTACTAAATAAACAGCAACTGTGCTGATAATCTTACTGCAACTTTCCTTCGCTTTACAGATCTGGGAAGTTTATAAATGCCAATGGTCACTAACAAGACAGTTGTTAAATGAGGACTACTTGTAATTCCTCTCACTGTGATAGTCCTAATCCCTCTGAGTTTAGGGGAAGCTTCCATATGGAATGCTAATTATAAATTGCCATATCTTTTTTGTTTTTAAATTCAGGCTAAAACTGAATTAACTTCAGGGCTCTTTCAGATATTTGATAGTTTGTGAAATACAATGCTATAATTTGCAATAGATTAGAATCTATTTTACTGAATAGATGTGATTACATCTAATAGCTGCAAGTTATCTTTCTTCCTCATTCTTGCTTTCCAGGAGTGAACATGTCCTACAAAACTAGTAATATTTGACACACACACCCATCCACAAATCTGGGACAGCTTTATTATTTTCCTTTGCAGCCTTACCATTTTATGAATTTCATCAAAATACTTTCAGACAAATACCAAAAGTTGGATAAACACTTTGAATTAACCAATAGTATTAAAAATATGGGCTTACTTGGAAGCAAATTCTACTATGCCCTAATGGAACTTATTCCCACGTAAACATATATAAGATGGCCATCTCAGAACTGAATCCTATGAATGCTTACTTGAAAACAAACCCCAGTGCAATTAACTAGGTTTACTCTGCAGTCTGGGAGTTCAGCACTGCAAGCTTTATTAACATAATGTGCAAACTGACCGGACACAAATTCTGCTAGAAAGATTCCCATGTATTAAACTTTGTTATGGCTGGAACGGAAAAAGCTAGGACCAGACACTCAGTGCCAAAACAATTCCTAGGATTGTGCATTACTAATCAAAACAAATTTGATCCACTCTCAACTCTGCCCCTCTCCTCCCACCCTTTTTCTGGCCATTCCTTAGTATCAGAAAGATTTAGTGTTACTACAAAATATCTACAGAAATCTAACCTTACTTCTCACTGTTAACACTGCTATAGAAATCTGATTGAAAACCATTTATAACGCTACTGAAACAGTGCCAAAATATTGTTTCTAAAACACTGAGCATAAAGCAAGCCAACTGGATAGACACTGTCTGAGAAAGACAGTAGCAATTCAACAGCTTACAATGCCTCAGTCTGTTGTCAGACAGCTACTCCCAAACATTAAATTTAAATTGCTTAAATTTTACCTTGCCCTGCATGAGTTTTTTTTCCTTTCACTCTCTTTTTAAATAAAATTTAAGAGAAAAGTGAAACAATATACTTTTCCATGTTAAGGGACTTCAGTTCACTAAGCTTGAAACAATGTAATTTCTAGGTAAGGAACACTTCCTACAGCATAAATCAACTCCAAGTAACTGAAGAAGACATTTGTTGGAGACAAAAGAGTTGGAATGTGTGTGTATATATAAGAAAGTCTCACTTATGGAAGGCTGAACATGTAATTTGGAGGATACAGAAGTAATACAAAGAGTGAGAGTTGATAATCCTGGAATCCTGAGAATACGGCACATGACTAGGGATTGTAATATGTCTTCACTAACACACACTAAGAATCTGGATCACGTATGTCGCAAGCAATTATGTTTTTGTGGCACATTTGAGCATGACCTAGATGATTTGAGCTATTTATAGCCCAATACTCTCTCTTTCATCTCTTAATCTATTAATTAAGGATAATCTGGTAGATTAAGAAATCAAGCATGCCACTCCAAAAGCTGCAGATTACATAGGGCCGTGATGATGCATCTATGGATGCATGCCACAGATGGCACACAGAGCCATTTGTGCCAGCATGCGAGCTGCAGGCAAACTTACCTCACTGCGCATCAGGGGTGGGATTCTACCAGTTCGCACCTATTTGCTAGAACTGGTTGTTAACATTCTAAGCAGTTCGGAGAACCGGTTGTTAGAAGAAATTACTGGCCTAATCCTGTAAGGAAGGCAGGAAGGAAACATTCTGGTGTTGCTTACAGAAACTGCCTCTCCATTAACCCTTATTATATTCTTGGCAGGACTAGACTTCCTGTCTCAGGAATGTCTCTGGAGTTTTTTTTCCCTCCTTTGCTGGTACTTTGCTTGTGTGGAGTGACCATTCAAAGTTACAGTGGCACTGAAAAAAGTGACTTATGACCATTTTTCACACTTACAACTGTTGCAGCATCCCCACAGTCATGAGAGGCCAGGTGAGGAGATGCGTGCCTCGATGTGAGTGATACTGAGTTGGTCGCACCCAGCCAATAACATGACCACCAAGCCATGTCCACCCAGTCACATGACCACCAAGCCACACCCACCACCTAAGCCACGCCCACAGAATCGGTTGTTAAAAATTTGAATCCCACCCCTGCTGCGCATGCATGAAACGGACCTATTTTTCGGGCTGCAGAAGCTTTCATCAAGCCTCTGGGAGGCCGAAAAAGACTTCAAACAGACTGAAAATCAGCTGGGAGTCGCAGTGCAGGTAAGGGGTCGGTGTGGGGGTGGGATTGCACACGCATGCGTGGGGGGCATGGGGGGGCGCATTGCCTTCTGGTTGGTGGCACATGAGCGTGTGCACAATTTTTGGCACAGGAGCCCAAAAAGGTTAGCCACCATCGACATAGGTAATGTAAAATTAGAAGGCACTAGTGTGGATAAGCTTTAAAAAATTACTAAAGCCCTATATGTCCCAAAGGTGCTTTTTCAAGAGGCGACTGGTCTTTCTGGTTTTTTGTTGAAGAGTTTGAGTTTGAGTTTATTTGGACTTATAGGCCGCCCTCTCTCCCAAAGGACTCAGGGCGGCATACATAAAAACGAACAATACAAAAATTAAAACAATTTAAAAAATATTAAATTACAGCCAAATAAACATTCCAAGTTAAAACCCTGATCCCTGTCAGTCCAGGCCAGATTGTGAAAATAACCATGTTTTAAGGTCACTGCACAAGGAGCAGAGATCAGGGGCCAGGCGCAATTCCAGGGGTAACTGGTTCCAGAGGGTGGGCGCTCCCACAGAGAAGGCCCTCCCCCTAGGGGCCGCCAGCCTACAATGTTTAGCTGACGGTACCCCCAGGAGGCCCTGTCTGTGGGAGCACACTGGGTGATTGGTATTCGTCGACGGCAGGAGACGTTCTTGCAAGTACCCCGGACCCAAGCCATATAGGGCTTTATAGGTTGTTACCAGCACTTTGAAGACATTTAGCTTCCCATTCCATTCCTCGCCATCCAGTCAAAGCTGAAGAAGCTTCTTGGATAAGAAGTGAAACATCTTCAAAGATAAACCAGAAAGTCCAGTTGCCTCTTGAAAAAGCACCTTTGAGACAACCATGATCTGGATGACTGAGAAAGCACTATATGTTATAAACTAACATTTTCTATCTCCCACCGGTTTTGTTTAAGTCAGGGGTGTCACACTTGATTTCATTGAGGGCCACATCAAGGTTATGTTTGTCCTCAGGGGACCAGGATGGGTGTGGCCAGTTCAACATCACTCGTGTCGGGGGCGCCTGTGTGGCCCTAGCGCTCTGCCAATGAAAACAGGCTCCCGGGCTCTGTTTTCATTCGCAGAGGCACTGCGGGTCATTCCTTCGCTATTTCCAGGGCAGCCCTGCAACCAGATCTAAGCACCCTGCGGGCCGGATCCGGCCCCCGGGCCTTGAGTTTGACACCCCTGGTTTAAGTGAAATGAGAACACAAAATACATTCTAATAATGGGGAACCACACTTTGTGGTAGTCATAGTAAGACTACATACATCTCAGATTATATCCCAAATATTTACATCCAAAGCAAGGAGGGGGAGGGGGAAATAAAACCTGAAAAAAATCCACCATCCTTAGAAAGAAAGTGCAAATAATGCTAGAGTGATGGCTTGGAATGAAGCAATTTCCTGTGTTATTACCCCCTCCTATGAAATGCTCTCCCACGGAATGTGCATCTTGCAGCACATTGCATCCTGGTTTCTCTCGTTCTTAAGGAGAGAGGCTACACTTCCACAAATACAACTACAAAGAGATGGGCAGGAGGGTGCAGACATGGGAGGGTAAACAGTGTCCTATTCAGAATGTTCACTTCTAGCCAAGAAAACTAAGATTAGATCAGTATGACTGGGATTGGAAATTCTCGTTCTTATTTGAAACAATCAGGGACCAGCATGAGGAGTCTCGGTTATCCAATACCTTGAAAGTATGTGATGGCTTGTTGGCTTGCCACACTTAAGCCAGCTTTCCAGCAAGCAGACCATGGCCCAGAAACAATTCACTACTCTTGCCACTGAATAAAGGCTAGCAAGCCCTCAGTACTCCAGAGATTACAACTAGAGTTTCCTATAACTACCACCATCTACTATCATCAAAGGGACATGTGTGGCCAGTTGTGTTGCCAAAACTCTTGCACCTCTGTAAGATACAACTCTTCAAAGTATTCCTGTCCATCACCCAAGAGTAGTATCCCTTCTGATCAATCTCTAACAATGTACTCAACCTTGCTTGCATAAGTTCTTGAGATATCAGGTTATGATTAACCAGAAAGTGGCTCAAAGGAGAGACACAACAAATCTGGAAGATCTACTTAAAGATTTGGAACTTTAGATCTGGTTAAAGCCAGGGTCTTTTCTCATACACACATACAATTTCAGTTGTCCTCTCTGTAAATTAAAAAAAGAAACACTAATCTAGCAGTTTTTGACATCTTTCAACCTGGTTCATCAACCTAAATACCAACTTGTACATTAGGATCTGGTTCTTTTTAATTAAACATGGTTGTCTTTTTAAAAAATCTTTTTCTCCATCTCTCTCTGTTTATCTTTTCTTCATTCCTCTGCTCTGATTAAAACTAAGACAGCCAACTAAGAAAATGGGGAAACTATAACATTCTGGCTACCATCCAGAGATATTTCTGAGAGACTACCTAAACAGACCGCATATCTTTTTTTTTGGCAAATTAATGGTATACAAGTATTATTGAACAACATTCTACGTAGAGTAAAACTTCTTAAAAGCAAAACTTACTCTAAAATAAAATTCCTCGTTCCATTTTGGATTTAGAGTCTGTAAGGAAAAAAAAAGGGGTGGAAATTTTAGTAACACAACTCTTTAGAAAATGCTGCAAATATACAGTACAATTTGTGTTGAATTACAACAGAGGGAGGGAGGAGGGAAGAAAAATCATTGGCACAGCTTTCATCAGGAATAAAGACATTGTTATCAAAAGGCTTTAAATTCATTTGCTAAGCAAACTACTTGTGGGAGGCCATGTGAAGTGGGATAAACCAGAAATAGACACCACTATTATTAGGAACTACACAGTGGGAGCTGATCAGTGATGACCTGGGCAGAGATGTCTTAATAAAGAGAGTTAAATATTTCATTATTAAACATTCCTCAGTGTGTCAATGGGGGAGGATAAGGTGAAGAATACAGGTGAAACTCGAAAAACTAGAATATCGTGCAAAAGTTCATTTATTTCAGTAATGCAACTTAAAAGGTGAGACTAATATATGGGATAGACTCATTACATGCAAAGCAAGATAGTTCAAGTCGTGATTTGTCATAATTGTGATGATTATGGCTTACAGCTCATGAAAACCCCAAATCCACAATCTCAGAAAATTAGAATATTACATGCAATCAATAAAACAAGGATTGTACATAGAACAATATCGGACCTCTGAAAAGTATAAGCATGCATATGTACTCAGTACTTGGTTTGGGCCCCTTTTGCAGCAATTACTGCCTCAATGCGGCATGGCATGGAAGCTATCAGCCTGTGGCACTGCTGAGGTGTTATGGAAGACCAGGATGCTTCAATAGTGGCCTTTAGCTCTTCTGCATTGTTCGGTCTCATGTCTCTCATCTTTCTCTTGGCAATGCCCCATAGATTCTCTATGGGGTTCAGGCCAGGCAAGTTTGCTGGCCAATCAAGCACAGTAATCCCATGGTCATTGAACCGGGTTTTGGTGCTTTTGGCAGTGTGGGCAGGTGCCAAATGAAGTCAGCATCCCCATAAAGCTCGTCTCGAAGGAAGCATGAAGTGCTCCAAAATCTCCTGGTAGACAGCTGCGTTGACCCTGGACTTAATGAAGCACAGTGGACCAACACCAGCAGATGACATGGCTCCCCAAATCAACACAGACTGTGGAAACTTCACACTGGATTTCAAGCATCTTGCAGTGTGTGCCTCTCCATTCTTCCTCCATACTCTGGGTCCTTGGTTTCCAAATGAGATGCAAAAGTTGCTCTCATCAGAAAAGAGGACTTTGGACCACTGAGCAATAGATCAGGTCTGTTTTTCTTTAGCCCAGATAAGATGCTTCTGATGTTGTTTGTTGTTCATGAGCGGCTTGACAAGAGGAATATGACATTTGAAGCCTTTGTCCAGGATCTGTCTGTGTGTGGTGGCTCTTGATGCACTGACTCCAGCCTCAGTCCACTCCTTGTGAAAGTCCCCAACACTTTTGAATGGCCTTTTCCTGACAATCCTCTCCAGGCTGCGATCATTCCTGCTGCTTGTGCACCTTTTTCTTCCACACTTTTCCTTTCAACATAACTTTCTATTAATGTGCTTTGATACAGCACTTTGGGAACATCCAACTTCTTTTGCAATTATCTTTTGAGGCTTTCCCTCCTTATAGAGGATGTCAATGATGGTTTTCTGCACAACTGTCAGGTCAGCAGTCTTTCCCATGACTGTGATTCCAACTGAACCAGACTGAGAGACCATTTAAAGGCTCAGGAACCCTTTGAAGGTGTTATGGCTCAATTAGCTGATTAGAGTGGGACACTTTGAGCCTAGAATATTGCACCTTTTCACAATATTCTAATTTTCTAAGATTCTGGATTTGGGGTTTTCATGAGCTGTAAGCCATAATCATCACAATTATGGCAAATCACGGCTTGAACTATCTTGCTTTGCATGTAATGAGTCAATCTCATATATTAGTTTCACCTTTTAAGTTGCATTACCGAAATAAATGAACTTTTGCATGATATTCTAATTTTTTGAGTTTCACCTGTATGCCAGTAGAAAGATTGCCCCCAGTCTCATTATATACACAAGCATAATTTATACTCTCTTCTCTAAAAAAAGGAAAGGAATTCCAAGAGATACATTTCAAAATATGGTTCAATAATCTTATTTAATTGGTCTGACAATTAACGCATTGGGAGTACCTGAGAGAACTTATAAGAGAAACCTTTTATCTTATAAGCAAAAAAAAAATGGATTTTTTAAAGCATGAAAAACATCTCAATTTATATATTTTTCTAAATAACAACAGCATCCTGAGATAACAATCCTTTATTGATTTTTAACGACCAGGAACAGAACAAACAAACCTGATAAACAAGGTTTGGTAATTAACCTGAGAAAGAAAATACCAACATTAACAAAGCTCTAATATTTATAATTGCTTTCTTTCTGATGTGCAGGAAAAATGGAGCAAGGCATCTTTCCATTTATCTATTTAAATATGTATAAATTAGAATGTTACCTGATCTTGAGCCTAGACTATTAACAACTGTAGTGACTAAAAGATGAACTTTGGCCCAATATTCAGTGAGGCCATATCAGAATTAATGTTACACGTTCTCTTTCGCTGAGATTGAACTATAATGTTCTGAATCATTGATACACCATGCCAACAGATTAGTGAGCATCTACCGTGTTTCCCCGAAAATAAGACCTACCCCGAAAGTAAGACCTAGCACTATTTTCTAAACCTGCCCTAATATAAGACCTACCCCGAAAATAAGACCTAGTGTAAATCTCCAGTTCCAGGAAGACTTTTCAGGGAGCAACCGTGCACCCGCGAAACACGCCCCCCCTACACACTCACACCCACTATTTGGCACCATAAATATATAAGACCTACCCCGAAAATAAGACCTAGTGTGTTTTTGGGAGCCAAAAAAAATATAAGACAGTGTCTTATTTTCGGGGAAACACGGTACCTACTACAAGGGCCTTGATTGATGCAAAAATTCAAAGCACCACCAGGTGGCAGCAAAGATACATAAAACTCTTAACACTTTTCCGCCACCTATTGCCCCCTTTGGATTTCTGATAATCCTAAATTTTGCAGCCTAGATTTTCTATTCATCTTCAAAGTCTAGCAGACCAGTTGGTGGGTCTGTAATAAAGACTTTTGCAAAGGTGATTCCAGCTTTATGGAATTCTTAGGTATTTTTGTTATTTATTTATATCCCATCTTTATTATTTTTATAAATAATTCACTGGTGGCTCAGGCTGTTAAATGCCTGCTCTTAAGATCCAGCTGTCTACAATTACTGTAGGCTCGAATCCCACCAGGCTCGAGGTTGACTCAGCCTTCCATCCTCTCAGGGTAGGTAAATTGAGGACCCAAGATTGTTGGGGGCAATAAGCTGACTTTGTAAAAATGCCGCTTAGTAATAAGCAGGCATATACAATGGAATGAAGGCTATTGCTGAGCACACTGGGTTGTATCCCAAAAAATTGTAAGCCGCCCTGAGTCTTCGGAGAAGGGCGGCATATAAATGTAATTTAAGAAAAAAAAAAAAGGTGGCCAACATATCTAATACTCTTCCTTCCTCCTGTTTTTCCCATAACAGCAAACTTGAGAGGTGCATTGGGTTGAGAGAGCATGACTGGACCAAAGTCACCCAGCCAGCTTTCATGCCTACAATAGGTCTGGAACTCATGATCTGGGGTCCAGCCTAAAGCTTTAACCACTAGACTGGGTGTCAGCAACCCATGGCTCTGGAGCCACATGTGGCCCTTGGGCCCTCCGCTGTGGCTCCCTATTGGGTGATCCCACCACTAGCTGGCCCCGCCCCTCACCCTCCCCTCTCAGTCACTCCTCGCCTGCCCTGAGAAGGTAAAACACAAAAAAACAGAAATGAGAGGGAGGGAGGGAGGGAGGGAGGGAGGGAGGGAGGGAGAGAGAGAGAGAGAGACTCATTTCCCACAGAAAACACCAGGAGCCACAAAACCTGGGTAGGCATGACGGGGGGGGGGTCGGGGGTCATGTGACTGGTTGGGAGTGACATTGAGTTCACCACGCCCACCCAGGTTTTGAGGCTCCCAGTGTTTTCTTTTCTGTGGGAATTGGGTCCAAATGGCTCTTTGAGTGTTTAAGGTTGCAGGCTGCTCCACTAGACCAAACTGGCTCCCAGGCTAGAAATAACTGCTCTTTTTAAACCACATGAGAAATACAGGTTTTGAAATGCATGCTTATTGCTTCTACTTACTTTTTTAATAGTTTTTGTTTGGACCAGGGCAAGTTCTCGGTTTTCATCTGCTACATACAATGAAAGTTTCACGTACGGATCACTGCAACAGAGGAAACCCGCCGTTAACATTACATTACATAATTTAATTTCCTAAGACAAACTGTCAAGCTGTTGCATTTATTTGCTCATATGAAATTTGTATTGTATAGCTGAAACCAGTTCAACTCCCCAAGGCTTTCAAGAACATAAATAAAATAAAACATCTACAATAATGAGAATAAAAACAAGCATTTAAAAAACATCAGTAATCCATACACATGTATGCACACAATTTAAGAATTTCTCTATGACTCTCTCCTTAACATCAGAGCCCAGAACAAGTCAAAGCTAACAGCAACAGTAATAGCAAAAATAACCCTGAAGACCAAATGATGAAGGTGAAGATCACATCCAGAAGCCCTCTGGAAGAACTCAGCTTGTTCTAGCTTCTGGAAGTCCACTATTGAGGGGACCACTCTAATTTCTAGAGGGAACCTGTCCAAAGACCAATTGACATAACTGAAAATGTTTTCTAGCCTCAGAATACCTTATGTATTACAAAAAAAATGATGCATCTATATGGCTTTGCTGATTGGCCTGAGGCCTGGATAGAAGTTGTCCTGGAGGGGTTACTGGATTAAACAGAAGATTCCCACCTCCACTCCACTGTATATCTATCTACCTTAGCTGTTTTTCTGCCAATCTTAACATCATATTTACTCATCTACTGTTTAATCTTTCATAATATTGTTTTATCAGATTGCAAGCTACCCAGAGTCACATGACAGGGTATCATATAAATTTCATACGTAAATAAATACGATTCGGGCAAACGGCTATCTAAACTATTCTTGAAAACCACCAGTGATTGAACACCTATAACTTTAAGCTGTTCCATTGGTTAATATTTCTCACAGGAAATTCCTCTTTAGTTCAAGTTGGATCTTTCACTGTTAAGGCTTCCGCTCATTGTGATTGTGTTGCATTTTTCGTATTTGACAAGTTACTACTCTCTTTGCAACTTTTTATAACCATCCCCATCAACGCTTATAGATTTTGATGGGCCTTATTAATCAACTTCAACCTGCTCTTCTGCATAATGCATAAGAACAATTTTTAATTTTCTCATAACTGACAAATCCAATTAGCTGCCTTTTGTGTATAGAGACATCTACCTCAATTCATTCCAGAGAACCCTGTTCTCAACTCTGAACCTCTTTCACCAAGCAACATTCTGGAAGGCTTCCTAAAATACAGTTTTTGTTCCTCTGTAAAGCCATTCTAATATATTACCCAGCAGACCTGTGGTTTGACTTTTCTTACAAAGCAGGGAGCCTGCTTGGCAGGCAGGATTTAAAGAGGAGCTGACACATTTGGAGAGAAGGAAGGGCAAAAAATGGCACCCCTGGGATTTAATATGCATCCATTGACAGAATGTCATCAGCTGAGAAACACGGCTCTAACTCACAGAATATATTTTCTTCCCCTTGGCTTTATAAGTAGCAGTGCTGAAGCTAGAAATCAGGAAGCGTATTTGTTATTTCTATCTTCATGCACTACAGTTTTGTTGCTACAGAAGTCCAGAGTTTGAAGTCTTTGCAATGAGCAGAGAAGTAGTTTGTAAGGGGAAAAAAATCCCAATAACTGTTGAGTAAGTCAACAAAATAGAAAAAATTAAACATGTTTGCTGGGTTTATGCTGCCTTTAATCATAGGTAAAGGTTCCCCCGCACATACGAGCTAGTTGTTTCCGGCTCTAGGGGGTGGTGCTCATCTCCATTACAAAGCTGAAGAGCCAGGCTTTCTGAAGACGTCTCTGTGGTCATGTGGCCGGCATGACTAAACGCCAAAGGCGCACGGAACCTGTTACACCTTCCCACCACAGTTGTCTCTATTTTTCTACTTGCATTTTTATATGCTTTCAAACTGTTAGGCTGGCAGAAGCTGGGACCAGTAACAGGAGCTCACTCTGTTACGTGGTGCTAGGGATTTGAACCGCTGAACTGCCAACCTTTCTGATCGATAAGCTCAGCGTCTTAGCCACCGAGCCCGTTTAATCATAGTTTACTGAATAAATCATTCTCGACTAGGTTTACACAATATGCTAAATAAAATCCAGACTACATCTGAACCTAATCAGTTATAAGTGGTCACATCTCATAATTCACTGAATGACTCGCTCATAAGATGACTAATTTATGATCTTGGTTGAATAGCTTGTTATGATAGTGGGTGAACAAAGCTGTTAGTTGGATGTTCCTGTCCTGATACACCCTTCTATGTTAAGAATAATGAATGATGATGCTTACTTCTTAAAGCACAGAGTCTATGTGGGCTAACTCATCACATATAATGTTATGGAGATAATGGATGAAGCTGTACTCATTTATTCCTCCATCATGGGACAATTTGATCACAGATTAATATCTGCCAGAGGACCAGTATTATCTGTTTGGTTGAAGCTAATCTTAAGCTCCAGTAGGCCCAACTTCTCCTGTGCTTGTTTGACCATCATTGGCATGAACCTTGGATCTCAACAGTATAAATCATCCAAGCCAATGCTTTAAATTCTACCCGGTCCCACCAATTAAATCGATAGGAGTTTCTCAATAGTGACCACTGTAAAATAGATGGACTTCAACTCCCAGAATTCCCCAGCAAGCATGGAAGACTGGGGAATTCTTGGAATTGAAGTCCACTCATCTTAAAGTTCCCAAGACTGAGCAATGCTGGGTTAGTAGAATCAACCACCCTTTGTTGTCAGTGGTGATGGCCATCAGAGTGATGGATATGACCTATCTCTATCATGATACCAGGCCTTAAATCATATTGGAAGGGACCTAAATAATTCATTTAAGAGATTCTGCACTTGACGGATGAACTGAGTCCAACGTTTCTGGCCCAAGATTTTCTTTTCATGGTGGCTTTAGTGCAGATGTCTAAATGAAAGTAAACTCATCTCTCTAAGGAGAGAATTGCAAATTGTCCAGCATGGCTTGCACTCTGCCCACTTCTACTCAGATTATATAATTTTATTATAGAAACTATGGGTGAGCTGCCAAATAAATTTGCTTATTTTGCTTTTCCCTCCCAATTTTTTCCTATGTATCTTTTTAAAATATAATAAAGTCTTACTTGCTCTGAGAAAAATGTAATATATACAGAGCCAAGGTTGGTATAGCAGTTAAGGTGCTAGCTCAAAAACCAGGAGACCGTGAGCTCTTTTTTCACCTTAGGGATGAAAGAGGACTGGGTAATTTGGGCCACTCAATTGCTCTCATCCCAATCTACCTCCCAGGGTTGTTGTTGTGAGGAAAAGAGGAGGAAGAAGGAATATTATGTATGTTTGTTGCTTTGAGTTACTTTTGAAGTAATAAAGGTGAGATAAAAAATAATAAATAAAATAAAGCAAAGCAAAACCAAAAATACATACTTTGTATTTCAGAATATAATTCTACCATATAATATTGATAGTGGAATCCAGAACTATTCAATCCAGGCTACAAAACTCTGCCACTAGATGGCAACACAACAGTTTAACTTTTCTGTATCTACTGCTGTAGTTCAGGGGTGTCAAACTCGATTTCATTGAGGGCTGCATCAGGCTGTGTTTGACCTCGGGGTGGGTGTGGCCAGCTCAATGTGGCATATGTCAGGGTGCCTGTGGTGGCCTGAGCACTCTGCCAGTGAAAACAGACTCCCAAGCTCAGTTTTCGGCTGCGATGGCCTCCTGCAACATTCTACCAGGGAAAACAGAGCTTTGTTTTCCCTGGCAGAGGCACCCGTACGTAGGCTGATCCTTTGCTGTTTCCAGGGTGACCCCGTGAGCCAGATCTAAGCATCCCGCGGGCTGCATTTGGCCCACAGGCCTTGAGTTTGACACCCCTGCTGTAGGTTTTAATGGCTGATAACTGTTGAGCAGCGTGGGGTCTCATGGTTTAGTGACTATGGTCTAGACAACAGATTTCTGTACCTCTTTTCTGCCAACTAATACTCATCCATATTTTGATGCTGAGCTCTGGGAGCCCTAGTAGAGATCAATATCATATGAAAAAATGAAACATATTTTTGTTTCAGTGCCTGATACATAATATATGGTGAAATACATATTAAAGGAACTAGCTAGGATGAGGTCCTCCAGAAATTGCTGGAATACACTTCTTAACAACTCCCATTCTCCTCCCTTCTAGATTGGGCTTCTGACAGTGGTTGTTAAACACTTGGAAGACCGTATTCCAGAGCTAGGATAGATTTTTTTAAAAAAAACTATTGTTCTCCATACTTTAGCTAAATTGAGTAATTATCTAGGAAGAGAATTCAGTTATCTGTGCCCTAGTCATCTTCTGAATGGACTATTGTGACATGCTCTACAAAGGGCTGCCCTTGAGGAGTATCTAGCGGGTACAAAATTCAACGGCAGGGGCAATTATGGTTGTTCCTAGAAGGACATGTTACTCTGCTCCATGAGCTGCATTGCTTGCTGGCTTCTTTCCAAATTCAAGGTGCTGTTTTTGATCTTTAAAGCCCTATGTGGCATGGACCAGGTTATATGAGGGACTGCCTCTTCCTGATTACTTCTACTCATCTCATCAAGCCCAGCAGGAGAGGCATGTGGCCGGACCTGTCCACTAAAGAATCCCATCTGATAGAACTCAAGAGAAAAGGCTTTTCTGCTGTTGTGTAAACCTCTAGAACAGGGGTGTCAAACTCAGGGCCCGCAGGCCATTTCTGGGCCACGGAAATCTCCGGGCCACGGATCTGGTCCTGGAACAGCAAAGGACCAGACTGTGGTGCTTCTGCCAGCAAAAGTGGAGCTCGGAAGGGTCGTGCCCTGCCCTCGTGAGCTCTGTTTTCACTGGCAGAGGGTTGCAGGAGGCCATCGCAGCCGGAAATGGAGCTTGGGAGCCCATTCTTGGTGGCTGAGAGCTCAGGCCACCGCAGGCGCCCCTGACATGAGTGCCATGCCCACTTTGGCTACGCCCACCCCATCTCCCCAAGGTCAAACATCACCCTGATGTAGCCCTCAATGAAATCGAATTTGACACCCCTGCTCTAGAACATCATCCCCCTGAAGTGAGATCAGCCTCAATCAATCTTTAGACCCTTCTGGAAAGCCCTCAAAACATGTGTTTTTTTCAATCAGATTTGAGGAATCCCTGATGGGAGATAGCCCTTCTACTGGCTGCATGCATATGAGATTTTAATTAACCCTCTCATCATATTGACTGTACTAATGCTGATTATTTAATTGCCTTAATTGGTTTTTATATTCAATTTTAAATGGTTGGTTTTGTTGTATGCCACCCAGAATCACCTTCTAGGAGATGGCCAGTCATGTAAACTTGATTAAATAAATGAAATATGTGTTTTAAAGAGGCGTCTCTTAATGCTGGAAAAATCTCCTCTCAATCAGTATCCCTTTATCTCAAAGTTATGTAAGTTTCCAACACTGGGCCATGACTAATATACAAGTATATTTAGTTATGTAATGGTGACTTATCTGTGCTGATTTGCAGATCATTCTGTACAGAAGGCGCAGAAAAGTTAAAGAAAAATCCATCAATATGGATGATTTAGGTATCATGTAGGATGAATTAGTTGATCTAAGACTGCTAACTGAACTGCCAGTATCAACCCTGAAGTGAACGTGGCTGAAGCCATCTTGGAGGCTTCAGGGTTGCCACACAGCAGTGGGAGGGGGAAAATAGTTAGATGGGGTTTGTAGTCAAAACAATAAAGTTTTCCTGTGGGAACCAAGGACATTCTCACAGGTGGCTGGCCAGAGGAGGAGCCGGTAACCCAGCAACTGGCCAGCTCCTGGATTGGACAGCATGACCAGTGACTTGAGGGAATGGGAAAACTTTTACTTTTAATTAGGTGAAAGCCACAGGAAATCTCAGAGTCAACTTTCACCAGTTTGTGCCAATATGATGTACCCAATAAACTGTTCTTTGAGGAACTCGAGTGCCTCCAAGTTTGTTTTCAATGGGCACATTACTTGGAATGCTGGCAGCCAGTCACTAAGTAAGCATTTATGGAGCTTCTCCCTATAAAAGAAAATCTGTTTTAATGTATATTTATAACTGAGGTTTAGTAAGTCCCCAAATTGTAAATATATAAAATTAAGTCAAGGGGAAAAAAGTTTGTTACAGCAAACTTTTCTTATTTGCTTTTTTTCTCCTGATGTTTTGACTACCATTAAGATGCAATCTTAAAACAAACTTAGCAGATTCCATACCTGATTTTCCCATCCTTAAAAGCAACCCTAAAAATAGTTTATTTTGGCTTGGCATTGACAAGGGCAAAGTGGAGCCATGGAATTTGATTTGCTCTGAAACAACTTTGGGGTGAAATTCAAATCAGGATCTTTCAGAATTATGGTTGGCTCTCTTAGTTGCTACGTATACATTAAAATGCTTAGTTGTTCCAGACTGAGTACTCCTGAACTCATGGCACTTTAAATAGCCAGAATGATTTTTCAATTTATGTTTTATTTATCAAATTTATACTTGCTGCCAGGACAAGCTGCTGATCTAATAAGCAAGCTGAGGGATTTCATTCTTTTGAACAGATGAGTTATTAGAAATGCAATACTTTCACACTAAGAATATATTTAATATGGTAGTTTTAAAATAGGTTTTTGCCCCTTTCTAAATTCTTACTGTTGGCTGAAGCTACTTGGTATGCAAACTACAGCTAAATTTCATATTTGGAAAGTTTCTGCACTGCATTTTAAATTTCAAGAACAGCAGGAATATTTTAGAATAATTTTGTAACCCTAACACTGAAATATTGTATGATTTTAGCATTACTGATTTTGGAAATTAGCAGACAACTCTGCTGCTGCATATTCTTAGTTAATTTAAATGCACACATTTTCTTCCATGAAAAGGTATTTTTGAATCTTTTATTTATTTATATCCTGCTTTTATTATTTAAATAAATAATTCAAGATGGTGAAACACACAGTACTCCTCCTATTTTTCCCACAACCACCACCTTGTGAGGTGAATTGGGCTGAGAGAGTGAAATATAGGAGATGAAAGAAATGTTAAAATTCCAATTTTGAATAAGAAAACAACTTGAATCTGCAAATATACTTAAGTAGGTTCTCTTAAAAACCTCATTCTGTTCAAATGATTGAATTAAAGGAGATTTCTGAGTTTGAAGATTTCATTCGTCACTACTGCCCTTGAATTTATTATTTATCTTCATCCATCTATTATTTACCATTCTTCCCACCCCCGAAATATACATGCTGTTTCTCTTCTTTCTAATACACCTATGAGCTAGATTGGTAGGTATGAAGACTGGCTCCACTGCAGAATTCTGTACGTGAGCCTAAAACTCCAGAGTTTCTACCCAGCTTTCTCCAACATGATGCCCTCCAGATAGATTGGGCTTCCACTTGCCAAATTCCCCTACAAAATTGTGTTCTAGTCCACCATCAACCCACTACATCTCTAACTTTAATCACTGCATAACCTATTTCCATTGAAAGGATTTATCTCCACTGAAAAGTAGCAAAATAAATTATTTTGGGGCATGGACCTGTTTGAATGATGCTCACAGGAGGATCACAAATCCTACTTAATGCCAGAGTATAGACAGAACACGCACAGTACTCCTTCCTCCTCCTATTTTAGCCCTGTACAACATGGAAAACATTTAATCGAGCAAAACTATCAAAGAACAACAATCTAGTTTTCCCAGTCTTCTTAACAATGAAGGCTTAATTTTCTTGTTCTATGGCTGATTTCAGGGTGTAAGAGATTAGTTTGGCTGCATAAAGTCTAAGTTCCTTGTGTGTTTAAGTAGTTTATTTTAACCACTGCAATGCATGTGTGGATTCGGAGGGAGGACAAAAAGTGTTTATGGTTTTGAACTTTGGTGTTGGCGAAGATTGCCAAGAAATGCTGTGGACAACCAAGAAAACAAACATCGAACAAATCAATCCAGAGTTCTCAGCTTGAAGCACAAATGACCAGGCTCAAATTATCCAACTTTAGACATATTATGTAAAGACCTAGTTCTCTGGAAAAGGCTCTAATGCTGAGAAAGGTGGAAGAGATGAGAAGAAGAGAATGACCTGCAGCAAGGTAGACTGACTCAGTTACAGTGGAAAGGGGTGCACTGTTGTGGAAGCTGAAAGACCAAGTTAGGGACAGATCATTACGGAGAAAATCTATCTATATCAGGGGTCTCAAACTCGAGTTCACTGAGGGCCGCATCAGGATTGTGTTTAACCTCAGGAGCCGTGGTGGCCTTGGCCAGCTTGACGTCACTCATGTTGGGGGAGTCTGTGGTGGCCCGAGCGCTCTGCCAGCAAAAACGGCCCCCCGAGCTCCATTTTCAGCTGCCACGGCCTCCTGCCACCCTCTGCCAGTGAAAACTGAGCTGGGGGGTGCATGTGGCCCCCTGAGCTCTGTTTTCACTGGCAGAGGGCAGCAGGCAGGCTTCGCAGCTAAAAATGGAGCCCGAGAGGGTCACAAGTGGCCCTCCCAAGCTCCATTTTTGCTGGCAGAGGCACCGTGGGCCAGTCCTTTGCTGTTTCTAGGGTAGTCCCGTGGGCCAGATCTAAGCACCCCACAGGCCGGATCTGGCACCTGGGCCTTGAGTTTGACACCCCTGATCTATATGGTCACTAAGAGTCAACACTGACTTGGCACACAATCAAATAAACAATAACACATGTTGTTTTGGTTCTGAAATACAACCAGTGTTATATTTTGACATTGTTGTAATGGCTTATTATCACTCACCAATATAAATAGGGGCCTTGGTGGCTCAGGCTGTTAATTGCCTGCACTTAAGTTCCAGCTGCCTACAACTGCTGTAGGCTCGAATCCCACCAGGCTCAAGGTTGACTCAGCCTTCCATCCTCTCGGGGTAGGTAAATTGAGGACCCAAGATTGTTGGGGGCAATTAGCTGACCTTTAAAAAAATGCCGCTTAGTAATAAGCAGGCATATACAATGGAATGAAGGCTATTGCTGAGCACACTGGGTTGAATCCCAAAAATTGTAAGCTGCCCTGAGTCTCCGGAGAAGGGCGGCATATAAATGTAATTAAAAAATAAATAAATAAATAGTAATGTTTATTTTCAGTTGAGTCAAGCTCAAGCCTTAGTGACTTTATGGATGCAATAAGAGATAACTGATCTTAATTTTTAATCCTGCTTTTTTATATATATAACTCAAGGCAGCAAACATACCTAATAGTCCTGTCTACTATTTTCCCGCACACTAAC
Organism: Naja naja; assembly: GCA_009733165.1. Lineage (NCBI taxonomy): Eukaryota > Metazoa > Chordata > Lepidosauria > Squamata > Elapidae > Naja > Naja naja. Next base: position 291,387,692 of record CM019149.1, read on the forward strand.
CACCCTGTGGGCTTGGCTGGGCTGAAAGAGAGAGGGACTGGTCAAAAGTCACCCAGTTGGCTTTCACATAAATGGGAGGGCTAGCCCATCTGTTTTCTAGGCCAGCACCAACCTGTTTCTTTCTATTTATCTTATATTTATATTTAAATCATTTGTTTTTATCTACGTACGCATCAATTACAGATGAGGTGTATTTAGGGAATTTGTTCAGTCCGTACTTTAAAAGAGAAACCAAGTTCATACTTCCCAAATTAAGTACTGAATAGTACAGGTAGTCCTCTACTTACGACCACAATGGAGTCCCACATTTTGTGTTGCTAAGTAAGACAGTTAAGTGAGTTTTGCCTCATTTGGCGATCTTTCTTGCCATAGGTGTTAAGTGAATCACTGCAATTGTTAAGGTAGTAACATGGTTGTTGTGTGAATCTGGCTTCCCCACTGAAGGCTGCAAAATGGGATCATATGGAATGGAATAGAATAGAATAGAATTCTTTATTAGCCAAGTGTGATTGGACACACAAGGAATTTGCCTTGGTGCAAATGCTCTCAGTGTACATACAAGAAAAGATACATTCATCAAGTGTCAAGAATCATCAGGTACAACACTTAATAATAGTCATAGGGTACAATAAGCAATCGAATCATACTAGGAAACAGTCAATATAAATCGTAAGGATACAAGCGACAAAGTTACAGTCATACAGTCACAAATGGGAGGGAGGGTGATAAGACACTGCAACCATCTTAATGTGAGTCAGTTGCCAAGTGTCCAAATTTTGATCATGACCATTGGGGTGCTGCAACGTTGTAAGTGTGAAAAATGGTCATAAGTTGCTTTTTTCGTGCTGTTATAACTTTGAATGGTCCTTAAATGAACTGTTGTAACTCAAGGACTACTTGTAACATATGAGGTTCTCCATAGTTTTCTGCTTTAAAAGGAAATATGGATAGAAGAGAATATTCTTCTTATGAGCTTCGTGGCGCAATGGTTAGAATGCAGTACTGCAAGCTATTCTGCAGCCAACTGCCTACAATTTGGCAGTTCAAATCCTACCAGGCTCAAGGTTGACTCAGCTTCTATCCTTCCAAGGTGGGTAAAAGAAGACCCAGATTGTTGGGGGCAATAGGCTGACCTGTAAACGCTTAAGAGGGCTGTAAAGCACTATAAAGCGTGTATAAGTCCAAGTGCTATGCTATTGCTATATTTTGAGCTCGTGGAACTTGTTAAGTTTGCATGAAGAGACAGACGCGAGTGCTTCAAGCTCTTAAGTATTAGTGACTACAGCTCAGAACGGACCCAATTTGGCTGGGCTGCGGCTGCTACTTATAGCCAGCAGCCGCAGTTGCCAGTCAATCAGAGTGCAGGGTTTTCCCGCACTTTTAAACCAATCATTTCCACATTTTACAAAAACAGTTCAAACTAAACCAATGACTTCAAACCTACATACATAACACCCCTCCCCACTAGGTTCAGTCCATACTCAAACCCCAACCTATCTAATGTATTCTTTTAAATAGGTGGGGCTCTTACGTGTACTTGAGACCTACGTGGTTCAGATGTTTTAAGGTTCTCACCTTGTGAGAGAGGAAATGTGTCTGCTGACATTTCCTTACTTGGACTTGTAGTAATGGTAGAACCTGTTTGGTTACTACAACCTGGTCTCTCTCCCAATCCATCTCCAATCCAATGTCAGCACCTAAATCAGGTAGGATGTGCAATCTTCCATTTGTGAAAATGGTTGTTGGTATTGTGACAGGTTTGGGATGGTTCCTGTCGTGTTAGCTCGTTACACATGGGGTTGATTCTTACTTGCTGATTACTCTCATAATCTTCCCCTTCCCCCCTAGAAGAGGCAGTAGGTATGGGAACCAGAGAGGAGCAAAAGCGATGCTCCTGAGGCAATCTGGATCTTAACTGATCATGTGCCTGCTCCAGAGGACACCATCCTCCGTTTGTACCTGTAAGACCTGGAGCCTGTGATTTGGGTTATCTCAGCAGGAATCCATAATGGTTCACCCATGAGGTTCTTAGCATAAACAGAATCACCCACAGTGAAAGTGCGAATTTTACTAGTGGAATCTAGTGGTGCGTTGGGTGCGTAAGTGGATGGAGGCGGTCAAGGGGAGACCTGAGTTTTCCTACCCATCAACAATTCAGCTGGCGTTAAATTAGTTGAGTGGTTGGGAGTGATGTGCTGAACACTGAGAAGTTTTTCAACTCTCTCAGTGATATCTCCCCTGGACCCAATTGCTGAAGTTTTTCCTTGGTAAATCATACCATACATTCAGCCCGGCCCGTTAGCCGAAGGATGCCCAGGGGCTGTCAGGCATGTCCTGATACCCTGTTGTGCTAGATGGATTCAAAAAGGTTGGATGTAAATTGAGGGCCATTGTCAGAAACAAGCACATCAGTAACCTGTGAGTTACAAAAAGCTTTTTAAGCTGTTTGATGACAGCTTCAGTTGTGGTGGATTCCATAGGGATACCTCAGCCTTTGGAATATGCATCACTATAATGACAGTGTGCCTGTCCGGCAGGCTAGGGCCAGCAAATCAATGTGAATCCTGGGACCATGGACCCCTAGGACATTCCATTTCCTGTGTGGGGCAGAGTGGGGCAGGCCTGACTACCTGACAGTTGGACCAAGATGCACCCAGTTTTCACCATTTTGTCAATACCTGGCCACCATACAATACTCCTGGCCAATCCTTCATTCTGACAATTCCCGATGACCCTCATGTAACATTTCCAAAACCTCTTTTTGTAGTTTTGCAGGAATAACCACCCTGTTACCCTACAAAATACATCCTCTTAATACAGATAATTCAGTTTGCCTGGATTTAAAAGGTTGGCGAGTTGAGGTAGATCTTGAAGTGGCCAACCTTTCTTAATCCAGCCTATAACAGGAGCCAATAAAGTGTCTTTGGCAGTCTCTCTGGCAATTTCAGCAGCATGTACTGGAAGTTTGGCAACAGTTTCTAGAAAAAGGTGTGAGTCTCAGGAACAGGTCCTCAATGTGTGAAGGAAGTGGGCAGCGACTCAAAGCATCTGCATGCCCAATGTCTTTACCAGGTCTTGGATCAGTTTGTACGAATACAGCAAGAAATTCAATCCATCTCAGCATTCTTGGTGACAGGATCAGGGCTTGATTTGTCCCCTGCCACAATGCCTAAAAGAGGTTTGTGACCTGTGACAACAGTAAATGTTCTCCCATATAATACTCATGGAATTTTTTGACAGCTGCTACAATCGCCAAGGCTTCCTTGTCCAGTTGGCTGTAGTCCTCTCTGCTTTAGTCAAGGTGCAGAGTAAAATGCAATAGGAGCTTCCCTCCCGCTGGGAAGCATGTGGCTCAACCCCCCCCCCCCTCCAAAAGGGGATGCATCACAAGTCAGAACAACAGGAAAGTTTTCAGAGAACTGTATCACACAACATCACGTGATTAGTCTCTGATATTGTTAAATGCAGCCTGTTCCTTCCTCCCCCAGACCCAAGCAGATTTTTTGTCCAGCAACCTATGTAGGGGTTCTGCAATGGTTGCCTTCTGAGGTAGAAACATATGATAGAAGTTAATGAGTCCCAAGAATGCTTGCAAATCTGTTTTGCATTTTGGCCTGGGGGCTTCTTTGATTGCCTGAATCTTTGCCTCTGTGGGGTGGATGCCATGTTTATCAATCATGTACCCCAGGAACTCAACTCTGTCTGTTTTGAGTGTGCATTTTTCTTCTTTGACTTTTAACCCCGCTTTTTTGAATCTAGTTAAGACTTCCCTGAGTCTCTTGTGTAATTGAGTGTCATTTTCAGCAGAAATTAAAATATCATCAAAATAGGGCACCACCCCTGGCAACCCTTGTAACATTCTTTCCATAAGGCATTGGAAGATGCCTGGTGCCACGCTTACTCCAAATTGCAATCATTTTGCATTTGAAGGCACCTCTATGGTCACAATGGTTTGGGCTTCAGCAGTGTATCATCAACTTTTAATTGTTTATATGCCTGTGCCAGGTCCAACTTGGCAAAAACTGTGCCCCCTCCAAGAGAGTGTAATAAATGATGCACTACTGGAACTGGATATGCACTCTGTTGTAGCGCATGGTTCAATGTCCCCTTGTAGTCTCCGCAGATTCTCACAGACCCATCAGCCTTGACTGGTGTGACTATGGGTGTCTCCCAGCTGGAGTGATCAGTGGGCTCTAAAACCCCTTGGGCTATTAGTTTATCTAATTGTGCATCAATTTTTTTCCTTTAAGGCAAATGGGACCCTTCTGGGTTTTAAATGGATTGGTTGTACCTTGGGATCTAGGTTAAATGTGATGGGGTCCCCAAGTACTTGCCTAATCTGTGCTGAAGACCTCTGGAAACTCAGACTTCAGGCCTCTTCCAACTCAGTGTTGCTCCGTGATTGATGCCAGTCACCTCGATGCCCAGCGGGTTGAACCACTCAAGGCCCAGCAGACTTGGGCGGTCCTTGTCCACGATGGTCAGTGGTAGGCGTTTGATCGGCCTGAATTTCACGTTGAATTCTCTTGTTCCAACTACTGGTATCTTGTTCCCTTGGTAGTCTTTAAGAGTCAATGCTTGCCTCTTGAAGTGCTTCTTCTGGATGTTGGGAAGAAGTCTGTGAATAGTGTCCCATGACACCATAGATAGGTATGAGCCTGAGTCCACTTCCATTTGGCAACACCCTCCTTCAATAAGTACCTTGACATGCACTTTTCTAGTTCTTAAGGGTGAAGAATGACCAATAGTTACTGTTTGATGAGTTTCATTCTTCCCATTTGCTTCTGTGCTGCACCCATTTTCTCACTGAGATTGTTGGGCCTGAATTCTTTGTCTTTGCTTGTAGCAAACTTTCTTCTGTTGGGTGGAGTTCTGGATGATTGCAGACTCTTGCTAGGTGTCCTCTTTTATCACAACGGAGGCAAATGGTGTCTAAAAACTTGCATTCAGTGCGGGGTGGCTTCCCCACAACCTCTGCAGTAGAAATCTTGCCTCTTTCTTCCCAGGTCTTTCTTTTTCCGCTCCATTCTGAGTCTGTAAATTCCTTCCTCCACCTCACTACAGTCTGACTCAGAATCTATTTGCTCACAATGAGTTGTTGTGGACTTTTCCACTTCAGGATGGCTTGTGGCCTTGTTGATTTTCTTCATGGCTGCTGCTGAGGACTTGGTAGCTTCTGCTGAAGAGGCCTCTTCTATTGCTTCCTTCAGCGTGATCTTAGGTTTCAGTAATAACTTGCTCTGTAGCACCTTGTCTTTAAGGCCCAGAACAAATCGATCGTGCATGGCCTCTTCTAAATTGTTAAATTTGCATGCACCCCCAATGTCTCTTAAACTTGCCACAAAGTCGTTTACTTTTCACTTTCCCTTGATCACGACGGTAAAACTCGTGTCTCTTAATGAGGCACAATACTTGTGGCGCATAATGGGGTCTTAACAGTTTTTCTAAGTCACGCCAGTCCATTACCTTCACGTCTGCAGCTCCTGCCAATGCCTTCGCCATCTTGAAAACTGCTGGACCGCAGTGCGTGAGAAAGACCGCCCTCTTCCGTTTCTCGGAAATGTCGGCAAGATCGTTTCCCTCCAGATACATTTGGAAACGATCTGCATACGACTCCCAGTCTTCTGCCGTCGGATCGAACGGGGCTGGGGTGGTGTTCAGTGCAGCCATCTTGCTCTCCTTCTGTTCTGCGTTGCCGTCTTCTTCAGGGGAATCCCACCTTCATCGCCAGTGTTAAGTTTGCATGAAGAGACAGACGCGGAGTGCTTCAAGCTCTTAGTTTATTAGTGACTACAGCTCAGAACGGACCCAATTTGGCTGGGCTGCGGCTGCTACTTATAGCCAGCAGCCGCAGTTGCCAGCCAATCAGAGGGCAGGGTTTTCCCGCACTTTTTAAACCAATCATTTCCAACATTTTAAAAGAACAGTTCAAACTAAACCAATGACTTCAAACCTACATACATAACAGAACTGTGGAGCCCTTGGTGCTCTCTGAATTTGACTGCTTGCTTGCAAATGTTTTGTAACCAAGTTAGCTAACAGCAGTGGTAGGATTCAGCCAGTTCGCACCACTTCAAGAGAGCCAGTTGTTAACTGTCTGAGCACTTTGGTGATCTGGTTGTTGGAAGAAATCATTAGGGCAAAGAACCGACTGCTAAATTATTTGAATCCCACCACTGGGTAACAGGCTAAGACTGAAGGTGTTAACTAATCTGGTAACAAAACACCTGCATGCAAACAAAGGAACTCCGAGAACATCAAGGTGTTCACAGTTAAAAGAAAACCACAAGACACATATAAAAATCTTCATCTTGAAATACAGTGCATGCAGAAAAAGCTTTACTTTAAATTGAAATACCCAGAAGATAGTAGTATTTTGTTTAAGTAGAGTTTGATATGGAAACAGATGGCCATGAATTTATGAGAGAACACATGCAAAATGGGTATGAACTGATAAAATGCAAGGAAAGCATTTTTACGCACGTTCCTAAGGCAGAAAGGAGAATGCTGATGCCCAAAAGTGAGCTGAATTGAATTATGGTCCAATCAGTGCTTAAGAAGGCAGAAAGGAAATTCTCCTTCCATTCAGTGGAAGGAGATTTTCTCCTGCTAATTCTGGCTTTTTACATACCGTGTTTCCCGAAAATAAGACACTGTCTTATATTTTTTGGCTCCCAAAAACACACTAGGTCTTATTTTGGGGTAGGTCTTATATATTTATGGTGCCAATTGGGTGTGAGTGTGTAGGGGGGGGGTGTTTGCGGGTGCAGGTTGCTCCCTGAAAAGTCTTCCTGGACTGGAGGTTTACACTAGGTCTTATTTTCGGGGTAGGTCTTATATTAGGGCAGGTTTAGAAAATAGTGCTAGGTCTTACTTTCGGGGTAGGTCTTATTTTCGGGGAAACACGGTAATTATGGCAAGCCCATGTAATTCCAAAATATGGAATTCTAGGAAGGAAAAACTTCTAAGTCCCCTGTTGTCAGTTGGCCACTATTGGGGTTTTCGTGACCAACAGGAGCAATAAGAGACAAAATTAAAGGTTTGTACAGAAAATGATTCAAATTCTACAGCCCCCCCTCCTCATAATGGGAATGGAATACAGGAATACAAATAAAACTGCCCTGGGAGGAAATAATCACCCAGTTAACGTGCCTACTGCCACTATAAGCTACAAGCACCATTCAGTGACTAATTTGCTCTGATGCTTTAAAGAACATTCTATTTTTAGAGCTTGTCAGGCCCAAGTTTACAACTCAAGACACATTCCTCCATCAATGCATTAACCTGGAAGATTTGCATTAGCAAGCAAGCAACTGCCCCATCAGCATGAAACAGTCAATCTCCTCTTTCCTAAATGATTAGTACTTATATAACATTGTTCCCAATAGAAAGTAAGCTGACTTGAGATAAGACTGCCATCTGATTAGCCAAAGGGAGCTCCACTCTCAACATAATTGACGCAGCTGTTAGGCAAATTACTTCAGCAATAATCTCCACATGGAGATTCTGAAGCAATCATCCCACAAAACATCTATCTTCTTGGATCAGTGTCCCTCTCTTAAAGAACAAAAACCAGGGAGTTGAAAGTTGCTGGTTATCTTCTTTCAAGATCATCTGAAGTCACTTTCATCTCAGTCTTCCCACTAGCTACAATTTGATCCCCTATTACAGTGGCTATAGTGCCAAGAGCCACCCTTCCTGCTCCCTTTATTTTTATTTATTTATTAAGAAAACGGCTTGCGGAACTTCTAAGAAGCGGTGCCTGGACAAACGGCGCCTCAGGCGAGCGGCAGGCTTCCTGGGCACAGGAAAATATTCCCCTCACAAGCGGCTGGAAGCTAGACGGCTACAGGGAATGGCTAGAAGCCAGAAAGAACGGGAGGGAAAACAAGACAGTGCTGCAAGATCTAACCCGCTAGCACTAAATAAAGTAGTGGAGAATCCATGCTTCTGATCAAAGATCTACAGCTAATCTTTGCCACAACCTCTTAGGGCAAGACTGAGTCGTGAATCGGGGAAAGTGACAGTTGACAAGGGGTGTGGTAAAGACTCAGTCTCCGGGCAGAAAGGCATGTATCAACCCATCCGTGGATTCTCCAATCGTCATGCTGGAGAAATGTATTTGGCCACCCAACTCCAGGTGTCTTATAAAATAAAAACTGGAATACAAAACCCAATAAACCTTCATCCACACCCCCGGGCAGCAACAGTCTTGATGGGTTCTGTATCACACTGGATCTTCAAATCCACTGGCAAAACCATGCCTTCAGGGCCTTTCAAAAGAGAACCAAAATTTTATCAATTTTATCTCTGTGGAGATGATGTTCCACAGGGAGAAAGTCACCATGGAGAAGCCACTTCTTAGTTCCATTAGACCAGGGGTGTCAAACTCAGGTCGTCACGGTGGCGTCACATGATGTATCGACTTTTTCCCCTTGCTAAACTGGGCTTGGGCATGGCCAGTGTATGCGCATCCGGCCCGTGGGCGAGAGTTTGACAGCCCTACATTAAATAGACCTTCTTAATGGGGAGGATCTGTAACATCCTGTCCCTCTTCACTCTGGTTGGTCGGGTAGATGTAACTAAAAAGAAAGATGGTCCTCCAAATAACCTGGCCCCAAGCCATATAGACTTTTAAAGGTGACCATCATCATCTTTAATTGGACCCAGAAGCAAATCAGCAACCAATGCAGCTCCTGTGAGGTGACATGCACAAAACAAAGTGGGATGCTTCATTTTGAAGCAAACTGAACCTCCAGATACCTTTTAAGGTAGTTCCATGTAGACCGCAGGTGTCAAACTCGATCATGTCACATGATGTATCATGATGTATCACAATGTTGTTGTTTTTTTGCCTTTGTGGAGCCAGGGTGGGTGGGGCCTGCGCATGACATATCTGGCCTGCAGGCTGCCAGTTTGACACCCCTGCTACAGACCGCATTGCAAAGTGAAAATGAGAGGTGATCAGGATGTGGTGGTAACTGAGCAAGGCCTGTTGCTCGAGGAAAGGGCACAACTGACGCACAACCCACAGTTGCGCAAAGGCCTCCCTGGCCATGATTTTAGGTCTATATACTTAGACAGTGATAGTCTTACTGTAGCAATGCTAAAGTGTGAAGCTTCAAAAATGGTCCTAATATTTCAATTACTCCAGAACAGGGCAGCGATATTGGACTGTTCACCACTGACCAGTCCTTTATTTTGTCCATGGAGATTCTCAGTCATCCAAGTCATGGTTGCCCAAAAGTGTTTCTCATCCAAGATGAGAAGTGAAACATCTTCAAAGAAAAGCAAGGAAGTTCAGTTGCCTCTTGAAAAAGCACCTTTGGGATTACTTTATTTTGTCTATACTTTGACGGCTGCCATACCAGTGGTGGTATTTTACCGGTTCGGCAAAACCGCTTTGCTCCGACAATCAGCTGCTGGGCCATCCCACCCGCCCTAGCTCTATACTGACCTTTATTTCCTGCTTTTCAATCTCAGCTGCTTCGCATGGCACAGCGGAGTGGCGCAAGTCAACTGTTTTACATACAGAGCGTACAGCAGAAGGTGAGTTGCAAATGTTGTGTGCGCGCAAAGCGCACGCTCACACCAAACCAGTAGGAAAATTTTTTTGAAACCCACCACTGTGCCATATTGCTTTGAGACCCAATTCTGGCTCAGGCCTTTAAAGCTTTAAGATGTTTTGGGTCAAGCTACCTGGATAAGCAACAGCTTCCATATTTATTTAGTAGATCTGCAACAAAACTGCAATTTACCTAAAATATGCAGGTGAGATCCTCCTTCAGGAACGAGGGCCAATGAGGCAAGACAGATGAGGCAAGGCAAAGAACTAACTTTTTTGATAGTGGTGTCCTACCTTTAGAATCTATTCTGCAGAGAGGCACACCTGAAGCCTACATTGTTTTGGGGGGAAGGTACCAGATGAAGACTTCCATTTTCCCGGGCTTTTTATGAACCACTTCAGTTATTTTAGAACTTCAGGTTTTTTGTAATGAATTTGGAAACTATGTAAACACAGTTACAGTATGTGGTGCTCTCACTATAATTTTCCTATTGTTTTAATATTGTTTATTTTGGGGGGGGGAATAGACTGTCTGGAGAATATTATCATTGAGCAAATGTAATAAATGACAACGAGGATGATGGAAATGACAAGTTTCAGCGGAACTTTCCTGTGCAACATATGATGAAATAAATATATTAACCCCATCACACTCATATAATGAAACCAAGTTACTGAGGGTTTTTTTAAGACAGAGCTATGATTGGTGGAAACTTTTAAAGGGTTGTAATACTGTGACTGGGAGTTCCACAGGCAAAAGGTAGCCATGTTGTTTTATCTGAAAACTGGTTAATGAAAAGTACACTTTTTAGCTTCTGGTGGAAGATAACCTCTTGCTCCCCTCATCCAATAAGACCTCCTCTCCTTCCACCTTAATTAGCTTATGGCTAATTTCTGAACCTTAAACTTTCCTATCAACTTTCCTATCAATCAATAGGTCCTGTCTGTATAGATCACAATCTTTAGTTTCCCTCATCCACAGTGGTAATGGTATATAGGAATGACCTTGGTAGACAGGAGGAAGGCCCACAGCATAGGCAGCCTTCTGATAAGATGCAGCTCAGGGGAAAATTTGATGGAAGACACTCCCTGCCTTCTGGGAATCGGACAAGATTCCATCATAGAAAAGCATGAGTAGCATTTCAGAAGGGACCTTCCCTAGTTTTCCAGTGACTAAAAGAGAGGAACGGAGGAATACTTTCAGTCTTGCAAAACTCTGTTAACTTATCCTTACAATGAAGTATAAAATTAGTTCATCTGGGCGTGCTTCTTGTCTGAACTACCTCACAAAGCTGACAACAGCCCAACAATTTAAAGCTGCTCAGCGTGTAAATCTACAAAACTTGCCTCCATTCCCTTGCTAGGAATGCCATCCTGAGATACCCAAACTCAAAAGCCTCAGGAGCATGGAAATATTATCCCACCTTCAGAGGAGGAAGAGGAGGAGGAAAAGGAAGAGGAGGAGAAGGAGTAGTAGTAGTAGTAGTAGTAGTAAGATCAGAAGTAAAATACCTGAGGGCTGACTTCCTTCATCCTATTTCCTTCTTTGTCATAGCTACAATCTGTAGTGATCCTGGTACCTGTTTTATCCTGATAGGGGAGAACTGTTCAAACTGCAGATTGGTGGTTTGATGCCTCTGAATGATTCTGATGAGCAAGGAAATACACTGAGGAGGAAAGAGAGAATGTCCTATAGTTGACCTCCATCTTTCTTGGAGGGGGAGGGATTCAATGTGCTGGTTGTCACCTTTTAATGGTTAAGGGCCTAGGTATCTTGGGACCAACTTCTCCCAGCAATGTAAGACCCAATACAGCACACGTTCTTCATGTTCCCTCAATTAGAGAGTCATTCACAGTAGCATGCATTTCTGGTAATTTCTCCTCTCTTTGGAATACAGGTAGCTTTTTGAGTTACAACCACAACTGAGCTCAACATTTTTGTTGTTAACCAAGACAGCTGTTAAGTGAATTTTGCCCCATTTTATGACATTTCTAACCACAGTTGTTAAGTGAATCACTTCAGTTGCTAAGTTAGTCACAAAGTTCTTAAGTGAATCTGGCTTCCCCACTGACTTTGCTTGTCAGGCGTTCACAAAAGGTGATCACATGATCCCAGGACACCGCAAACACCATCAATATGTGTGCCAGTTGGCAAGCATCCAAATTTTTATCACATGACCATGGGGATGCTGCAACAGTCATAAGTGTGAAAAATAGTCATAAGTCATTTTTTCCAGTGCTGTTGTAACTATGAACAGTGAATAAATGAATGATTGACTACCTATAATATCTCTCCAGATGTTCAAATGGCCCCCTATCTCCCAGTTTTAAGAAAGTCTGTAAAGACTTGGTTGTCCTATCAAGTCTTCAGGATGGCTTGTTATGAGTATTCTCTTGCAGAATGATGTGGGTGGTTTTTTTTGTTTAAAATGATCAGATTCCTGGTTGTTGTTTATTATTATTATTATTATTATTATTATTATTATTATTATTGGATTTCTAAGCCACCCCATCTCCCTAAGGACTAGTACAATAAAACAATACAATATACAATTAAAAAGAGATTAAATCCAATAAGAAACCCAATTATAATCTAAAACACTAAAAAACAGTCATTAAAACTCCCACACACACACACCCCTCAGTCCAGGTAAGTGAGTTGGAACAACCACATTCTTAGGCCCTGGCGGAAAGAGCGGAGGTCAGGGGCCACCCGAAGCTCCAGGGGCAGTTGGTTCCATAGGGTGGGTGCTCCCACAGAGAAGGCCCTACTCCTAGGGGTCACCAGCCGACATTGTCTGGCTGACGGAACCCCAAGGCGGCCCTGTCTGTGAGAGCGCACAGGACGATGGGAAACAGTCACTGGCAGCAGGGTCTCCCGTAAATATCCTGGTCCTAAGCCATGAAGGGCTTTATAGGTCAAAACCAGCACCTTGAATCTTACCCGGAGGGCAACCGGTAACCAGTGCAGCGCGCGCAGGAGGAGTGTAACAAGGGAGTATCGGGACACTCCCATCACAACCCGCGCCACTGCATTCTGGACCAGTTGAAGCCTCTGGGTGGTCCTCAAGGGCAGCCTCATGTACAGAGCATTGCAGCAGTCCAGACGGGAAGTGACAAGCGCATGAGTGACCGTATGTAGGGCGTCTCGGTCCAGGTAGGGGCGCAACTGGCGCACCAGGTGAACCTGGGCAAATGCCCCCCTGGCCACAGCTCCCACCTGCTCCTCCAAACTGAGCCGTGCATCCAGGAGGACGCCCAAGTTGCGCCCTATCTACGGGGGGCAACACCTCTCCCCCCATAGTTAACAATGGAATATCCTGGACAACTCGAGATGCCAGTACATACACATGGTGAATTGTGGAGTTTAATCCTGATCAACTCAAGTTTGACTCAGCCTTCCATCCTTCTGAGGTCAGTAAAATGAGGGCAATATGCTCACATTTGTGAACAGCTTAGAGCAGTGGCGGCTAACCTTTTTCGGCTCCTGTGCTGTCCCCCCTCACACCCCCTGCGCATGCATGAGTGACCTCCTGTATGCCATGCATCTCTGCACATGCACATGCTATCCCCCTGCAGGTGCTGCGCATCTCTGTGCATGCATGTGTGTCTCCCACACACTCCCGCCTCCCACGCATGCATGCCAGATACCCGACAATCAGCTGTCGGGCGGCAGTGCATGCACATGCGCAGTAGGGCTCTTCCAGGCGACCTCTCGCGTGCCGGCAGAAGTGGCTCTGCGTGCCACTTCTGGCACACGTGCCATAGGTTTGCCATCATGGGCTTAGAGAATTCTGTAAAGCACTATGGAGCTGTACAGAAGTCTAAGTGCTACTGCCAGTTTTCAGTTGTTAGTCCAATTCTTTTGAATTTTTCAGTTTTAATGATAGTTTCAGAGAGATATTTTTATAACAATAATATTAACAATACATCAACAGCAAGCTCATATTTTATTATATATACACACACACACATGTGAAGTCATAGCTGCTCGTTTTTTTGGCTGATGTTGGCTTTTACACACATCAAATTCTTTCCAAGAACCTAAGATGTCATAATGTATTGGCACAGATCCAAGCAAGATCTGTGGCCTTTTGCAACTGACAGTTGGAAATTTTATCAACGCCCAGATTTTCTAAGTGCCATCCAAGAATTTTTGATAGGGTACCCAGTGTATCGATAAGCACGAGGACCGTCACAGCTAGTTTATGCCATGATCTTTCAATTTCTTTCTTATTATTTCCGATCATGCTGCCGATATATTTTTCTTTGTTTATTTTTAACCCAAATTATGGATTGGTACAAATGTATACTTCTCGAGATTGGTCTGACTGTAAGGGCTTACGGAGGCCTGCATTTAAACAGTTTAAAGCAGTGGACTCCAACCTTGGGAACTTTTAAGACTTGTGGGCTTCAACTCCCACAATTCCCCTTCCAGTGGCTCAGGAATTCTTGGAGTTGAAGTTCACAAGGTGTAAAATTGCCAAAGTTGGAGACCCATGGTTTAAAAGTTGGAAAATCTGACATTACAACAGCTGACGACAGTGAATTCATTAACAAAAAAATCCTGATTTCTAAATGTTTCGATCCCTCCTTCATACCGGACATCCTGCTTACTAGTTTTCAGAAGTGTAACTTGATTGATGTTGAATTCACATTTTGTCTTTCAATAATCCTGCATGGTCGTCTTAACAGAGGTGCTGGACAACCAGCATTTTGAATAGGAAGAACTAAAACATTTGGTCATTTTATTCTTCCTGGGTGTGGCTTCTCCCAAAATAGAAACATGGGTGCTGAAATATTCAAGAGTGCAGATATCTATCAGCATAAAAATAGTACAGGTTGTTTATCCAAGTACCTAGTACAGAAACTTGTTCCCTTTAAGCATTCACTTTGAACTGCAGATTACAATTTCCTGAACTCACAGTGGTTTGAAGGCAAAAAAAGACTTAACAGCCTGGCTGGGCTGGACTGAACGATCAAATCTAATCTACATATAATATTTGGCCAAAAGCCAGTGGTCCAAAGCTCAACCGTAATGCCAGGTGGGTTGAAGCAGAACATAGACAAAGAGAAAGGTAAATCCAAGATTATCAATTAAAAAGAGCAAAGAATAAAGTATTTTCCAAATGCTGTAAACAATATAAAGGGGGCAGTTCTCTTTGGAACCTCATTTTGCATAGCATTTCAGCAAGAGATGACTGAACCACAAGGGGACACAAAGTCATTTTAAAATGACCAGAGGTCATTTTAAAAAAAAAGCTTTGAAAAAATGTGTTTTAGTGTTTTCGGTGGGAGACAGCAACACAAAGTGAATTAGCTATAGGATGGAAGAGAGACACAAACAAAAACAGACAGAATGAACATTATTCTTTTCGAAGAACAACCTGCCTTGCCTTCCTGTAACGCTGCCTAGCAGGAAGTTCCAAGCAAAGAAACAAGTTCTTCATTATATAACTTCTTAAACTGACTCACTTATTTTATTTGTATAATGCGGCCACCGGATTGATAACTTAAACGGATTACCAGATGGCTTTAAAGAGGCCTACAGGTAGCGAAACTGGCTGTTTTATAAACATATCCAAAGAAAAGGTTAGGGCAACCCTACCAGAAGGGGACAGATGCTGAAGACCACAAAAGGTGTGTACAGCATCGCCAGGGCTTCCTAGGACGGTGTAAGCAATTCTTTGGAGATTCACAAGAGAAAGAATGAACAATAAATAAAACAGGAAGCAGAAAAGGGAGAACAGTCAGACTGCCCTGTTAAGAGGAACACCTTTAACTTCTCTCTTTAAACCTTTGCATCACCTTCAATCCCCAGCAGTTAGTTCCACAGGTCCATTTTCTGCTCTCCAAACCTCTCTTGTGGCCTACGTTAATTAGATATCGAGTTCCCGTCTAAAGAGACAAATACCACACTGCTAACAAGGGAGTAAACAACCAACACATTTGCTTCTACAGAGGAGCCTCAGCAGCAGGCCTGCAGCACAAGGTGGAAACAGACAATGAATGCAGTGCAGATTCTCCGTATGGAGAGAAGGGATCGCAAGATTTTTTTGTTCTGCTTACCTTCCTCCTTCCACCCAGAGCTACCCTGGATCCAGGAGCCGTTGCAGCTGCCTTCCTCGCCCAGCCGGGAAGGAGATCCTTCCAAACAACTTCCTTATGTATGTTCCTTTTTAGACACTAAAGGACAGAAGGCACACCTCCACCACTCTCTTAGAAATCTTCCAAGACTCCCTCGCACTGCTGAGCTGGAATTCAAGGAGCTGCAAGCTATAATGAGGATGACTCACAGGGAAGAAGACAGCAATGCCCGTCTGTGTGAAGGAGGCTTTAAGCAAGCACATATCAGGCCCCACCTTTTGCTGCCTTGACCAGACAAGGTAGTAATTTACAGCCAGACTTCCCCAACTGGGCGCCCTCAGCAAGCACTTCTCTAAAACCCTCCAGCCACAGAGCCAGAGCAAGCTGGAACAAGGGGCCTTCTTCCCCACCAGAAGGGAAACACCAGAAGGGACAGGAGGCAGGAGAAAGTTTCTCAGGGTTGAAAGCAGATGTGGTATTCAGCAGGTTCTGACCAGTTCTGGAGAACTGGTAGCGGAAATGTTGAGTAATTCGGAGAACTGGAAAATACCTCCTCTGACTGGCTGTGCTCCCATCTCTTCTGTGCCTCCCGAGTCCCAGCTGATCGGCTGGGTCTTCTTTTGTTGCCCTGCACAGGAGAATGGAGCTGGAAATCAGGTTAGTGGGGTGGGGAGCAGTGGTGGGATTCACATTTTTTTACTACCGTTTCTGTGGGTATGGCTTGGTGGGCATGGCAGGGGAAGGATACTGCAAAATCCCCATTCCCTCCCCACTACTGGGGAAGGTTACTGTAAAATCCCCATTCTCTCCCCATCCCACTAACCTGATTTCCAGCTCTGTTCTCCTGTGCAGGGCAACAAAAGAAGGCCCAGCTGATCAGCTGCGACTGGGAGGCAGAGAATAGATGGGGCGGGGCCAGTCAGAGATGGTATTTGCCAGTTCTCCGAACTACTCAAAATTTCCGCTACCGGTTTTCCAGAACTGGTCAGAACCTGCTGAATATCACCTCTGGTGGGGAGGGAATGGGATTTTGCAGTATTCTTCCTCCAGGAATGGGGTGAGAATGGGGATTTTACAGTATCCTTTCTCTGCCATGCCCACCAAGTAGAACCGGTAGTAAAAAATTTTGAATCCCACCACTGGTTGAAAGGGGTTGTGGCATGAACTTGAGCTAACGGTTAGAGCAGCAATTTTCAACTATGGTGGCTTTCAGACACAGGTGGTCCTCGACTTACGACTGTCCATTCAGTGTTCAAAATTATGACAACATTGAGCGAAGAGACTGTACCCAAAGTTATAAGCCGCTGCAGCACCCCTACAGACACATGAACTAAGTTCAGGCACTTGGCAGTCTGCTTGCCCTTGTCTTCCACCCCCATCCCACCTTTTTGGGTCACTGCGGGCCTTGGTTCTGCTTCTCACCCCACTGGGTCAGATACCCTCTTCCCTCACCCCCACATAGCTCAGACTGCATCCCTTTTCTGTAGATTTGCCCTTGTGGACTTTCTACAATCTGAGAATTGCAGCCTCACCCAAAACGGTGCCTGTTTTGGGGGTGGCACCATGCAGAATCCATATTGTATAGGAAGGGTGTGGGGAGAATTGCCCAGTTCTTCTTCCTGAAGGCTCAGGGTGTGGGGAGGCCTAGGGCAAACCACATATGAACTGGGGAGGTGCTGCAGTGTGGGTGTGGGCCAGTGGTGGGATTCAAGTATTTTTACTACCGGTTCTGTAGGTGTGGCTTGGTGGGCATGGTGTGGCTTGGTGGGTGTGACAGGGGAAGGATACTGCAAAATCCCCATTCCATCCCCACCCCACTAACCTGCTTTCCAGCTCCATTCTCCTGTGCAGGGCAACAAAAGAAGACGCAGCCGATCAGCTGGGACTCAGGAGGCAGGGAATAGATGGGGGCAGGGCCAGTCAAGAGGTGGTATTTGCCGGTTCTCCAAACTACTCAACATTTCCGCTACCGGTTCTCCAGAACTGGTCAGAACCTACTCAATACCACCTCTGGTGTGGGCCTTCCATGATATCCTCCTCCACCCCAAGACACAAAGGAGATAGAATGGATTGTAGTCACTAAGTGAGGCAATAACAAGAGTGCCTCACTTAAAAACCACCATGACTTACAACCATTACCATGAGCCACGGTGACGCAGTGGTTAGAATACAGTACTACTTCTGATGACTGCTGGCTGACTGCCTTCAAGTTGGCAGTTCAAATCTCACCAGGCTCAAGGTTGACTCAGCCTTCTAGGGGTGGGATCCAACAGGGTTAACTACCGGTTTGTGGCGATTTACGATGTTTTACGATGTTTGGTGATTTACGATGTGCTTCTCTGCATGCTGCGTGGGCGCCTGTAAATCTTCATCAGCAGCTTGAAACAACATTTTGTTCCTGCTTTTCCATTGCAGCTGTGCCTCACACAGCAGCTGAAGTTGAAAAAGCAGGAAATAAAGATCAGGTAAGAGCCTGGGCAGGAGGGTGGGCCAAAACAGCAGCAGGCATAGAACCGGTTCTATGTCTGCTGCTCTTCAGAACTACCGGTTCTACAGAGCCAGACAGAACCGGTAGAAACCCACCCCTGCAGCCTTCCATCCTTCCGAGGTGGATAAAACGGGGACCCAAATTGTTGGGGGCAATAGGTTGACTCTGTAAACCACTAAGAGAGGGCTGTAAAACCCTATGAAGTGGTATCTAAGTCTAAGTACTATTGCTATTACGATCATAAGTCAAGAATTGCCTGTATGTGGACTTGAAATCCCAGTTTACTGCCTGGGGAATTCTGGTAGTTGAAATGCACATATCTTGCAACATTGTCAAGGTTGAGTAACTGTGTTAGAGCATGAATTTGGGGATCTTCACGCTCTATGACAAATCTACACTTCAAGGTGGTTGTGACGTGAAGGTTATAACATGGTAACAGATACCCAGATACCTCTTGCAGAGACGTGGGTGACAACTGTACTCAGAACTGAGCCATGATTAAAGGAGATTCCCTACAAAACCTTTCCAGTAAGGCAGAGACAATTTATGAAGGTAGAGAAAGACGCTGGCTGGCTGCCACTGGCTGCCATCTGTACATTACTTAAGACAAATACACTGGTGTATAGAGAATGGGATGGTACGTGCAACCTTGTTGTTTGCACACGGATCAATTAAATAGACTTGTAGCCTTATGTTCAAATCAAGGGCTGATCTTTAATACCACGAAGAATTAAGCAATACTGAAAGCAAGTTTGTTCTTGGCTTATTGGAGCACCATGAAGCATAACCCTGGCTTAGCTGGCTGAGGAATTCTGGCAGTTGAAGTCTACAAGTCTACAAAAACTATTTTGCAAAAGAACAACCTGCCTTTCAAGGCTCACACTACACTCAAAATCCAAGAAAAATTGGGGACCCGTAGAATCCACATTCATCTCTATTACCTTTAATTTCAAAACTTAATTGTCCCTCGAAAGAGCCCAATGGTTAGGATGCGGTATTGCTGGCTAACTCTGCCCACAGCCCAGAGTTCAATCCTGACGGGCTCAAGGTTTTATTTATTTATTTATTATTTGCACTTGTATGCCGCCCCATCTCCGAAGACTCGGAGCGGCTCACAGTTAAAATATGAAACAATAAATACTTAAAAAACCATTAAATTTAAATTACAAGTCCAAATATAATATAAACTAAAACCAATTAAAACTATCCCTCACCCAGGGGGGTGGTCACAGCCCGGGTTGATCAAACAACCAAGTTTTTAGCTCACGGAGAAAGGTGCAGAGGTCAGGGGCCAGGCAGAGCTCCAAAGGCAGTTGGTTCCAGAGGTCAGGGGCCGCAACAGAAAAGGCTCGTCGTCGGGGAATTACCAATCGGCACTGACCCACCGAAGGTTGACTTAGCCTTCCATTCTTCTGGGGTCGGTAAAATGAGGATCCATATTGTTGGGAGGCAATAGGCTGACTCTGTAAACTGCTTAGAGAGTGCTGTAAAGCTGCACGGAGCACTATCTAAATATAAGTGCTATTGCTATTTTATTTTTCTGGGAGAAAGAAAAAGAAAATGTCCCAGATATTTCTAAAAGAACAGAGGAAAAAGAAGAGGCACGATTGCTCAAAGAGAGCAACTCAGCATTTCAATTCTCCAGGAATCTCTTTATCTAGAATGAGCCTAAGTGCGAAATAACCCCTTTTATTGGATTCATCATTTTCGCCTTCAACTTATGTATGATTAAGCCAGGAGTCAGAAGTAGTGGGAGAAAGAAAAAAGAAAACTCTAGGACATTCTTAAGTCATGAAACCCAACGTTGTTTCATGTTGAATGCCACCCAGAGTCACGGTGGGTGAGCTGGGCACCTATACACATTTGTTTTAAATAAATGAGTAAGTAAAACAAATAAATAAACTCACAGAATTAGTAAGACCACACCTAGAGTACTGCATTCACTTTTGGTCACCACATTATAAAAAAGATGTTGAGACTCTAGAACAAGTGCAGAGAAGAGCAAGCAGGATGATTAGGGGACTGAAGACTAAGGCATATGAAGAAGAGTTACAGGAACTGGGCTTGGCTAGTCTAGTGAAGAGAAGGACCAGGGGAGACATGATAGGAGTCTTCCAATATTTGAGGGGCTGCCACAGAGAGGAAGGGGTCAAGCTATTTTCTGAAGTGCCTATAGGCCAGACAAGGAATAATGGGTGGAAACTGAACAAGGAGAGATTCAACCTGGAAATAAGGAGAAACTTTCAGACAGTGAGAACAACCAGCCAATGGAACAGCTTGTCCTTGGAAGTTGTGGGAGCACCATCACTTGAGACTTTCAAGAAGAGATTGGACTCCCATCTGTCAGAAATGGTGTAGGGTCTCCCGCTTGGGCGGGGGGTTGGACTAGATGACCTACAAGGTCCCTTCCAACTCTGACTATATGTTATCTGTCAAGAATTTTGTCCTTAAGAACGGCTCTGCTACAGAGCACGGCCACCTCTGCTCACCAAAGCCCAGAGAACTACTGCAGAACCCTTGAAATTATAAACAGAGGGAAAACAGAGGGGAGGGGATAACATAAAATCTGTGAAATCCAATTCGCAGATGTCAGCAAGTGAGCGCAGAAAGAGGCAGAGATGTTTAACAATTAAGAGTAGAGCTTTCTCTCCCCCACCCCTTGCTCCCATGGTAACTCTGGTATGAGCATACATCATAATGAGATGAAACAGGCTGTGGCAAACTCCAAGCTCCCTGCTGCATCGAAGTAACAGATGGTGCGCCTCCACTCCACGATGATAAATAAAAGGGGGCACTCTTTTATGAGCCACACATCGTGTTGAGCTGTAGGTATTCCTGAGTTCCTTAAAAAAAAAGGTTCTTGGTCATGAGCCTTTTCATCAGGACAAGAAGCAACGGGTGGAAACTAAGCAAGGAAAGAAGCAACCCAGAACTAGAAAGAAATTTCCTGATAGTTAGAACAATTAACCAGTGGGACAACCTGCCTCCAGAAGTTGTGAATGCTCCAACACGGGAAGTTTTTAAGAAGAGACTGACAACCATTTGTCTGAAGTGGCGTAGGGTTTCCTGCCTAAGCAGGGGGTTGGACTAGAAGACCTCCAAGGTCCCTTCCAACTCTGTTATTCTGTTCTATTCCATCCCAAAGAGCGAGCCAGATTTAAATCCAAACCAGCACTGGAGAAATACTGATCATCCTTATGACCACAACTGGGACCAGAACGTCCACTGCTAAGCAAAGCAGTCTTTAAGTGAGTTGTGCCCTATTTTATTACCTGTTTGCCATGGTTGTTAGGCAAATCTCCATGGTCATGAAGTGAATCACACAATTATTAAGATTATTAGTCTATTGATCAGAATAGAGCTGGAAGGGACCTTGGAGGTCTTCTAGTCCAGCCCCCTGCTCAAGCAGGAGAAGCTATAACATCTCAGACAAGTGGCTGTCCAGTCTCTCCTTAAAAACCTCCAGTGATGAAGCACCCACAACTTCTGAAGGCAAGTTGCTCCACTGGTTAATTGTCCTCCCTGTTAGGAAGTTTCTCCTCAATTCCAGGTTGCATCTCTCCTTGATTACTTTCCACCCATTGCTTCTTGTCCTGCCTACCCAAGATTGTTGGGGGCAATTAGCTGACTTTGTAAAAATGCCGCTTAGTAATAAGCAGGCATATACAATGGAATGAAGGCTATTGCTGAGCGCATTGGGTTGTGCTCCAAAATTGTAAGCCCTGAGTCTTCGGAGAAGGGCGGCATATAAATGTAATTAAAAAAAAAAAACACTGGAATGCTGCTATCATGTCCCCCCTGGTCCTTCTCTTCACTAGACTAGCCAAACCCAAATCCTGCAACCCTTCTTCATAGGTTTTTATCTCCAGGCCTTTCATCATCTTAGTTGCTCTTCTCTGCGCTTTTTCCAAAGTCTCAACATCCTTTTGGAATGTGGTGACCAAAACTAGTCTGGCTTCCCTGACTGTCTTCGTTTGTCAGAAACTCTCTGGGAAGATCACAAATGATGATCACGTGGATCCAGGACACTGCAACAGTCACAGGCACATGATCGGGTCCAAATTTTGATCACATGGCCATGGGGATGCTGCATTTGCCATAAGTACAAGAACAGGTCATAAGTCATTTTCTTCAGTTCTAACTTTGAATGGTTGTTTAATGAATGGTTGTTGAATGAAAGTCAAGAGACGCCTGTATAGGAGTGGGTAACCCATTAGGCCCGTGATGGCGAACCTATGGCACACATACCGGAAGTGGCACGCAGAGCCACTTCTGCCGGCATGCGAGAGGTCTCCCGGAAGAGCCTCACTGCGCATGCGCGCGTGCCCCGCCAGCCAACTGATTGTCGGGTATCTGCCATGCATGCAGAGGGGGAGACATGCGTGTGGAAGAAGCGTGTGCATGCACAGAGGCATGCGGCATGCAGGGGTTGTGTGCACATGCGCAGAGGCATGCGCGGGGGGGTCACACGTGCATGTGCAGGGGGCGGGGGGAGTCACGCATCATGGGTGCAGGCATGCAAGCATGCACACGGGCGTGCTTTTGGCACGCAACGTGGAAAAGGTTAGCCATCACTGCATTAGGGCTGTTACAGGTGCCAAGGTGAGACCTGAAGGGCAACATCTGTTGGTGCACGCATGAGAATGAGCAGCAGAGAAAAGCGCAGGTCCGATCCATGCATATCGCCACACAGTACTAGACACACAGACACACACATGCAACACAAATCAGGGGGAAGCAAAAAGCATTTCCTTGTTCTGTCCAGGAAAGAGGACAAGATCCAAGTCCTTTGAATGGAAGCAATAAACGTGTGAGACAATTTCAGTTTTTCTGAGTTTCACATTCTTCCAAAGATACCTCGGTTCTCCCTCACAAAGTTCACATGCTCATTTGCATGTCTGCATGCAAATTGGATGCAAATGTTTCCAAATATGGGCAGGTTTGTTTCCAGTTTTGCCTCTGCGCCTACAGCCTTTTGCAAACCTATTTTTGCCGGTACCGTGCGTTTTTATGGTTATTCTCGTGAAGCCAAGCATTTCGTTATTGTCTCCCCTCCGACCCCACCACCACCTTAGTTAAGTCACTAATCATTATTGCTGAACTGCATTCTGAAAATTCAGAGAACCGTGAATTTCAAAAGGCAAGCAAATTTCAGGCTGTGCACTGATCCAAAAATGCAAAACCTGTGAGGAACAGAGGAACAAAATGCATTTCGTTTGCATCTGAATGCAACCCTAATGAAAGAAATGAATTTCACCCCCCACCCACCCCCGTCCATTCCTAGTGAATGGCTCTGGAAGCATAATAATGCTGCAGCCTTTCTGTGGAAAGATGGAGATACAATCCATTGATTGGCTGACAGACAAGATGCCCAAGATATTCACCGTTTGCAAGGGCTTACATTTTATAAATCAGATCTTACTCTAGAGCAAGGGTCTTCAAACTTGGCAAGTTTAAGGACTTGTGGACTTCAACTCCCAGAATTCCTTGAGCTAATATGACTGGAGGAGGAATTCTGGGAATTGAAGTCCACTAGTCTTAAAGCTGCCAAGTTTGAAGACCCTTGCTCTAGAGCAGAGGTGGGCAATTATGGCCCCTTTACAACTTGTGGACTTCAGCTCCCAGAATTCCTGTCCCAGCCATGCCCAGGAATTGCCATGATTGTGCCATCTCAGGAATTCTGGGAGTTGAAGTCCACAAGTTGTAAAGGGGCCATAATTGCCCACCTCTGCTCTAGAGGCATCTACTTGCAGAGGTATGCCATAATAGAAGAAAGGTAAGTTGCATGAGATGTAAGTATGTATTCTTCTCTATCGTTTTTGGCATCTCTGAGTCCATTTTTGACTCCTAGTGTCTGCATGGACTAGTCCCTGAAGTTTTCCTGGAAGCTTTAAGGTTTCTTGGAAGTGGTTTGCCATTGTTTCCTTCCCAGGGCTGAGAGTGCATGGTCGGCCCAAGGTCACCCAGTTGACTTCATGCCCAAGGGGAGACTAGAACTCACAAACTCCTAGTTTCTATCCTGATGCCTTAACCACCACACCAAACTGTGTTTGTTTTCCACAGGAACTTCAGCCAGGGGGAATCTCTCCTCGTTTTATCTCCCCACGAACCCTCTAAGGTAGGTTTATCCACTGAGCTTCCTGCCTCTCTCCAATCATAGGCTATCAATTATACTTTTTTTAATTCATATTTATATCCCGCCCTTCTCTGGAGACTCAGGGCGGCTTACAATTTTTGGGATACAACCCAATGCGCTCAGCAATAGCCTTCCTTCCATTGTATATGCCTGCTTATTACTAAGCGGCATTTTTACAAAGTCAGCTTATTGCCCCCAACAACCTTGGGTCCTCAGTTTACCTACCCCGAGAGGATGGAAGGCTGAGTCAACCATGAGCCTGGTGGGATTGGAGCCTGCAATAATTACAGGCAGCTGGAACTAAGTGCTAGGCTATTAACAGCCTGCACCACCAAGGCCTACTTGGTAGCCTATGGCCTTGTACAAACCAAGTATAACAATAGCTAAGACAGCAAAAGCAGGTAAGGGATCCCTATGAGGGGTAAAAGTCAAATTGGTAGGGCTCATAGCATCGGAACAGGTACAGAGGAGAAATTTAGTAGCCAGAATTAACAGCCTCTTGGGAAAACAAGTCAATCTGTTTACTGAACACTTTTATACCCAGGTGCTTTGGAGTATGAGTTAGTCAAAGTAGCAGCCCTTTGAAACTTTAAACCAAATCTTTATTTTCCCTAGGACTGAATTGCAACTGCAGAGACAGGTTGTGCCATCCCAGGAAAAAAACCACAATTCCTTTAAGGTAGGGGGTCTTCAAACTTGACAGCTTTAAGACGTGTGGACTTCAACTCCCAGAATTCCCCCTCCAGTCATGTTAGCTCAGGGATTCTGGGAGTTGAAGTCCACACGTCTTAAAGCTGTCAAGTTTGAAGACCCTTGGAAGGAATTGCAAATAAGTGCAAAATGCACCATCTGTGGGTGCCAAAGAACCTTTTAGCCATGGAATATGAAGCACAGCAAAGAACTAGAAATGGGTCCCGACACCAAAATTTGCTTCTTTTTGAGTACAGAACAATCTGCTTCTTGAGCCACTAAGATTTTTCTCCTTTTTCCCGATTGGTTGTGAACTGGGCCTGCTTTATTTATTGAGATTTAAATAGCCATCCATCTCAAAGGTGTGGCTTTGGATGGGTTACAGTTTAAAATCTACAAAAGGAGAAAAATGCAATCTCAAATGATACCAAAAACATGAGAACCCGTCAACTCAGAGGCCACATCAAATAAGAATAGATTCTATTCAAGCATCAGAAGAAGATGGCTTCCAAATTTCTGTATTGATTTCAGAGTTGACCCAAAGTAAAGTTGAGTTAACTTCATTAGGTTATTGTCTATTTCTCAGAAGTCAATAAAAATATACTCTACATTTTTATATCTATGATAGGGTCTACTATTTATTTATTTTATTTATAATTGGACTTGTATGCTGCCCCCTCTCCGAAAGGACTCAGGGCGGCTCACAACTTAAATACAACAATAAATATTTTAAAAAGAATTAAACTTAAACAAGCCCAATAACTAAAACTAATTTAAAACTAATTTAAAATTTAAAACTAATTTAACCCCCCCCCCAAAGAGGTCAGTCCAGCCCGGCCTGCTCAAACAGCCAGGTTTTCAAATCGCAGTGGAAAGAGCAGAGATCAAGAGCCAAAAGGAGCTCCAGAGGTAGTTGGTTCCACAAGGCGGGAGCTGCGACAGAGTAGCCCTTCCCCGGGGCACCACCAGCCGACACTGTCTCGGATGGCACCCCAAGGAGTCCCCGTCTGTGCGCACGCACAGGGCGATCGGTATTCAATATCGGCAGGAGACGCTCCTGAAAATACCCTGGACCCAAGCCATGAAGGACTTTGAATGTTAATACCAACACCTTGAATCTATCAAGGAGTTCAGTAAACAAAATTGAATAGGGATTTAATTACAGTTCTTTGACAATCTGAAACTTTGCCACTTTCCTTTTTAATTACAGGACCAAACCACATGTTATACTTACTGTAGAATGTGAAATCACATTCTGAGAATTTTGATAATTTACAGCCAGTTGGAAAGCAGTTGTTTTTTTAACGTAACAAGGGACAGGCTCACATGCCATTCACTTTCTGGCTTAGGTCAAAAAACTCATGTGGATTTATAGGAAAATAGTCCCACTGAAATAAACATTTTTTCTAAAGTTTGTAGTTGTACTTTGAGGCAGAAGATTATAGCTAGGATGCACATTGAGACACATGGTGGTTGAGACCAGTGGGAATTGCAATCCAATAGATCCTTAAGATTATGCTATGCAGGTAGGTTGACTCTTATGGGCCTTCTGTATAGTATGATGAGGGTTTGCACAGATAATGACAAGAATGAAGTGACAAAAGAGATCCCTTCAAGCTGCACACCAGAGATATTATTTTAATATTTCCTCACATAAAAAAAACCTTTTCTGTTAATAATACAGACTCACACAAAAGCATGCAACAGTTTTTAGCGTTCATCAAAAAAACTTTTTTGTCTGCACTTTTTAAATTTTTTCTAAGACTGATTTTCTCTATCATAAGGAGAAACGTGGGTTTTCTCGAATAAACTGGCAGCCACCTGTATCGATTTTCAGTTTTTAAAACCATGTTGTACAAAGCAATTTGTCAAATAATCCTAGTTTGGCTTTCAGTGCCGCTCTTACAACTAGGAATCTAAACGTGTGTCATTGCAAACTCTAGCACATATAATTGAGTTGAACAAACCAAGGCCCACGTGAATTATACTGACTGTAGGCCTATTTAGTCACATTCAAAATCAATTTGAACGTGCTACAAATAATCCAGCAGGAATTATTCTCACGGACACAATTGATCCACTATCAGAATTTGAAACCAGTCATTTATTAAATGCTTCTATAGATTTTTCAGCAAAGTAGATTAGATGTTTCTGTTCTTTTCTTCAGTCACAATAAAAGATAATGAAAAGAAAAGAGTCACAACTGAGTTATAAATTCACCCTCTTCCTTGACAGGTCAAACATCCAAATACGTTGACAGAATGTCCAAATGCTGCGTAGAAAGAGGAAAAGAAATCTCAAAGCAACGTATTTCCTCCAGGGAAAGTGTCAATATAATTGTTGCCTTGGATGGTTTTATGACACTGAGCACTGATTCAGGCAAAGAAAATTGCCCAACAGGTTCCCAGAATGCACCAAAATTGGGAGAATGAAAAAGATTAAATGTTGGAGACATATTGTGCATCTAAAGAAATCAGAGCATTTTGACATCATAGCTATCGCGTAAAATAGTCTTCCCCAGATGGTGTTTCCCTGTCGCCCAAATTGCTAGGAATTCTGGGGTTGTAGGCAGGGGTGAGCTTCAAAAAATTTAGCAAAGGGTTCTCTGCCCAGTTGCTGGGTGGGCGTGGCCATGGTGGGTGTGGCCCAGTCAGCCGCCTTCCCCAGGCTCTGGGCGCTTTCCTCGAACCTCTGAGAGGGTGAAAATGGCCTCCCCGGGCTCCGGAGGCTCTCTGGAAGCCAGAAACGGGCCCATTTCTGGCCTTCCCAAACTTCTGGGAGGCCCGTTTTTCGCCCTCCCTGAGCCTCCTTGTGCGCCCTGTACTTACCTGCATCAAAAACGGGCCGTGTGGGGACTCCTGGAAGGGGCAGGGCGGGGTGGGTGGGGCCAGGCAGGAGTGGGATTTGGGGGTTCTCCAAACTGCACAGAATCTTAGCTAGGGGCTCTCCTGAACCCCTGTGAACCCCCAGCAGCCCCACCCAGCTAGGCTTCTTCTTAATGTAGCATCATGTCCCAACAAAATGTTTCCATAACCATAACCAATAACCATAGAACAAACCCAGTTTCATTCATAAGTCATGATGGTCGCAAACATGACTGCACCAAACGTGACCTCACCATATTTTAGGTGTGGTTTTGCTGTGATCATTAAGCGAATGGAACAGTCATAAACTAAACAACATGATCGGGAACTGAACCTGCTGTTCGCTATGAGGTATTTTTGAAACAAACGGAACTAAATACCAATTTCAAGCAAAGACATAATAAATCACAGTCAAGCGACTACAGAATGCTGCAAATGATGGTAAAGGGCCAGTTGCCAAGCATGTGAGTGTGTGTGTGTGTGTGTGTGTGTGTGTACATTGGAACTTCAAACCTGGGTTTTAAATAGCATTTTGGGGTCCATCACAACTTTGTTCACTAAGTGGCCAGTTATAAGTTAAGGATTACCTGTACAGTAAAATTTTGATTTTACAAAAGTTTGTTTAGGAGACTGGTATGCAGTGGACAACGTTTTTCAGACTGTACTCCACTAACAACAGACAAATTGGGTTGTTTCCAAAGCTCTAGACAATTCATGTAAGTTTACATTTATCTGTTTGATAATTTTACATCATTGCACACTTATGCAAATTACATAAATTTATTTATTTATTTATTTATGAGACTTATATGCTGCCCTATCTCCCTAAGGACTCAAGGCGGCTTACAGTAATAAAAAACAGTAATACAAATATATATATATATATATATATATATATATATATATATATACATACATCATACATATAAATATCACAGGCACCCCTTCACACACTCTATAAAAAAAGTTTCACTGTAGAGAAGGATGATACAATTAATCAAGAGGTTAATCCAACCGGTTTACATTTTAATGCAATCTTCCCAAAGGGAAGCTTTTAACTTGAATCCTGCATTCAGCATTCTGGCTGAAAAACTCTGGAGGTTGCACACACAAAGGGCTTCTCATTGGAGAAGGTTATTCCAATAGACTTAATTAAACTAGGTCTATGGGGGCTGTTGCCTGGAAGAGATTATACTACACATCATGTCACATCAGATGTCTTCAATGTGACAAGGGAACACAGGAAAGAGGTATGTTAGTGGCAGGAGCAGTTATGCCTTTAAGACAATAAACTGTTTGACATTATGGTTTTGCTTTAAGAGACTGGTCTGGATATTTCTACTGAGCTGATAAAAATACTACCTAATGCAACTATGTTCCACCCTCGGAGCATGCCTTGAATCACCAGCAATCAAGAAGTATACAACATGTTCTGCTTTCACATAGGTCACATAGAGTCAATTAGCGACCTGGGCAATGTTAAAGAAATCTTTAAAAAGTCAAAAACTGAATCCATGATAAGGAAGAAGGTACCTTCCGTTCTGGAGATCAGGAAACTAGCCCCAGATGCATAATCAAAGGGAGATGTGAGAACATGGTTAATATGGGTCTGAAATTGGAAAAGGTGCGAACATCATCACTATCCAATCAGACAGCTTCAGTCCCAAATATAATGTGCTGAAGACCAACGAGGAAAATTACACAGCTTGACACACTGTTTGATAATATATAAAGTATGGTAAACATATTTCCTTTAAACCAGGAGTCCCCCCCAAACTTGGCAACTCTAAGACTATGCTGGCTGAGGAATTCTGGGAGTTGAAGTCCACAAGTCTTAAAGTTGCCAAGTTTGGGGACCTCTGCTTTAAACTTTCAGATGTTAATATCTGCACTTATAATATCTATGGCTGAACTAAGTCCAAAGCAACTCTTCTTCTGTCAAATGTGGTCTACCTATTTCTATCGAACTGTACCTGTCACTTCAATGGGTTAAGGCAGGAGTGTCAAACTTGCGGCCCACAGGCCGGATGCGTCACGCACTGGCCACGCCCATGCTTGGTTTAGCGAAGGAGGGGGAAAGTCACGATATGTCACGTGATGACAATATGATGACACAAGTTTGACACCCCTGGGTTAAGGAAATCCTACCATATGAACAAAGCACTTTCTTCTTTAAGACAAAGCTAGCATATAAAGTTGTCTTAAATTTCTAAGTTTCATCCCCCGCTTTTTCTAACCAAAGAGCCCCTGAGATGAAAACCTGAGCAAAGGGAATTTGTACCCAGAAATCCTAAGCTGTTATACCCAACCGAGGGAGACTATTTCAGAGTCTGAAATGGGGATGTGTTTCATATATTCAATGAATCCCATTCAGCCCAATGCCATATGAAAATGACCAGGTGCTAAAACGAAATTTTTGGGCCATTGCAGACCTAATTCTAGGCTAAGAAGAGTTACTGGAAATTGGTTTCCACAATGAAAAGAATTCAATAAATATTTCTGAATTAGATGAAAATGTTTATATCGTTCAGAACTGAAAATCCAACTTGGGAACAGAGATATAATGTTATACATTAACCAAAGGAGGCAAAATAGTGCATTTCAGTTGTTTTGGATTATGTAAACCAAAACAACTGAAATGCACTATTTTGCCTCCTCAGTTGTTTTGGTTTATAATCTTTTACCACTGGCATGATAGATCAGATTTAGGCAAGTTCCACATTATCTTAAATAGTTCAGGTTGTTAACCATTGAATGAAATGATTGGCTTTCCATTTGTCAATCTTACATCAATGTAGCCATTCAAGCTGGTCCCCCAAAGTCCATTCACATGCTTCAGTCATAGTTGGCTATCCAGACCCCTTGTGCAGATACATTCCCCCTTGTTAAAAACTCCTGACTTCAATTGTTTTAACAACCCTATAAAACACAGTAAACAGCCACTCTGTTCTGCCTCTAAATAACCTTATTGTGCACACTAACTAAATTGGGCTCATAACATCACTCCCCTGAAGTGACTGTTTATAAAACATAAACTGCACCAAGGACAACATGTGGAGAGCAAGGAAGAAAGAACATGGATTTCCATCATGTTAAAAGGGCTTCCTTAGCTTCCAAAAGGGGTCCGACAACAGTATGTTCATCACAATGCCTCTTGGGTACTCCCACCCAAAAAACTACTAGGGAAAGTGAGAAGCAGGAAATAATCAGGGGACTGGAGGCTAAAACCTATGAAGAACAGTTGCAGGAACTGGATATGTCTAATCCAGGTGTCAGCTACCCATGGCTCTGGAGCCACATGCGGCTCTTTGGGCCCTCTGCTGTGGCTCCCTGTTGGGTGATCCTACCACTGGCTGGCCCCGCCCCTCACCTGGCCTGAGAAGGTAAAACACAAAAAACAGAAATGAGAGGGAGGGAGGAGGGAGGGAGGGAGGGAGGGAGAGGAGAGAGAGAGAGAGAGAGAGAGAGAGAGAGAGAGAGAGAGAGCAGAAAGAGAAGAAGAGAGAGAGGATCTGTTTCCCACAGAAAAAGAAAACACCAGGAGCCACAAAACCTGGGTAGGCGTGGCAGGGTGTTGTGTGTCATGTGACGGGGTAGTGATGTTGAATTGGCCACACCCACCCAGGTTTTGAGGCTCCTGGTGTTTTCTTTTTCTGTGGGAAACAGATCCAAATGGCTCTTTGAGTGTTTAAGGTTGCAGACCCCTGATCTAATCTAATGAAAAGAGGGACTAAGGGTGACGTGATGGTTCCTATATCTAATGGGCTGCCAAAAAGAAGAGGGGTCAACCTAATTCCAGACCACTTGAAGGCACTGCAAGAAGCAATGGTTGGAAATCAATCAAGGAGAGAACCAACCTAGAACTATGGAGAAATCTTCTGACAGTGAGAAGAATTAGTGAAACAACTTGCCTTCAGATGTTGGGAGTGCTCCAACACTGGAGACTTTAAAGAAGAGATTGGACAACCACTTGTCTGAAAGGGTATAGGGTTTCCTGCCTCAACATGGATTTGGACCAGAAGACCTCCAAGGTCCCTTCCAACTATGTTATTTTGTTATCCCCAACTTTTGAATCAGAAGCTCTATTGGTCTTCCCAGCCTTGGGTGCAAACTCTCAATCCCTCCAACTATTTCCATTAAATATCTTTCTAGAAAAAAAATAAATCTAACAAAGTGCTTATATAAGAACAATTACATTATTAAATGTAAATTTCAACATTATGTTATGCACAGCCTGCTGTTCTTCTTCCCAACACAAAGACAAGGTGAAAATAATTATGGGCTCCTGGTTTACACTGCTAAGTTTTCTGGAGGCAACAATCAATATTTCTTCCAATGAGAAATAATATCAATTTTCCTGAAGGGAACATTGAGCAAATGTGATCTAGAATAGAATGGCAACTTAAATGAGCTACTGGATTTTTGTCCAAAATTCAAAATCCTTTATCTCACCATCACTCACTTGGAGACAGTGTTTGCTCTTTTTTTGATGAGAAATATCTTGGGTTCAACATGGGAGTCTCAAAAGAGCTTTGGTGGCTCAGGCTGTTAAATGCCTGCTCTTAGATCCAGCTGTCTACAATTACTGCAGGCTCGAATCCCACCAGGCTCAAGGTTGACTCAGCCTTCCATCCTCTCGGGGTAGGTAAATTGAGGACCCAAGATTGTTGGGGGCAATTAGCTGACCTTGTAAAAATGCTGCTTAGTAATAAGCAGGCATATACAATGGAATGAAGGCTATTGCTGAGCGCATTGGGTTGTGCTCCAAAAATTGTAAGCCGCCCTGAGTCTTCGGAGAAGGGCGGCATATAAATGTAATTTAAAAAAAAAATTCCAAGGAAAGGTTGCAATTCAGTGCAAGATGGAACTGAAATATGACTTAATTTCTGTTATACGTGTATGGGAACAGGAGGAATGAAAGCTAAATGCCTTCTGTACTTGCAGAGAGAGCTAAAGGGATGGTGCTGCTAACTTATTTCTCTTGGCTCCATGCCCCAACTCCTAAGGAAAATGAGTTCAGCACACAAATGGTTGGGTGAGCAAATTAGATGAGGGGAAAAGGTAATTTTTTTTAGAGAATGCACAGGATTCAGAATTTACTGCCACAGTAATTAGCAACAGCTACAGACTTTGCTTGAAAGGGTATAAGACCTATTTTAGAATCAGATTACTGGCTCAATCAGCTCTCTTTTGTTGACATTGGTTAGCAAAGTTAAGACAGGGGTTTCTTGTAGATATTTAGAAATGAACTGCGGCCAAAACATGTGCTTCAGCCATGATTTTTATGGAGCTTTCACAATCATAGGAACCATGTCACATTTAAACCTTTCCACAGCTGGACAAGATCAAGAAAGCAAGAACTACCTGGATTTCAAGGAAGCTATCCTTAATGTTAGTCTTGGGGAGGATACAGAATGTTGGAAATTGCAAGAGGAATTTCTAACCCTCGTTTTATGGTGAGTTCATTCAGTTGAACTGTTTTCTAACTATCTGAAATACTTCTTCCTTGATTTCTCCACACCCGGACTGAGTTTATAAGATAAGCAGCAAAGGACTTGGTTCTATCTCTTATTTGCTTAGACCTACTCTTCTTTTTATGACTTTGCAGCTCTCACATGATTGATAATTGTGTGCAACAGCCAAAGGAGGACTTATTGCTCTCATAGGAGAAACATGGAGTTGAATTTGATCAGCTTTATCTGCTCCAACAAGGCCTCTCTTATGAAAGAACTGGCATTTGCAAAGCAAACAACTATGGTTGGAAATATAGTTACAGGTTCTCCTTGACCACAATAGGGCCAGAACATTTGTTAAGTAGTATGATAGTTAAGGAAGACATCAGGTGACCTTCTCTACCGACTTTGTTTGTCAAAAGCTGGCAGGGAAGATCACAAACGGCAATTTTGTGACTCCAGGATACTGCAACCATCATAAATGCACAATGGTTGTAAGCAGAGGTGGTATTCAGCAAGTTCTGATGGTTCTGGAGGACTGGTAGCGGAAATTTTGAGTAGTTCAGAGAACCGGCAAATACCACCTCTGACTGGAGATTTTACAATATCCTTCCACTGCCACGCCCACCAAGCCACGCCCACACAACCGGTAGTAAAAAAATTGAATCCCACTACTGGTTGTAAGGTGCCCAAATCACAATTATGTGACTGCCATACACCCACTGTGCATTTACAATGGTTGCAGTATCCTGGAGTCACAAAACTGACATTTGTGACTTTCCATATGTGACACTGCAACAGTTGTAAATGCAAGGACTGGTTGTAAGTCTTTTTTTTCCCCAGTGACGATATACCTTAGATAAAAAACAAATGGTAGTAAGTCAAAGACCACCTATAATTATCTACCACCATGTCATGGGCAACCTGTACTTAAAATAATGGCTATTCCTATACAGATGAAATGTTGTATTGGTTATACAGGACACTGGTTTTGACTGATATAATTAAAATGATCATCTCACATCAACAAGCTTTAAACTGAAATAAATTGGTTTCAAAACATATGCTGTTTGGATATTATAGAATCACCGAGCTGAAAGAAGCAAATTAGTCTACTAATTAGTCTACTAGTCTGCTCAACACAGGAATTTAAATTAACAGATGGTTTCCCAGCCTCTACTTGAGTATTTCCAGTAAAGGGAAGCTGTATTTTTTCTTGGTAACTAGTTCTCCTGAAGAAGTGTTTACTACGGGGAAGTTTTTTTTCCTATTTAACCAGAATCTGTTTTCTTGGAATTTAAAACTGTTGTTCCATTTCGATAAAATTACTGTTGAAAGTGTGGGCCCAATGTAATAAGCAATGTAATAAGTGTGGGCCCTAGTAATAAGCAGGCATATACAATGGAATGAAGGCTATTGCTGAGCGCATTGGGTTGTGCTCCAAAGACTGTAAGCCGCCCTGAGTCTCCGGAGAAGGGCGGCATATAAATGTGATTTTTTAAAAAAATGTCTTAGATCCTTAAAGACGTTCAGCCTAATTCTGTCTTTTTGTGTACTAGCTCTATACTCATGCTTTGCTACAGAACTATGTGGTCAGGCTTAGTTTTTGGGGAGGAAAATAGGGGGATTCTGCCTCTGCCTACCAGCATCCATCGGTATTCGTCTAGCTAGTGTCCTGTCAGTGTGTGAGAGAGTTGAGGGCTGTTTGGAAACTGAAACAGTATTTGCTGTGTGAGCAAGGAGACAGCAAGGAGCCTGGGCGTGGCTTTGCTGAACTGTTCTGTACTAAAGCTGGTTGCTGTTGTGAAACTGAAACTGAAACTCCTCTCCTCTGCTTGTGTTTTGCATTTGAACAGATTTCTTTTCAGGTGGGGAGGGGAATAGAACTCCTCAGCATCAGAGTGTGTTAATAATAATATATGAAATACTAATGCTCTGATGGTCATTTAGAAAAATCCTTTCTTAGCCAGGAGGAACATATGTGCTAAATTTCAAGTTTGTAGGCTTTACAGTTCTGGAGATTTTGTGATGATGCATGAGTGGTATTTCGCTTTTATATATATAGAAGCTAACTGTGTAGTGTATCTAATGCTTCTTCTTCCTATTTTCCTTACAACAATCCTAGGTAGATTGAGATAATAGGGAGTGATTGACTCAAAATCTCCCAGCCAACTTTCATGCATAAGAAATGACTAGAAGTCATGTTTTCTAGTTTACCATCTTATCCACAGCACCAAACTTCCTACCCTGTCATTATGTAGTAGACTATTTGATTTAATCTATAAAAGAATATTATATCAATTATATGATCAATTAAATTAAAGGATTAAAACACCACACATTTGTACACAGTCGATACAATATTTTCAATGCCAGAAGCATGTTCATTTATTTTTAGATACTATTCTCATTCATTTAATTTTTGTATATATAGTAATGACAATTCCTGAATGCATTCAGATGCAGAATACTATGGTGAACTTGGTATTTGCTTTCTACAGTTTTATTTAAAACAATGTTTTTAATATTTTTTTAAATGTCCCTGTTGCATTATAAAATTAAATTTCTTTTATTTTCTTATTTTAAAGACGAATTCATTTGAACCAGCTGATTAAGCAGAACATGCCTAGATTTCAATGTTTACAACCAATGGGATCACAAAACAACTAAGTCAGATTTCTCCTACCAGCAGGAACTCAAAGAAAGACTTGGTTCATCATCATTAGTCAGACTACTAAATGCAACATAACACCACAAGCATGCTTAATGTGATACATTTACAGTGCCAGTGTATATACTGGTATATACATATGATATATATATATATATATATATATATATATATATATATATATGTAGGTCTTGGTGTATTGGTCTTGTCCGTGTAAGATTGAGAATACCTTGGCAACGTTTCGACGAAATCTCATCCGTCATCTTCAGGCTGGTGTCTTCAGCTTCGTTCTCCTGGGAGAAGTGTGTGACCGTGGCTGTTTCTCCCTTTTAAACTCCAGAGTTGGATGTGTTGTTGCTTTTTGATTGGTTTGTGGAGTTGATGTATGCAGATTGGATGGCTTTTTTCTGAGACCTTGTGTGGCTGAGGTGCTGGCTGTGTGTCTCTCAGCCCTTTGTGTTGTAACGACCTGGGTAATGGGCTGTGTGATGACCTTCTGAGTTCTATTGTTGTGACGTCCTGGGTGTGGTGCTGTAATCTCCTGGGTTGTTGTCTGTGTTGCAACCTCCTGATGTTTTGCCAGCACCTCAGCCACACAAGGTCTCAGAAAAAAGCCATCCAATCTGCATACATCAACTCCACAAACCAATCAAAAAGCAACAACACATCCAACTCTGGAGTTTAAAGGGAGAAACAGCCACGGTCACACTTCTCCCAGGAGAACAAGCTGAGACAAGCCTGAAGATGACGGATGAGATTTGTCAACGTTGCCAAGGTATTCTCAATCTTACACAGGACAAGACCGAATACACCAAGACCTACATACCTTTACCGTGAAAATCTCGTAAACAAATATATATATATATATATATGCATATGCATACACACACACACACACATACACACACACACACACACATACATATATATATATATATATATATGGAAATGTGTGCTAGTTTATGACTTGTCTGGGGTTAGAGATTTCTTTTTATTTATTGATTATTGAGATGTATTCCATGTTCTTGGGTGAGCTGCACCAAGGGAGGCTCATTCAACCTCATTCTACACGTTGTGCATTGACAATAAAGGTTTGAACTTTGAACTTGAACAATAAAGGTTTGAACTTTGAACTTGAACATTCCTGTCTTGACAGAATATCCCAAACCAAAGCATGTTCAGAATCAGAGTTCAATTTCATGGGCAAGGAAGAAATAGTTTTTGCAACTCCAATGGCTCCATTTTCTGTCCAAGATGCCTCCAAACTGTCTTTAAACCCTTGGAAATTTTCAAAAGTTAAAGAACTTATAAAACGAAATAATGCCATTTCGACAAAACGAACGTACACTCTTGAAACTAAGGAGACAATTACATTTTGACAGCTACACCTGAAGTGAGTTTCTATGTATTCTTCAATATTTTTTAAAAGGCGTAATATTTCGCCAAAAGAGTTTTTGCAGGTTCTTTCTAAAATGTTGTAACTTTTATGTGTCTAAAGTGGAAACACAAAAACTAATGTCGGACTTTTACATTCCAATCTTGCCGTAATGAGTTCTGGAGAACAGTAAAAACCACAGCAAGAAAGCAAAAGCTAGGCCCACCACAAAAATGCTTCCAGGAAAGGCATTTGAGTAATTGTTCTGCCTCAAAGCATGGAATCTTACAAGGATTACTGATGACACAGTGTCCTTCCTGCTTTTATGCCTCTATAACTTCCTGTCTTAATCTACAGTTTCTTCTGTCTGTCTATCTTACCACAGAAAGTTCCATTCAGGAGGAAAAATAGAAGTTGCTACAAGATGCCTTGTGAACAGAGAGTAGTAAGAGTTGGCAACTAAAAAATGATATAATTGAAAAATAATCAATCTCTGATCTTCGAGACAGGCATTAATCTGGAAGAATCAAATAAATGCCTTTATTATGACATGCTGTAAATCAGGGGTGTCAAACTTGATTTCATTGAGGGCCGCATCAGGGTTGAGTCTGACCTCGGGGGGCCAGGGGGTATGTGGCCTGGGTGGGCATGGCCAGCTCAATGTCACTTGTGTTGGGGGCACCTGTGGTGGCCCAAGCGGTCTGCCGTGAAAGTGGGCTCCCAAGCTCCGTTTTCGGCTGCGACGGTTTCCTGGAACCCTCTGTTGTTTAGTTGAGTTTAGTTTACTTTATTGTCATTGCACCTCGTACAACAAAATCAAATACCATCTTCAGTGCACATCATGACCATGACCATGAAAATAAACACAAACACACATCCTTCACCCTCCACACCTTGAACCGAAAACCCCCGACACCACACCAACACTGCACTATGCAGCAGAATTCAAAAGAGCTACTGCCCTGGGATAGAAGCGGTTTTTCAGCCTATTTGTCCTTGTTTTTATTATTCTGCACCCTCTGCCAGATGGTAATAGTTAAAAAAAAGGGGTGCGCAGGATGAGATGGATCTTTGAGAATGTTTTGAACTTTCTTGAGGCAGCTATAAAACTCTTCCAAAGAGGGGAGAGGGCAACCAATGATCTTCTGGGCAATGACATTAACCCTCTGGAGTGCTGTCCTATCTGCCACTTGACCCTCCCAAGCTCCGTTTTAGCTGGCAGAGGCACCATGGACCGTCCTCTGCTGTTTCCAGGGTGGCCTGGTGGGCCAGATCTAAGCACTCCATGGGTCGGATCCGGCCCGCGGGTCTTGAGTTTGACACCCCTGCTGTAAAATGTTTCCTTATAATATGGTGATGACATATTCTCCTATTTTTATAAAGGTAATCTTCGACTTATGACCACAATTGAGCTCATAATTTCTGTTGCTAAATGAGACATTTGTTAAGTGAATTTTGCCCCATTTTATGACCTTTCTTGCCACAACTGTTAAATGAATCACTGCAGCTGTTCAGTTAATAAGTAACACAGTTGTTAAGCGAATTGGAATTTCTTGTTGACTTTGCTTTTCAGCAGGCTACAAAAGGTGATCACATGAGACCAGAACACTGCAACCGTCATAAATATGAACCCAGTTGCCAAGGATCTGAATTTTGATCACGTGACCATGGGGATGCTGCAACGTAGCAAGTGTGGAAAATGGAATGGAATAGAATAGAATTCTTTATTGGCCAAGTGTGATTGGACACACAAGGAATTTGTCTTGGTGCAAATGCTCTCAGTCTACATAAAAGAAAAGATACATTCATCAAGAGTCAAGAATCATAAGGTACATCACTTAATAATAGTCATAGGGTACAATAAGCAATCAAATCATACTAGGAAATAGTCAATATAGATCATTGGGATACAAGCGACAAAGTTACAGTCATACAGTCACAAGTGGGAGGGGATGGCTGATAAGGAGTGATGAGAAGATTAATAGTAATAATAGTGCAGACTTTGTAAATAGTTGGACAGTGTTGAGGGAATTATTTGTTTAGCGGAGTGATGGTGTTTGGGAAAAAACTGTCCTTGTGTCTAGTTGTTCTGATGTGCAGTGCCCTATAGTGTCGTTTTGAGGGTAGGAGTTGAAACAGTTTATGTCCAGGATGTGAGAGGTCTGTAAATATTTTCATAGCCCTCTTTTTGACCCATGCAGTATGCAGGTCCTCGATGGAAGGCAGGTTGGCCGTAATTGCTTTTTCTGCAATCCTAATTATAACCCAATAAAAAAGGTTAAACTGGAAAATTACCTAAATGCTGTGATGTGTCTATACACACAAAGATCAGAATCATGTAAGCCATGGTATTCCCTGTGACAGTCTGATTGAAAGTAAAAATTGGACTTTAAAGAAACAGGATAAGAAAAGCATTGATGCTGGAGGAGGCGCCTAAGAATACTGTGGGATGGCCAAAATAAATAAATAAATAAAATAAATAAACCAATGTATCACAGAACAAATCAACCCAGAGTTCTCACTCAAGGCATAAATAATCCTACTTTGGATACATTATGCAAAGACCCAACTCTCTTGGAAAGGCTCTAAGGCTGGGAAAGGAGGAAGGAAAGAAGGAGGACAGAAGAAGGAAAGGGAAGAGGACAACCAGAAGCGAGGTGGAGGGATTCAGTTGCAGCGGCAATGAACGCACTGGTGGAAGAGTTGAAAGACCAAGTTTGGGACAGATCATCACGGGGAATATATCTACCTCTGTGGCCGCTAAGAACCAACCATGAATTGAATGGCATATTTTTGATGAATCCTGTTGTCTGGGCTTCTGGAAAACTTCTGTCACGCTCGTGCCTGACTTGCAGAGATCAATAATGCCCACAAAAGTTGAGTTTCTGGGTTGCTTCATTGCAGTAACTGAATCAATAAGATTCTGGGTTTTCAGTTCAGTAAGTCACCTCTCAAAATGTAAACATCAAGAGATCCTTCTTTGCTTCTGCACAACGTTAACGGGATGATTAAGATTTCTGTAATCTTAACAGTGAAGGTTCTAATCCAAGTGGCAGGCCAAAATGAATGTCCTCCCAAAGTTTTATTAATTAGACAGGTTTCTACAAAAACCTAGAGAGGGGGAAAGTGTTCCAGAAGAGGACAACACTGAGAACACCTGACTTTTGGGGGTCTCTGTAGATGACATTCCCTTGGCAACAGGACACTCCCTTATCTCAATTTATTGAATATTTTCTGTCTTTTTACAGGTGAATTTAAGCTGTTAATGTTCACTGTCCAATCCTACACTCATCTCCCATTTTTTCACTTATACCTGGGCTTTGTACTTCTAGTTGATCTGATTTCTTTTGGTTCTTCATATCTTCTTTCATAGTTTTCTAGCCTTTCTCCTCTTCCCTTCTCCTCCTCTCCAATTCATAGTATTTCCCTTTCCGCGGTCAGCCTTCTCACCTCTCTTTCTTCTCTTGTATCTCTTCCTTCCTCTGATTCTCCTCTTTCGGTCTTCATTGTTAAAATATTGTTTACAACAATCCTCCGCTTTATCTATCGAGGACACTCCCTTATCTTAATAGATGGTGAGATTCACTGAAGGCCTGAACCATATTGATGGGTATGTACACACATACATACGCACTCAGAGGTAGAGGAGAATAGAGGAGGGGAGAGGAGGAGAGGAAAGGGGGGAGGAGGGGAGAGAGGGAAAATTGTGGGATTGTTTGGGAAAAGGACTGGTAGGCAGTGCAACCCCCAGAGGAGAGGAATGAATGGATGAATCTAGGTACACCCATAACTACCTAGGCAGCCACATGTTCCACTGGTTTTAACTTTTGGAAAGCCCTCAAAGGCAGTCCAGTTTGAAGCAAGTGGCAGGAGTCCAAACATGAAGTGACATGAAGTGACTGAGAACAGGTTGTCCTCAACTTATGATCACAACTAGCTAATGCAATCCTAAGTTGCATTAACAGAGGAATACAATCAAGATCAAGTGAGGTACTAATACCACTCTATAAAGCCTTAGTAAGACCACACCTAGAGTATTGCATCCAGTTTTGGTCACCACAATATAAAAAAGATGTTGAGACTCTAGAAAAAGTACAGTGAAGAGCAACCAGGATGATTAGGGGAATGCAGACTAAAACATATGAAGAACGGTTACAGGAACTGGGCTTGTCTAGTCTAGTGAAGAGAAGGTTGAGGGGAGGCATGATAGCAGTCTTCCAATATTTGAGGGGCTGCCACAGAGAGGAAGGGGTCAAGCTATTTTCCAAAGCACCTGAAGGCCAGACAAGGAATAATGGATGGAAACTGAACAAGGAGAGATTCAACCTGGAAATAAGGAGAAACTTTCTGACAGTGAGAACAATCAACCCATGGAACAGCTTGCCCTCGGAAGTTGTGGGAGAGCCATCACTGGAGGCTTTCAAGAAGAGATTGGACTTCCATCTGTCAGAAATGGTGTAGGGTTTCCCGCTTGGGCAGGGAGTTGGACTAGATGACCTACAACGTCCCTTCCAACTCTGATTATCTGTTATCTGTTACAATTGAGCCTAAAATTGCTGTTGCTAAGCGAAACATTTACTAAGTGAATTTTGCCCCATTTGATGACCATTCTTGCCACAGTTGTTAAGTGAATCACTGCAGTTCTTAAGTTAGTAACACTTTGTTTGAACCTGGCTTCCCCATTGACTTTGCTTGTCAGAAGGTGATCCCAAGGACACAAAACAAAAAGGGCCTGAGCCAGGGTCTTGAATTCATGATCACTGCAGCATGGGGATGAAAAAAGGCCATGTCACTTTTTTTCCAGTGCCGTTGTAACTTTAAATGGTCACTAAATGAACTGTTGTAAGTCGAGGAGTGCATGGATAGCACCCCCTGGCCCAGGAAAGAAAGCAATTGGCACATCAGAGTCATTTGGCTTTCATCAGATATGCAAAGGGTCACTGGTCTGAGATGGGCGGCTCCAGAAATGGAATAAGACAAACCAACAAAGCAAATCTGTTCACAGCTTCCAATTCTATTCTTGTAAGATTACGCACATTGCAAACCAGTTTTGACAGAAGAGTCCAAGCCCAAGTTCCATGCGGAACTAAAGATGCATCCTTCAGCCTCTGAATTCAGGCTTTGTGCATAGCTACTAACGCTTTCGTCACCACGTCATTCAATTATTACGTCTAACTTGCTGATACTGGAGGTGGATGAACGTTTTTGTTTGGTTTTGTTTTCTAACGGCATAGCAAACAGCCAACCTGGTTAGTTTGATGCTGAGCAAACCGAGTGAATTCTGAACACTGCCAGAAGCAGCCTAAAACTGAACAGGATTCTTTCCAAACACAATTTTCAGAGAGTTCCTTCCTTCAGCAAAATTTAATAAAAAGAAAGGGATGGGGTTACAAAAAAACACCTCATCAATTCAACTACTCTCCAGTAACTAAGTTAACTGAGATTGATTAATTATTTTGAATTATATGGCCACCCATCTCCCATTAATGACTCAGAAAGGCAGCATAAAATCAGTCTTGTATGTAGGTTGTGCAAACGTTGCGCTGGTACACCAACACATAGAACTTAAAACAGAGGTGTGGGGCCTTCTTGTTATCGATCAGGGATATCCAATCTTGGCAAGTTTAAGATCTATGGACTTCAACTCCCAGAATCCCACAGTCAGGAATTCTGGGAGTTGAAGTCTACAAGTATTGAAGTTTGCAAGGTATCCAGGTTATAGATTATTGGAATGGATATAACACATGTCTATGATGGCTTGGTTTGGCATTTATTTCTCACGTAACTAAGTGCTTTACTTATTAATTTGATTTATTAATTTAATTTGCCTTGTTTTCTAGGCAGCACATAAAACACATTGTCCTCCAGTCACACAGAACATGACCCTCAAAGATGGCTGAGGTAATCTCTCAAAGCCCTCAGCATCAAATCAGATTAAGCACAGGGTTGGGCCCCAAGTGGGTCCCCCATTAACTCAGGACTCTATTTTAGATTCAACTGCACATGCATAAATAGCAGCGACACCAGATTATCAAAAGACTAAGAGGGGTCAAAGGGAGCACTTAGAGCATGAAAGTCTCATTAAAGAGTAGCCCAGCATATCTGAATGACCTTGTGTCTAGATATGGTTTAACAAGCAACAAGCTCAAGTAAGGTTGTTTGCCTGATATAGCTGGATTTACCTTGCAACCAGATTAGGCTCAACGGGTACCAGGCAAGGTAGCTGGATTTTCCAGTGTAAAGTCTGTGAGCTCATCACTGAAAGAAACATTAACTGCTTGTGCAATAATTGTCATTTGAGCTCTCCAAGCCCTGTTTTTCAAGCTTTGACAGATATGGGCTTCAATTTCCAAAATTCCACGGCCAGCATGTTGGCTGTGGAATTCTGAGTGTTGACGCGCACACCTCTTGTAGCTGTTGACATTGAGAAACACTGCTCCAGGGCACAAGGACTAGTCCCTGCCAGGTTCCTGATTTTCCCTGTCTTATTTTACCCTGTGACTAGATTGGTTCGGTTGACAAAAGTCAAACCCATTTACTGACTCCTCTTCCATGATGCACTGTTTTGCCCAGTTGAAAGTTACAGTCACGAGAGTTTTAGTGGAAAAAGCTCTTATTTCCTCCATGCTGGTGGGAATTCCCTAGTCACATCTAGAGACCTCTTGGAACTAGATAACATGCCGGACATTCCCCAACAATAATACTACAGGATATTTTTTTTCCAAAGTTCAAACTGCTTTGCATACAAGGTGCTCTAATAACTCCCAAAGTTTGTTCACTATCATTATCCCATGATAAACATGAGGAAGAATTGCTTAAGGTGGGTTAAGTAAGGCTATTTGTCAACTACATTTTCAACCTGCAAATAAGTAAGTAAGTAAGTAAGTAAGTAAGTAAGTAAGTAAGTAATAAATGTGCACACACACACATTATCTCAACAATAACAAAAGTGCTTCAGGTGGCTTCAGTCTCAAAAGGGTATAAATGGAGTAGCTAAGAGTATCAGTAAGAAAATCCAACACAGGCACTCCTTGAGTTATGACTGTTCATTCAGTGAACATTTGAAGTTACGACAATGCTGAATGAGGGCACTTATAACCTGTCCCTGAAGGTAT
Organism: Naja naja; assembly: GCA_009733165.1. NCBI lineage: Eukaryota > Metazoa > Chordata > Lepidosauria > Squamata > Elapidae > Naja > Naja naja. The sequence continues at coordinate 291,432,136 of CM019149.1, forward strand.
GGCCATTGCAGTGCCCCTGTGGTCACATGATCATGATCTGGGCAGCTGGCAATCCATTTGTGTTAACGACTGGTTGCCATTTGCAACATTCCCTGACAGCTTCTCCAGAAAGTCAATGGGGAAGCCGGCAGGGAAGATTGCAAGTCACTAGGGCAAGCCTCTGCACCCTGGCCTTTCTTCATTTGCATGCCCCGTGCATGCTCCACTTCCCAAGCCTCCCTGTACTTGTTTGTGGGAAAAGGGTATGCACACCCCATACCCTTTTCCCACAAACTCCCTGCACTCATGCCCCAAAGATGCTTTTTCATGAGGCAACTGGACTTCCTTGTTTTTTCTTTTGAAGATGCTTTGATTCTCATCCAAGAAGCTTCTTCAGCTCTGACAGGATAGTTGGGAATAGAAGGATTTATATTTATTTTATTTATTTATGAGATTTATATGCCGCCCTATCTCCCTGAGGACTCAAGGTGGCTTACAATACTAAAACCATAGAATACAAATATTAAAAAATAATTAAACCCGAAAATCTCATAAATCAATTAAATTTGGGAGCTCATGCTGCACCAAGCACTCTTTTCCACCTGAAGCCCTGACATGCAGTCTTCCCCATTCCCGAGACCTCCCCCGCCCCATGTTCCTTAACTGGGACTTCCTCCATTTTCTGCTTAATGGACCACATGTCTTAAGATACAACAATAACCGAGTGTCAACTCATAGAATATTTCTATGGTCTCTTTAGAGTTGCCAACAGAAAGGGAGGGGGGAGCAGTGCAGCAGCTTGCAAAACCGAAACTGCATTCCATAAATGTTTTCAAAGATAGTAACTAGGTGACCGAAGTTTCTGCTGGGCGCAAAATTCTAACTGGAGAGCATGATTAATGACTCTTGGCTATGGATGTGTCCCATTGGAGAATATGAATTATGATACACCCAGGAAGGGGGGAACCAGGGTCAAGGGTGACAATGAATTATGTGTCTCAGAGTTGGCTACACCCAGGCAGTGCTGGCATGTTAACTCCCAATAAATCCCTTTCAAGTTTTGGAAGTTTGGCTCCAGACTCATGATTTAAATGGGGGTAACTGCCGGAATCCTGACACCGAGACTGCCTGAACTCTCATTGGTAAGCCATGTGGCCACGTGACATCATGCTTTACAACCACATTGCTTAGCAATGGCAATCCCAGTTCCAACTGCAGTTGTAACTTCAGGACTATTGGTACAATATCATAAGTACAGGTAAGACATTACCATAACAACATCATGTTTTTTACCAGTCCACTTCTATGAGTCATAATTAAACAGCCTCTAAAGGTTTTCCAAACCCAGCTGAACATTAACTTGCTCTGCAAAGGCCATAAAGTGGGAGCCACTCTTAAGGTATGGTATATGAAACCCAAAGAAACTGCATCAGAGAGCAAGAATAATACTAATCACAGCATCCTTTATTCATTTCTACCTTGCATTCTTTAGGGAAACGAAACCCACAATTGCTTACACAAAATAAAAATCATTGGCCATTATCAACCAACAATGTCAACAACACAGCATACATACCTGGCTCCAAAGATGTCCTTTTTGGCAAGGTCTATTCCAGCTACAACTTTAACTCGAAGGACACGAGATTCTTCCTGTTGTGTGAAAAGAAAAAAGAAAAAAGAGCAAATTAAATTTTCATTCGTCGGGTTTAAATCTCACCATGCCTAGCAGCATTTCAATTACACCAGAAAGCTGTTTGAAATATAATCTCCCTCAGATATTGTGGCTTACCATTCCTGACCACAGCCCACGTGACCAAAAAAGGCTAGTAGTCCAAACCGTATCAAAGTCACCAGAAATGAGAAAGATTGAGAAGAAAGACACTACAAAAGGTGTGTTGAGCTGCTTAAGAGTTTATCTAACACTTTTGAAGCAAGGAAACTTCTCTGCTTGCAGGGGTAGAAGGTTAAATGTGATGGTCAGAGCAGTTCATTCATGGAATCTATTACTGTAGGAACATTCACTAATAGTGTACAAGAAGTTGGGAATAAAATGCTCTAAAGGTAAAGGTTCCCCTCACACATAAGTGCTAGTCATTTCTGGCTCTAGGGGGTGGTGCTCATCTTTGTTACAAAGCCGAAGAGCCAGCACTGTCTGAAGACGTCTCCGTGGTCATGTGGCCAGCATGACTAAACGTCGAAGCAGAGGTGGTATTCAGCAGGTTCTGACCAGTTCTGGAGAACCAGTAGCAGCAATTTTGAATAGTTCGGAGAACTGGCAAATACTACCTCAGACTGGAGATTTTATAGTATCCTCTCCCTGCCACACACACACTAAGCCACACCCACAGAACTGGTAGCAAAAAAATTTGAATCCCACCACTGCGTCGAAGGCGCATGGAACACTGTTATCTTCCCACCAAAGTGGTACCTATTTTTCTACTTGTATTTTTACATGCTTTCAAACTGCTAGGTTGGCAGAAGCTGGGACCAGTAACGGAAGCTCACTCCGTTACACGGTGCTAGGGATTTGAACCACCGAACTGCCAACCTTTCTGATCGACAAGCTCAGCGTTTTAGCCGCTGAGCCACCGCATTCCTCAAACAATGTTCTACATATTGCTTTAACACACATCAAGCAGGTGGTGAAACTAGATATCCTTCCAAAGTACCCCTCAAGTCCACATTTTTCCAACCTTATGTTTATTCCATCCATTTCCTCTGTTACACGCATGTTAACAGAATTTTGCCCAGTGTAAACATTTTTTGAGAGATGTTAAGGCAACTGTATATTATCTTGTGTATTTTAATGTCCAAATATTTTCATTGCTAGATTCCAAGGAGCCCAAAACACTAAAGCATAATTGTGTTCCACTTTGCATATTCTGGAACTACAGTATTTTTAGTTATACAAACTGAGTAAAATTCTCTCTAACAGGGTTGATATTTAGAAGCAGAGGATAAACTGATAAAACACTAACTTTCAGCTCTTTGATAACGAGCGCTCCAAAATTTACTTGCTGCTTACAAGAAACTTAAGAATTTTATAAATGAATTGAAATAGTTTTTTTAATTCATATTTATATGCCACCCTTCTCCAGAGACTCAGGGCGGCTTACAATTTTTTGGAGCACAACCCAATGCGCTCAGCAATAGCCTTTATTCCATTGTATATTCCTGCTTATTACTAAGCAGCATTTTTATAAAGTCAGCTTATTGCCCCCAACAATCTTGGGTCCTCAATTTACCTACCCCGAGAGGATGGAAGGCTGAGTCAACCTTGAGCCTGGTAGGATTTGAGCCTGCACTAATTGCAGGCAGCTGGAACTAAGTGCTAGGCATTTAACAGCCTGCACCACCAAGGCTCTTTTAAACCAGTGTTCCTCAACCTCAGCAACTCTAAAAATGTGACTCTCAATTCCCAGAATTCCTCCAGCCAGGATGCTACTGGGTACTAAATAATGAAGTGGTATAGGCCAGTTATGACCATTTTTCACACTTATGACTGTCCCGTGGTCATGTGATGCCCTTTTGCAACCTTTTGACAAGTGAAGTCAATGGAGAAACCAGATTCACTTAACAATTGTGTTACTAATTTAAGAGCTGCAGTGATTCGCTTAACAAATATGGTGAGAAAAGTCAGAAAATGGGGCAAAACTCAACTAATTTCTCACTTAACAACATAGATTTTGTTGACATAAGTTAAAGACCACCTGTACTTATAGGCTCCAGGATGTCTTCCTCCGCCACATTATGAAAAATACCGTTTAATGTTTTAGATGAGTGTTTTCAACTTGGCAATTTTAAGATATGTGGACTTTAATTCCCAGAATTCCCTGGGGAGGGGAGTAGGCTAGGGAAAGGATAAAATCTCTTAAAACTGGTCTATACTATTGCATATACAAACTGCACCTTTATTTATTCATGAGAGACACCCAGCCAACTGTAACCTAAGTTTTGATGAGAATAACTGAGCATGAGTTTGGCTATTCCACAGAGAATAACTGCAGTGGTTCTTGTTCTTCAGCTAGAGAAGAGGTGGCAAAAAGGCCTCAATTCTGAATGTTCTAATGCTAACCTCAGATAGAAGTTTCATTCAGGGATGGGGTTCAAAAATCCCAGCAACCAGTTCGCTGCTCGTTTGCTGGGTGGGCATGGCCATAATGGGCGTGGCCTACTGGAACTCCCAGGAGGGCCATTTTTCGCCTTCCCCTGGGTCCAGAGGCTTCCCTCGGGCCTCTGGGAGGGCAAAAATGGCCTCCCCAGAGTCTGGAGGCCCTCTGGAAGCCAGAAACAGTCCTGTTTCCGGACTTCCAAAGGCCCGTTTTTGCTCTCTCAGAGACTCTGCGTGGACCCTGCACTTACCTGCATCCAAAACGGACCGCATGAAGACTCATGGGAGGGCCGGGCAGGGTGGGCAGGGTCAGTCGGTTGGTTCAACTACTGGTTCGGCCTACCAAATGTAAATTTAATATCTTGTTCACCGAACTGGCTGAATCCCACTCCTAGTTTCATTTATGGCTCTCAAGTTCATGGTTGATTGCTCCCCACCTATTTAAACTGTTACTTGGTTTGGTAACATTCTTAGGCTACAGGTAGGCTACAAGGTACTTTTACAACTTTGCTAGGAGGTGTGCAGAACGGGTGGCAGCACCTAGTTGACCAAGGCTGATCTCAGACCAGGTGAGCACAGTTGGGCTCAGTTGGCACTTGGGTGAGAGTCTTTTAACTGGAGAATTTTTTAAACGGGGTGGGGTGGGGATTGCAATGACTTCCATACTGCTGCCAAGAATGCATCTTAGATGTCTTCATAAACATGGCTCAATGGAGAATTTACATGCCCAGACTCCTATTGTTTAATGATAACAACAATTAAAAAGCTTTTTCCTCCAGCATGCCGGGAAGTCTGGGAGTTGAAGTTCACACATCTTAAAGTTGCCAAGGTTGAGAAATACTACTTTCGATGATTAAATTGGAAGCTGCAGAAGGAGGAGGAAAATTTTCTTATATAAGAATAGCAATACCAGTTAGCCTTATATATTGCCCCATAGCACTCTCTGAGTTGTTTACAATGTAAGCATTATTGTATAAGCCCCCAACAATCTGGACCCTCATTTTACCGACCTTGGAAGGATGGAAGGCTGTCACTTCTTGGGTGTATAAATATTGTACTAGTTATTGTTCGTTGCTCTTGTGTGGCAAGGAAGACCTGAATATTCTCATAAATAGTTGCCCAAACTGCAAATAGATCCAACAAGCCCAAAAGGAGCTGTCCTTATTTCAACCTCACCCATATTTGACTTTATCCTGAGAAAACTATGACTGGCATTTGTTTGCACCTCTTTTTTTCTGCAAGACACATATAGCCCCTGGAAGTTTCCTTCCTTCCTAACCTTCCAGAAATTGATGAGAGCCATTTGATTCCACTAAGGACTTGAAGGTTTTAGTCTCCATCTCTAATGGTTCCATTATTGATTACTTGTATTGTTTGGCTTTTAAAATGTGTTTCAGCTAATTAATCTTTTCATCGCCTGAGAGGCCTTGGAGGCAGAAATCAGGCTCAAACAGGGAAGGGGAAAAAAATCTCAGTTTCCCAACAATAGCCAAATCTATCAACTATAACAGCAGAATTCTGGAAACTGCAAGCTGGAAGGACACCAAGTTACAGAACTACTTTCAATTATGTTTCTGAAATGAAGAAAATTTAGGTTAAAGAGAACAGAACTTCTGTTTAGAAGGACTGTAAACTCCATTCAAAACCAGTAAAGAGTCGCTGGCAATGACACACACACACACACACACACACTTGCTATTTCACAATTGAGTCCAAGAATAGAATAGAATACCTTTATTGTCATTGCATTCCACGAATACAATGAAACTTGAAAGCTACTCCAGAATATGGGTCCTCGACCAATTGCTAACAATGACATGAAGTTAGAATTCCTCCCCCCACCAAAAATGCTACTTATGTCCTGTTTTCGACCTTACACATACATTCCTGCGGTCTCAAAAATGAATTTGGACACTTGACAACTGACTCACCTTTATGGCTGTTTGTGGCGTCCCTTAACCGCATGACTAAGGTTTGCAACATTTTTTGGTAGTTTTTGGCTTTTACTTCCAGCAAAAAAACCACCACTGGGAAGAACCAATTTGCTTAAAACAACTTCAGTTACTTAATGACCACCACAGAAAATGTCATGTGATCCCTCAACTTACAATTACAATTACGACCATAATTCTGGGCTCAACTACAGTCATAACCTGAGGACTTCTTGAACCATAATCTACCTATTACAGTATCACTCAGATACTTTTCTTCTTTGAATGGGAATCTGAAAACAATTCTCTTTCATCAATTGGTATATAGAAGCTTTTTCATTTCACCACCATTTTTAGACAGCTACAAAATGTGGAAGACACAGAAAGTAACCTGAGAAATCAATCTTTTAAATCAAAACCCCTAGTTTTATATTAGATATATTTATATTTATTCTATATGCCATTCTTCTTACCTGGAAGCAACTCTAGGCAATTTACATTCATTAAAAACCAATAAATGATATTAAAATAATGATAACAACATAAATTAGTTTAAAAATAACAAGATGGGAAGGAAAGGAACAAGATTTTAGGAACTGGATTAAAGCAAGATTACTTGCCACCAAGAAACATGCTGTATGTTGACTTATTATTATTATTTTACCTTGAATTTTTTTCCAGTTGCTTGTTTAAGTAGAATCATACCCAAACCTGCCTTAATAAATGGAAAGGAAAAGAATTTTAAAAATGAGATTAGGTTTATCTCATTGGTGCTTTAAAATGGATCGGGATAATACTTTAATAATTGAGGAAATTTTTTCAAAACAGAAATATTTGCACTGAATTATGCTTCCAATACAGTACTTATGGTACCCTGTGAAACAAAAGAGTGTCTCTCAGATATTTTAACCAAATATATCAACAATGGGAAATACTGGGAAAGTGGCAACAGGAAAAGAAAAAAGGACCTTCACAAAGGTACTCATCCTGCAATTCTATTGTAATTTGTTTTTTAATTCTAATTATTTTTTTTAAAGTTATGACATATATGCAGGTGTATATCCCAAACATAACAATAAACAATAGTAGTTAAATTACTACGCGCCTCACCTGTTTACCAAAAGGTGATTAAACAAATTATGTTATAGTTTAAGCATTATGTGCATACTCAATTACACTTTCTTGTCCAACACTCTTTTCTGTTTCTTCCTCAAGTTATGATGGACCTAGAACAATGCACAGCCTAAGCCTAATTCCTGCTTCTCCTAACTAACTTTCATAGTTGTGCCCCAGAGTAACCGGAAAAAAAATGCAGATAAATCAAATCATTTCTGCCACGACGTCTCCAATTTAAACTAAGCCAGAAGATGGGGATTCTAAACAAAATCCAATCACCTGCTTGCCTTTGGAGTTTGCAGGAGATCTTGGAAAACTTGCAAAAGTTTCAGACTGTTTTATTGGAACCTGGTGAAAATGTGCTGCTTCATCTTTTGAAACAGGCCCCCTGGTGGCCCAAATGGCTGACTGCAAGGCATAATATTTGGAGTTTGCCTTCTCCATTCTGCCTGAGGCAGCCCAACTCCGCAGCCCTTTTAGCGGCTGTCTGGTTATTGCAATATGGTCATCACTGGAGAAATATTCAGCATGGATGACACACAGGCTGCAAAACTGGCCACCCAACCCTGACAGAAACCTTTAAGGCAGCATATTTCTCAACCTTGGCTTAAGGTGTGTGGACTTCAACTCCCAGAATTCCCAGGGAACAGTAGGACTGGCTGGAGAATTCTAGGAATTGATGTCCACACATCTTAAAATTGCCAAGATTGAGAAATATGCTGCCTTAAAGGTTTATAAGTTGGCTGATCATACACACATCAGCTGGCAGTTCAGATCATGCTATCATTCCAGTAAAAATAAATATTAGCCAATGTTCGAATAGATATTTTCAAAAATTTCCCTCAAAGAAAGCATTTGTTATATCTTTCTGGAAAAGCAAACTTGCACCAAATAGTCAATTTCCCTTAAAAAAAAATGAGGAGTTTTTGTACTGAGTGATTGTTGGTTGGTTTGCCCATAAGGTAATTTCTTACTTTTCTTTTCTTTTCCTGTGGGAACAGAACACCCGCATTGTGCAATTTTATTTAATCCCAAAGCTGATGCTTCGGAGCAAGAAAATGATTTCTTTCTCCCCTCTTTAAGGAGAGCACAACACAGTCTAAAAATAGGCAAGAAATAAACATTTTAATCCTCAGGCGCAAACATAGATATGCTTTGCAGAATATACAAGGCTATTGTAAAAACAGGCTGTCCCCATATCACCAAACAGAAACATCTCAGCCATTTCAGGCATCAAACCTAAATAGGGAATGTTGCCTCGCTAATAAACAACTACAGAAGTACAGGTGGTCCTTGACTTACTCCGTGTGAGATTTAAGATTTTGGTAACAACTTATAAAGCCCTGTATGGCTTGGGTCCGGGGTACTTGCAAGAACGTCTCCTTCCGTTGACGAACACCAATCGCCCTGTGTGCTCCCACAGATGGGGCCTCCTGGGGATACCGTCAGCTAAACAGTGTAGGCTGGCAGCCCCTAAGGGTAGGGCCTTCTCTGTGGGGGCGCCCACCCTCTGGAATCAACTACCCCTTGAGTTGCGTTTGGCCCCTGATCTCCGCTCCTTCCGCTGTGACCTCAAAACACAGCTATTTTTGCAATCCGGCCTGGACTGACAGGGGATCGGGGTTTTAATTTGATTGTTTATTTGGCATAATTTAATATCTTTTAATTTCTTTTAACTTTGTATTTTCTGTCTTTTATGTACACCCTGAGTCCTTGAGGCGGCTTATAAGTCCAAATAAACTAAACTAAACTAAACTTACAACCACAATTGAGCTCAAAATTGCTGCTGCTAAGCGAGACAGTTGTTAAGTGAGTTCTGCCCCATTTTTCGACCATTCTCACCATAGTTAAGTGAATCACTGCAGTTAAGTGAGTAACATGGTCATTAAATGAATCTGGCTTCCCCATTGACTTTGCCTGTCAGAAGGTCTCAAAAATGGATCACGTAACCCAGGGACACTGCCACTGTCATAAATACAAGTCAGTTGCTAAGTGTCTGAATTTTGATCACATGACCGTTGTGTGAAAACGGTCACTATTTTTTGATGCCGTTGTAACTTTGAACAGTCATTAAATGAATTATTGTAAGTTGAAGGCTACCTATTAACTGTTTGGGCGAAAACTCGAAACAGATAAACGAGCTTATTTCTACTTTTTCATTCCTACTTAACACACAACTCTAGAATATATCAAATCTTCAAATTACGAGCTTTACTCCAGTAGATAATTCCCCAATTGCTGCAAACTAATTCAGGAAAAGAGATTTATATTGTAATTACTTATTCCTCTTGGATGTCACATAAGAATAATGGAGGAATTCAGTCAGTACCTGATTAACATTTCCAAATCTTAAAATACAAAACAAATTCTACTTCCGTACAATTTCAACTTTTTCAGAAATTTCTGGCACTAGCACAATACACAATTATGTATCTATACTTTTATTAGAGGGAGTGCAAGTCTTAAGAAAAACAATCTCACACACACATTAGGAAGAAAAGATTAACTTACATGTATTCAGTGGTGCGATTCAACTGTGCACACGCAGCATTTAGAAAAGACCATTTTAGCTATACTACTTACCTTCTGCAGCAGCCCCATTGAGTAAAACAGCTGATCCGCGGCAAACCGCTCTGCCGCGCGAATCAGCTGTACTCATCAACAAGGAAATAAAGCACAGGAAAAGGGCAGGGGTGGGGCCAAATGATCACCGGAACTACCGGTTCAAATGAACCGGTCCGAACTGGTAGAATCCCACCCCTGCATGTATTGGGAGAAAAAACATACAGATATTCCCTGCCTTATGATCACAATGGAGACCAACGTTTATGTTGCTAAGTGAGGCAATTGTTAAGCAAGTTGCACTTGATCTTTTTTGCCACTTTCGTTAAGCAAATCACTGCAGTTATTAAGTGGTTGTTAAAGGAACCTGGCTTTCCCCCATTGACTTTGCTTGTTGGGAACTGGCTGGGAATGGTGATCACTTGACCTCAGGACAGTGCAACTGGCATAAATGCCTATCAAGGGCCTGAATTCTGAACACGTGACTTGTGGGTTGCTTACAATGATCTAAAGGGTGAAATCCGGTCGTATGTCACTTTTGCAGTGCTGTTAGAACTTCAAATGGTCACTAAACAGATGGTTGAGGTAAATTGAGGAATACCCATACAGGCTGGATGCAGAGTATTTTTTAAAAAAAAGATTACCGATAGAAAAATGTCACAATGAGAAAAATGAGGAAAACCAAAATTGATGTTTCACTTATTCTTAAACAACTGCTACATCAAAACCACAGCTATAAAGACAGTTATAACTTAGGAGAGGTTTTGGGTAGTGTAGTCTCAAAACATCTGGTGGGAATCCAATTCGTCAACTCCCAAAGGTTTTATTTAATCTTAAACACTAAGGAAAATACATGCCAATGAGGTGCTTGAAATGCCAGGCTTATTTCTTTGTCCAACAGGATTTAATGCAATGAAAAAGCGCGCCACAAGGTATAGCTTTCTGGCAAGGTAAGATTTCTGGCTGATTCCCGCTCCCCCTTTCCGTTCACATGTCTGATTCTCTGAGAGTTCCTGGACAATTCCCAGTACTTTTATTGACAAAGATTTTCAGAAGTGGTTTGCCATTGCCTCCTTCCTGGAACACAAGGAAAACAACTAGTCCAAGGTTACCAAGCGTTGTGCCCAAGCCAGCATTAGAATTCACAGTCTCTGGGTTTCTAGCCTGGTTCCTTAATCACTATATCAAACTGGCTCTCAAAAAAGCTGATAAACCCAGCAATTAGCTTAATTGGATCCCCAATTCATGGAAAACGCTGACAGGAGAGAGAGAAGCGACATTTATTGCTGGATTTAATGCTGTCAGCAAAGCAGCTAACAAAGCAACCCGTTGCTTTCTCTTCACAAGGTATCCCTACAGCATTGTTTTTATGGCTGTCATGTGCTCTTTTATTGCAGAATCACAGAGTCCAAAGGTTCCCGACTGAATATGTGGACCAGACCCTTATTCAGTGGAGGAACGGCTAAAGCACTTCATGCCTAGCTAGCCTCTGTTTGAAAACCTACCTGTACTGAAGGGGAATATACCAATTTATGGGGAGCAACGCTTGTCATCAGGAAATTCCCCTAATATCTAACGAGAACCACTTCAGAGGAGGTATTCAGCAGGTTCTGACCAGTTCCAGAGAACCGGTAGTGGAAATTTTAGGAGTTGAACGGCAAACACCGCCTCTGACTGGCCTTCCCCATCTATTCTATGCCTCCCAAAGTCCCAGCTGATAGGCTGGGTCTTCTTTGTTGCCCTGCACAGAGAACAGAGCTGGAAAGCAGGTTGGTTGGTGGGGAGGGCAGCGAGGATTTTGCAGTATATCTTCCTACCATGCCCACCAAGCCACACCCACCAAGCCACGCCCACAGAACCAGTAGTCAATTTTTTTGAATCTCACCACTGATCCACTTCCCTTAGTTTTAATCTATTGACTTATCACCCAGTTTCAAAGTTTAATATTTTTTGCCAGAAATCGGTATTTATTTCCAGTTTCCCACAAAAACTGGGCCATATGAACAATGGGTTTATTTTTTTGACCTCCGCATTAGCTTAACAACCATGAATAAAAGGTTCTAAAATGGGTCCAGTCACATGTGACCCAGTGGTGAGATTCAAAAAAATTGACTACTGGTTGTGTGGGCATGGCTTGGTGGGTGTGGCTTGGTGGGCATGGTAGGGGAAGGATACTGCAAAATCCCCTCCCCACTACCTAACCTGCTTTCCAGCTCCGTGGCCTGTGGAACAACCATCTGAGACTCGAAGGCAGAGAATAGATGGGGTGAAGACAGACTCCTCAAAATTACTAATTCACTGAACTCTCCCTATATTATGAACATCATGATTTATGACTGTAATTGTGAAGGTTCTGGTGGACTGGTGCAATAAAAGTAACCTGGTTCTAAATGTTAATAAAACAAAGAAGATCATTGTTGATTTTAGAAAGAGCCAGCATAGTCATACTCCACTCAGTATCAAGAATGCAGCTCTAGATGTGGTCAACAGTATTAAATATCTGGGGGTGCAGATAACTAACAATCTGAACTGGTCTCTCCACACGTCATCCTTAGTGAAGCATGCAAACCAATGTCTGCATTTCCTGCATCAGATGAAGAGAGCGCATCTTTCTCCTTTTGTCCTGGCCACTTTGGCCACTGAGAGTTCAAACTGCATCACTGTTTCGTTTGGTGGTAGCAGTGCCTCAGATAGAAAGTCCATACAGAGAGTGGTGAGGACAGCTGAGAAGGTTATAGGAAGCTTGCTTCCCATTATTCAGGATTCTGCTTATAAGCGTTATGTGCTTAGAGTTCAAAGCATTGTTTAAAGACCTCACACACACACTTTATGGTCTGTTTCTGTTGCTCCCCTCCGGGAGGAGGTTTCAAAGTATTTCTAGCAGGACTACCAGATTCTGTAGCAGCATTGTTCCCTATGCCATCCATCTGGTAAACTTGCAAGATTCATTTTTCTCGCCATGAACACGTATACATCCAAACTAGACTGTGTTGTTTCTCTGTGTCATATAATATATGTATACATACGTATATGTAATTATGTATATGTAATTATACATATGTATATGTATAATTTTGTATTTATTTATTTTGTCATGTTTATGTAGTGTATATTGGAGGTGATGAATTTGAGAGCTGCATGCAACAAAATTTCATTTTAATGCATGCCAATTAGTGTACTTTCAAAGTGACAATAAAGTTATTCTATGTCCAAGTCTATGTCTCAATTTACAATTGAAAGTCAAGGACTACCTGAAGTGGATACATATCATAACTGGTCACAATTAGCACTAGTTATTATTCTTATCATTACTAGCACTTGAAATGAACATTAACAAAACGGTCTTGATCATGATCAGACCCACTGCATGCAAGAACATTTCCTATACTGGTAGTTCTCGACTTACAACCATTCATTTAGGACCCTTTGAAGTTACAACAGCTTTGAAAAAGTGGCTTAGGACTGTTTTTCACACTTACGACCATTGCAGCATCCTCATGTTTCATGTGATCAAAACTCAGAGGCTTGGCAACTGGCTCATATTTATGGTGGCTGCAGTGTCCCCGGGTCATGAGATCAACTTTTGCGAACCACTGACAAGCAAAGTTAATGGGGAAGCCAGATTTAACAACTGCAATGAATCACTTAACAACAGTAGCAAGAAAAGTAATAGAGCAGAGCAGAGCAGAGCAGAGCAGAGCAGAGCAGAGCAGAACAGAACAGAACAGAACAGAACAGAATTCTTTATTGGCCAAGTGTGATTGGACACACAAGGAATTTGTTTTGGTGCATATGCTCTCAAGATACATATATCAAGAATCATAGGTATAACACTTAGAAGTAGTCATAGGGTTGTCAAGGCTCCGACAATCCACCCCCATTCAAATCATGAGTCTCTAGCCACATCTTTCAGTTTTAAAAAAATCATTTATTAGGAGTGAACAATGCCGACGCTACCTGGGTGCATCCAACTCTGAGACACATCATTCATCTCACCCTTGACCCTCGTCTTCCCCCACCCCCTGGATATATATTCTCCAATGGGACACATCCATAGCCAATAGTCATCAATCATGCTCTCCAGTAATAATCTTGCGCACCAGAAGCTTCGGCTGCCTAACAATTATCTATGAAAGCATTTAAGGAATGCACTGCTTCCCCCCACTCCCTTTCTGCTAACAACTCTAAAAGACCAGGGAAATATTTTTGAGTTGACAAGTGTACTATAAATCATACTAGGAACATATATATAGGAAACATATAAAACATACAAATCATACTAGGAAATATAATAATAAGCCAGGGCCTATCAAATCATACTAGTAAACAGTCAATTAAATAATAATTTAAAAAATTGTAAGGATACAGGCAACCAAGTTACATTCATACAGTCATTTTGAAAGGAAGGATAAGAAGAGTAATAGTAATGCAGACTTAGTAAATAGTTTGACAGTGTTGAAGGAATTATTTGTTTAGCAGAGTGATGTAATAAAGTAATAAAAATGACGCAAAACAGAGTAATAAAAATGAGGCAAAACTCACTTAAAAACTATCTCGCTCAGTAGCAGAAATTTTGAGCTCAGTTGTGGCTGTGAGGCCTACATTATTATTATTATTATTATTATTATTATTATTATTATTATTATTATTGGACTTGTATGCCGCCCCCTCTCCGAGAGGACCCGGGGCGGCTCACAATTAAAATACCACAATAAATATTTTAAAAAGAATTAAGCTAAACAAGCCCAATTACTAAAATCAATTTAAAATTCATTAACACCCCCCCCCCAAGAGGTCAGTCCAGCCCGGCCTGTTCAAACAGCCAGGTCTTCAAGTCGCAGTGGAAAGAGCAAAGGTCAGGAGCCAAACGGAGCTCCAAAGGTAGTTGGTTCCACAAGGCGGGAGCTGCAACAGAGTAGGCCCTTCCCCGAGGCACGCCAGCCAACACTGTCTGCAGAACACTGTCTGCGCGCACAGGGCGATCGGTATTCATCATTCAATGATGGTATTCATCATTGGCAGGAGACGCTCCCGCAATTGCTTCCAAACTAACTCTTCTGTATAATCAAGTGTGAAAAACACAATTGTAAAGAAAAAGGTGCTGAGGCAAGAGCGGCTTCTTAATTCTTTGTGTTACCTAAAGCTACAGTATCCACAAATAAGGCCAGAGTCATTCACTAACCTTGTTGACTTTCCGGACTAGCTTGCTCAGATGCAATAAGCCTGCCTGATCAAAAAAATGAGGCAATGTAGGAACAGATAGCTCTACACCAGTCGCTTATTCACAGTGTGGCTTATTAGGTGAACTTCCAGTGGAATCAAAACATAATAACATTTCAGATAAGAGAAAATAAGAGGAGCTGTCCCACCAGCACATAGAACAAATGTTCTCTATTCTTCCACGCTGCCTATCAATCACCAGAATGCCCCCAGCAAATCTCAGGAGGCCAGAAAAATCCACATCCTTTCTTACAAACAGCAAGAGCCATAAATGAAACTGCCGACAGACTAATAATACCTGAGAGCAGCAGCTGCCTGCATCTTCATCTATTTTTCCTTCAGTGATAAAAAAAAGTGTAAATATTGGCTCCAGTGGTGATGACAGTCCAGTAACTTATGCAATCTCACGACTTGAGAGGGACTTAGAACCTTAGTAAATAAACAATAAAGTTAGAACAACTTTATTGACACTTTGAATGTACACTAATCGGCATACATTAAAATGAAATTTCGTTGCATACGGCTCTCAAAGGGTCTCCACCTCCAAAATACACTACAGAAACACGACAAAATAAATAAATACAAAATTATGCATTTATCCACATATATAATATGGCATTATATGACATGTATTATATGACATATATCATATGAATATATTGATATTCACAAATTTGCCACTAGCATCCCTTCGTGCAGGGGTGTCAAACTCGATTTCATTGAGGGCCGCATCACCGTTGTGTTTGACCTGGAGGTGTGGCATGGCCAGCTTGACGTCACTTATGTCGGGGGCACCTGTGGTGGCCTGAGTGCTCTGCCAGCAAAAATGGGCTCTTGAGCTCCATTTTCGGCTGCGACAGCCACCTGCAATCCTCTGCCAGTGAAAACGGAGCTTGGGACGGCACCACACGGCCGTCCCGAGGTCCATTTTCACTGATAGAGGCATCATGGACCGGTCCTTTGCAGTTTTCAGGGTGGCTCCACGGGCCAGATCTAAGCAACCCATGGGCCAGATCCAGCCCAGCGGGCCTTGAGTTTGATGCCTTAGTGAATCCGAGAACCAAGAATATAATTTATTCTAAGCTAGACATGGCTTCCATGCAAACTACCACAAAGTAAGTCAATGGGACCAAGGCATTCTGCAGATTCCAACTGCAATGCCCAGAGGCAATGCTGTAGGTGCCCAAGGACATCTCTCTTAGTACCGGCAGGCCTTTTCCCCTACTCCAGTTTGACATCATATGTGCAATATCAACAGCAATAAAACAGTAATTAGTAGTACATTGCAAAATAAAAACAAAACCACCGTTGGAAACACCTTCATTTATAAGAGTGTCAGTTGAAAAGAACAATATTGTGTTTCCTTGAAAACAAGACCATCTTATATTTTTCTTCCCACCCAAAAAAGGCACCAAGTCTTATTTTCAGAGGTTGTCATCATTAACCTCACTTGTGCATGTCACCCCCAGCCTCCTTTTCACTGTCAGAGGCCTTCAGGAACTTTTTCTTCTGCGGCCAGCAAGGTGTTCCTGAAGGCCTTTGCAGCCGATAACAGAACTCTGGATCAATCCGGAGCTTTGTTATCAGCTACAGAGGCCTTCAGGAAAGCCTTTCCAGCCTTGCTGGCTGCAGAAGAATTGGCCCAGCAAGGCAGGCGTCGGGATATGTGAGGCCTGGCTACAACTGTCCAAAGGTAAGTAGTAGGGCAACTCCACCCCTCCATCCCTAACCTAGCTTAATTTTACCCGTGCACTCTGGAGAGAACAGGATCTTAATAAGGGCTTATTTTGGGGGTAGGGCTTATATTGGGCGCACATGTAAAAATCAAGCTAGGACCTACTTTCAGGGTATGTCGTATTTTCGGGAGAACAACGTAGTGAATAACTCCACCCAAGCGCTTTATAAATATGCCAGTCTATCCAAAAAAAAGAAAAGACAAAAAGAGGATGGCTCATCTGCTTCCTTTTCGATTAGTTAGTCAGTCAATCAGTCCCAAAGGTGCTTTTTAAAAGGCAACTGGATTTCCGTGGTTTTTCCTTGGAAAACATTTCTCTTCTCATCCAAGACGCTTCTTCACTTCCCCAAAAAGGTAAAGATGCGTCTTGAACGAGAAGCAAAATGTTTTCAAAGAAAGAGCCATGGACGTCCAGCTGCCTTTTGGAACGCACCTTCGGGACAATCGTGACCTGCGGGATTGAGAATGTACGTAGACATTCCGTCAGTTAATCAGTCCATCTGTCTGTCCATCCAATTTCTAGGCCATCCTTCTCTGAAATGAATCTGGGTAGCTTCACAACAAAAACAAGTGAAACAATAGAATATTAAAAGGACAGCAGTTACCTGGAGGGAGCAAATTAAAAAATGAAATAAAATCCCTCATCCTGACTTAAAGGGGCCTGAATACACATTAACGAAGCAGGTTTTTAAGGTTTGTGTGTGTGTGTGCGCACTGTTCCAGGTAGAAGCTGACTTTGGGAGAGTACGAAGGGTTTTGTTAGTGGCTGGCAATTTTTAGGGAGGTTTGGTTGGCTAGTGGCATGCTTATACTGCTGAATTCCAAAGTCAGCTCTGCTTGCATTCCCAGAGCAGGAACGCAGAGAATGTAAACATGCAACTGCTTTCAACAGACGGCTCAAACGTCAGTTTCTGAAGAGTGAGACAGTAAGGCAAAAGTAAAAGGCAGAAACAGCATGAGAAGGCCCTGAATCAGGAACAGAGGTAGTGTCCTCAACTTATGACCACAGTTAGGAGCATAATTTCCGTTGCTGAGCAAGGGAGGGGGGCTTATTAAGTGAGTCACATCTGATTTCACGACCATTTTGACTCTGATGGTTAAGAAATCACTGCAACTGTTAAGTGAATCATGCAGTCATTAAGCAAATCCAGCTTCCCCCATGGACTTTGCTTCTCAGTTTGAAAAAGCAACGCTCTCATTCAAATGCACTTGCGATACTGTAAGTTCAGCTTCCCCGGCTTGATGTCCTTTTCTATACGTTTGAAGGGGAAGCTAAACCAATGGTAGACTTTAGCAACCAGACCCATAGCCTGTGAGTCCCAGCTTCCAAGCTACATGACAAGCAGATAGGGAATACTAAACTTTTTCTTGTCCTTGGGTGACAACTTCTACTTGTTATACCTTTAACAAGTAAAATTAATTTCCCTCTGGAAAATATGACCTTTGTATTCCAACAGGCAATCAATGCATGCATAAAACAAAAATATCAGGTTCACAAATATGCTTTACAGATATGCCTTTTCTTGAAAATGCCATATTAGGACTCTACGATTCATTGTAGTGGTGGTGAAGTGGTTAGAATGCAGTATTGCAGGCTAATTCTGCTGACTCACAGCAATTCGATCCTGACGGGTTCAAAGTTGACTCAGCCTTCCACCCTTCCGAGGTCAGTAAAATGAGGATCCAGGTTGCTGGGGGCAAAAGGCTGACTTTGTAACCTGCTTAGAGAGAGCTGTAAAACAATATTTAAGTCCTATTGCTATTGTGATAATTATATTCCTGCTTTTCTACCTGTACGGCACGCAGGCAGGGGCTCCTCAGGGTCCCGTCGGCAAGCCAATGTCGGCTGGCGGTCCCCTGGCGGCACACCTACTCTGTGGCGGCCCCCGACTTATGGAATCAACTGCCTCTGGACCTCCGCCTGGCCCCTGACCTCCGCACCTTCCGCTGCGATTTGAAGACCTGGCTATTTGACCAAGTTGGGCTGTGATTACCTTACTGGGGGCATGGGACAGTTTTAATTTTTAATTCGGTTTTATTGGACCTTATAGTGATTTAATTTCTTTTTAATTATTTATTGTATTTATGTGTTTTAATCTGTGAGCCGCCCCGAGTCTTCGGAGATGGGGCGGCATATAAGTCCAATAAAATAATAATAATAGAAGAACAAAGCTGCATACAAAAGACCAACAATCTTCAGAACAAAAATGACAAATGTAGATCACTTTTTAAAAAAAATGGATTGAACACCAGCCTGATCCAAGAACGGCTGGAACTCTATAAATGCTTGAATAAACAGACACATCCTCAGTTGTTGCGCAATGCAAGGCAGCATGGGGTCGGCTGCAATTTACAGCAAGCAGATGCCAATTTGCCATGGTGCACCAAAGGATGCCCACTATTTGCCAACTCTACATCCTCACCAGGCTTCATTTAGCATGCCAGGGACTACACTATATTCAAAAAGCAGGCAGGATTGAGGTGAAGGATAATGGCTCAGAGTAATTAAATATGAAACGGCACACAAACCCTCTGCAAAGCTTTTTGCACTTGTTCTTACTTCTCCCAGCACTTATAATAAACAAGGCCAAATTTCTTGGGTCTCTGGAGGCCAAATAATTCCTCTATCTTTTGGAAACAATACAAAGCAGCTTAATTTTAGGAAGGAAGAGCATTTAGACTATAAGCACTTGAGAAAGGTCTGAATGGCCCAGTTTTAAAACTGACCTTAAAAATTCCCTCTCAGAAGATACTGGATCTATAAGTGAAGATAAGTGGCTCAGTTCCAAAGACATTTTTTTTAAACATCTTTGTATGGCCCAAAACTTCATTGAAAATTAGACTATCTTATATCTTGTGTTTCCCTTGTTCCAAAACAAACAAGAACAATTGCATGCCTAGCAACATATATTTTATTACTTTGGTTCACAATATACCTATGAAGGTATGGCTTTTTTAAACAGGTGGACACTGGTCAGCTTTGACAAAATCGGACAGTTCTTCTCAGTTCAACCATTGAACTGATTATCCTTGTGGTCTTTGCTATTTGCAATATTAAGCTATTGGGGGTTTATTTATACAGCAACAATTCAAGGTACTTGCAAGCCAGCCAGAACTGTTACACTATAAAGCTGGTGTCTGTGCTATTATACAGATTTAAAAAATACAGTCAGAAATATTAATTATTGTGTTGGAAAAGACTTATTGGCATCTGGTTAGAAACTGAAGCACCAGAAATAGCTTCATGGGATGATGAGCTTGGCACAATTAAGGTAAATACCAGTCTTCTTAAGTAATCCATCTTAAAGGGATAAGATTCTAAATGTAGCTGGAATTCCAATTTAGCTCTTTATTTTGTTTCCCCACTGATAATCCCAGCTTGCTAAGACAACAGGATTTCTCCTATAATTTTTCCTACCTCAGCTGGTTCCGTATTCCAGGTGAACCTTCTGCTGCAGCCCCTTACTTAACTGGCTCCACATACCTTTTTCCAAGCACAGGTTCACATTCACCACCGGTGAGAGCTGCACACCGAAGACTGGAACTGCTTCCTCGTTGTGCTAGCCAACACCACTCCCACTTCAACTTTAAAGTGGAGAATTGAGCAACGTAAACCACCCTCCTTCCATCAACCTGGGTGTGCCACTTTTACAACAGCACTTGAAAATCCTGGCATTGAAAACTGGGCATGTGTCCTGGAGCTATGGTGCTACCTTGTGGGGGTGGGTGGGTGGAATATAAATGAGGCTAAGCAGTGCTGTGTGTTTTGCAGTTGTAGAGAAAGTCGCTTTGAAACTTCCGCCTGACGTTGAACACTGGAAGCTTCTGGATTTGATCTTCCACTAGGAAACTCTTTGCCTAGATTATTTCTCTGTGACTGACCCTGATAAAAGATTTAGAAACTGACCCAGTGAAAACAATAGGCCATTCTAATGCTATTATTCCCCCTTTCATCTTACTGTATAATTACTTTATATGTTCTGATGAATGCTAACCACAGACATGAATAGTGGTTTGGTTTTCCTGATAGAAAGAGGAAAACTGCCACTGGTATTTTATTACAGGTTCATTTCTGAAAAGCTCATCGACCATGTCCCTTGTAACATAACTGGATTTTTACAACAAAAACTGGGGAACTTGCTTGGCTTTCTATATAGGTAGTCACAGAATCACAGAGCCCATAGGGCTGGGAAGGATCTTAGAGGTCTTCTAGTCCAGCCCACTTGCAACCACAATTGGGAGCAGAATTTCCATTGCTAAGCAAGACAATTGTTACCTGAGCCTGGTTTTTACGACCTGTTTTGCCACAGCAGTTACGCAATTCACTGCAGTTGTTAAATAAATTGTGCGTCTGTTAAGTGAATCTAACTTCCTCCGTTCATTATGCTTGTCAGAATCCGGGTGGGAAGGCTGCAAATGGTGATCACATGACTCTAGGATTCTGCAACTGTCCTAAACACAGGTTTGCAAAGCACCTGAATTTTGGTCATGTGACCATGGGGATGCTGCAGTGGCTAAGTCACTTTTCTCAGTGTTGTAACTTTCCTAAATGTATGGTCGTAAGCTGAGAACTACTTGTATTTTTTCATTCGCAGCCTCCTGGTTCAATTTCACCACTAGCCAAACCTGATAAAGGCTTCGGGAAATTTGCAGTGTTGCTCCCTTCTGTGTGATCCTAATGAAGAGATTAATCCTTGTGACTTCACTGTTCATTTTTTATCTTCTGAAGCAGACTAAAGCTATCCCTTATGAAACATGGCCATTATCTTTTTGCAGGCTTCACTCTGGTGCACCCATACAGTGCACCAGGCCACTGGAGCCTTTCCCAAATATCCAGCACAACGGTGCTACACATTCTCACGCCAAGTAGACAAGAGTCCTGTGTGTGTTCATTCCAGACAATTATTAATCAGATCTTTATGCAACCAGATACAGAAGCCTAGAGAAAGGATTCTGCAGAAGTTTTAGATTTTTTTCTCAGCTCTCTTTTACCCTGCGCGGGAATCAGACTTGCTTTGAAAGAGGCAGAAAGTCCATAGATGCAGAGAGCTAAAGAAATGTCCTAAAGCAGTCAAACTCAGGGCTTTGTTAGCACAATCCTATGGTACTTGGGTCTTGTTGGTACAAGCAATTAGCTTCACAAATTCTTTCCCCAAGCCTGGGCCAGCCCAACCCATAGAACAACTGAACAATGCACAAGAGCTTGAGCTGAAAGGCTCCTAATTCTGAATGCAAAATCTGGAATGAAAACCAGGCACCCAAACTTCTGAAACCTTAGCCAGCCAGGCCTACAAAGAGTTAATCCCAGGTTGTAGTCTTCCAACTTCTTGGGAACAAATTTGTGAAATGGACAACCCGGAAAGCAGTTTATAAAATGTTTTACTGTTTTTGGTACAGCTCTAGGCCCTTCCTGGAAAAAAGAGTGATATAAAACAGAGGGGGAGGGGAGGGGAGAGGGGACATAAATGTTTTCTGGAAGCATGGTCTCTTGCTCTAGGACTCCCTGCCCCAACCCAGTGCCCTCCAGTGACACTGCAATTCCTGTTACTCATTGTTTGCACAAGCAACAGGCAGGCTGGGAGGTACCTGGGGTGGGCTGCCCGAAGATGCTAACTACTTCAAGATCAAAGAAGAGGAGCTGATAGCGAAACAGCTTGCATGCAATAATAATAAAAGAATATTGCAAACGTTTGCCGTCTTTTTTAAAACCTGCCTTCTATCTGGCCTTTAGCAGTACTTAGCAGAATTAAACACCAAGGAAAGAAAAAGGAAAACAGGCTGCAAAGGATGGTCCATTTGTACTTATTCTATAAGGGGAGTCTGCCCTGGTGTGAACCAACCAGAGCATCTCGGCGAAGAGCAGAATAGATAGATAAGCCATCGATCAAGAAGCAGAGGTCCACTTCTCAAAAAAGGGCATTCACGCATGCAAGGGAACTACTCTGAGCTGGCCCCTACAACAGGGTTCCTCACTTTTTCTGGGTTGGCGGCCCAGAGGGGGAGGGAGGAAGAGGGGATGGTTTTGTGGGAGGGAGGTGCATGTGCACAAACACATGCAACGTTCATGGCAACGCTCACCCGAGTGGGGTCACAACAAGGCTCACCCAAGTGGGACCGCCCCCACGATGAGACTCCCGCAAGTGGGGCCATACGAGGGACCACACCTGCCTGCAGTGAAGCTTGTGCAAGTGGGGCCACGACTGACCTCAACGGTCGCACGAGTGGGTCCATGCGCATGCACAGATGCATACACTCTGGCCGGTCACTCATGCAGCCCGATGGCAATTAGGCCATGGCCCAGTAGTGGACCAGGACCCACAGGTTGGGGATCCCTACCCTAGAATACTTTGATTTCTGACTCTGCTGTGACGTAGCATCAGCCTCCTATTTGAACATACCGGGATCATGTTCACTTTAGCTTTAGTATGTGATGGTGGCGCAGAAAAATAGAAAGGTTCTAGAAGTATATCTAGAAATAAATACAAAATGGGCAAATCTCGTTTAATATCTGAAGGGTTGTTACGTTTAATGTACAGCACTGCCTGGAAAATTTGCTGGATTGAGTAATTGGAAGATGAGCCTCTAAGGGTAGTGTTGCCCAACCTTGACAACTTTTAAGACATGTGGACTTCAGCTCCCAGAATTATCCAGCCAGCCATGCTAGGGAATTCTGGGAGTTGAAGTCCACAGGTCTTAAAGTTGCCAAGTTGGGAGTCCCTGCAGTTTTCTTGGCAAGGCTTTTCAGAAGTGATTTTCCATTGCTTGCTTTGTAGGACTGAAAGGAAGTGACTGGCCCAAGGCCACCAAGCCAGCTTTTGTGCCCAAGGTGAGACTAGAACTCACCATCTCCTGGTTTCTAGCCTGATGCCTTAACCCAGGGATGTCAAACTCAAGGCCCGCGGGCTGGATCTGGCCCACGGGGTGGTTAGATCTGTCCCACAGGGCTGCCCTGGAAACTGGCCCATCGTGCCTCTGTCAACGAAAACACCCTCCCTTGAGCTCCGTTTTCGGCTGTGAGGCCTCCTGCAATCCTGCCAGCGAAAACGGAGCTCCATTTTCGCTGGCAGGGTGCTCGGGCTACCACAGGCACTCCCGATATGAGTGATGTTGAGCTGGCCATGCCCAACCTGCCGCCCCGGTCCCCCGCCCAAGGTCACACAACCCTGATGTGGCCCTCAATCAAATTGAGTTTGACACCCCTGCCTTAACCAGTACACCAGACTGTCCCTGCTTGTATTCTTGAATTAAACAATTCTTATGGGTGACTTTATTCCATCTATAAGTAAATTGTTTCAGGGTGCACCGAAAGGGGGGGATGTCTTCATAGGGAAGTCAACAAAGACACATTGACTACCGTAACCATGTGATTCAAGTCCTGTTTGTTTGTTTTTTGCAACTATCACATACACACAAAAAAGAATGAGCCTTTGCTTATGCAGTCATCTCCACTATCTGGACTTTTCCGACAGACATGTATGAACACCCATGGATAACTTCGGGCTGCTCTCTAGGCTAAACATCTCTAATTACAGCATTATGTGCCATAAATTATCTTAAAAGTGCAGAATTTTTCCTTTGAGAATCAAACATAATCCAGCTGTTAAACGAGTCTCAAAAATTACACTTGTACTTGTGGGGAAACTCAATTTCATGCAATCGTTTCATTTGTTCAGTACAAAACAATAAGAGCTTTTCATGGACACTAAAACACCCTTAATCTTTAAAACACCCTTAATCTTTTTCCTTTAATCCCCTCCGTTACAGTGTAAACAGAAATAAGAGCAATAAGGGGTTTCCCCCCACCACCTGGCTTCCAAATGACTTTCACTGAAATACTTTCAGGAGTTTTGAGAGATGCTTTCTGGCACAATACTTTTATTAACTCTTCCATTAAGCTCCAAAAGGCACAAGGTTTTATGAAAATCACTCAGCTAACAAATTGAGGCAAACCCCCCCCAAAAAAAACCAGAATATGCAACGTAGTTAAGTAGCAGGCAAATGATGATGAATCCATAATCCCATCAACAAAAAATACAGTAAGATGCATTTCCGTCCATTCCAATTACACACTTAAATTTAAAAGAAAGGGGTGAGCCAACCTTCACATTATTTTTCCCCTTCTTATTCCTGACTTGTAAAGGTGTTTTTTAAAAAAGTCTTATTTTTACCATGTAGTCTTCAAGACACTCCAGTCACAACCTGAAACTAAGCCTTTGCCTAAATTAGTACCTCATCCAAATCCTTTTTGATCAGAGCACACTAAATCAAAGCACTCTTGCGTCCTTGTTATGAAATTCTCTTTGGAGGCAGTCAAGTGTCAAGCTCTTATGAAGAAAGAAATTCTAATTGTTCAAATAAACAAACATAACAGCTGTTAAGTAGTTCTAGACAAAGGTACAGTTGATTTAAGTTTCTGCAGACAGGTGCTATATATGCACTCCTTTCAAAGTTTCAGTTCAAAGTACTGTGCATGCATGTACACACACACACACACACACACACACTCACTCCCTCCTACGGAAGCCATAGAATTAAAAAGCAAAGAAAAATCAGCATAAAGCTAGCTAGAACATCTGCAGTATTGATGATCCAGCAGATGCAATTCAGTCCTTCGACTACGTTATTTGCATATTACATCTGTTGGACCCATAGACACCAGTTCCAGTTCTACCTGAACATCATACCACTGCAGAAACTTGCAAAACTGCAGCATTTCTTTAGCACGTGGCACATTTAACCACTTGATTCCTGAACAGTATGCTAAACTTTCCGACGTTTTGCAAGGACATTAAGCCCCTGGTATGCGGAAGCTATGGAGAACAAAAAATTTCCACTACCCAGGGAAGCAGGGGAAAAGCCACAGGTTTCACACACATTGTTTGAAGAAACATTAAAGAGAGGTTAATATGAGCTCTGGTGGCGCAGTGGTTAGAATGCAGTATTGCAGACTAACTCTCCCCATTGCTAGGAGTTTGATCCTGACGGATTCAAGGCTGATTCAGCCTTCCCGCCTTCCAAGGTCAGTAAAATGAGGAGCCAGATTGTGGGGGGCAATATGCTGATTCTGTAAACCATTTAAGAGATTGCTGTATAGCATTATGAAGCAGTATATAAGTTTAAGTGCTATTGCTACTGCTAGGTTTCAAGAATGAAACCATTCATCACAAATTTCAACAGAAGGGTGCAGGCCAAGGAGAAAGAGTTTATGGAAGGCATGGGGCTATTAGCCTTGATGGCAGTGTGACTGCCCCTGCTGGGAGGCTAGTAGGCTTCCTTCTGTAGTTGGTAGATCGCTATGAGACAGAAGTCTCATAGTCAGAAGTCTGATACATCAGAGCATGGCTTAGGTCCTTTTGGCCACCACGAGAAGACAAAGGTTCAAGTCCACCCTCAACCATAAAAGTTCACCAAAGGTGTTTGAGCCAATCATTCTCTGGAGCCTTTGGTGCTCTCGCAGGTTGGTAGTTTGCTTGCTGATGTTTCATTATCCAACTAGGTGAAGACATTATCCAACTAGGTGAAGCAAACCACCAATCTCAGACTCCACAGTTCAAGCTTGATCTTCATATATTACCTTCTATTAGTACCAATTATCCTCTATCAGCCCAACCTAAGTCATAGGATTGGGGTAATGTAGGAAAATAGAAACAGTGCCTATAGCAGTGTTGGCGAACCTTTTCAGCACCAAGTGCCAAAACAGGAGTGTGTGCGCGCGGGGGAGCACCAGAAACCAGAAGAGCAGTTCCCTGGCGCGCATACATGCGCAAAGATCAACTGGCCGGTGCACCAGGGAGCTGCTCTTCTAGTTTCTGATGTTCCCGTACATGCGAAAACCAGCTGGCTGGAGCACATGCGCACGCCAGAATCCAGAAGAGCAACAGGGGATGACTGGCGTGCCCGGAGAAATGGCTCTGTGTGCCACTTCCGGCACGCGTTCCATAGGTTCGCCATCACGGGCCTATAGCATTTTCAACTCCGGAATGAAAGTGAGAGAAATGTAACAAGAAAGTAAATAAAGAGGAGATAAACTATACCCACTGGGGTTTTTTTTTTAGTTGAATGATCTGCAGCACTGAACAGCAATCATATGTATTCATTCTTTGATTGCAATATGCCATTTTATCATAGGCATTCTGGTGCCTCGTTTAACTAAATATTCAGTTTATGAAGGAATTTAAGAAAGCTGCCTTGTATGAACATCCCCATTTGACAGAAAGTAAGCTTCCATCCAAGTATCCATGAAAATGTTTGAAATGTTTCACTGGCTACCCAAGCTTCTTCAATCTACTTGGATAAGCAGCGAAATGTTTCAAACAACAACAACAACAACAACAACAACAAAACAACAACATAATAATAATAAGTCCAATTGCCATGATTCATCTTCCAGACAATTCTACTTGGATGCCTGAGAATCTTCATCAACAAGCTCTTCTGCATATATGAAATAGGTGGAACTGGGGCTGTGCCAGTATGGCAGCATTTTTGTCACCTTGATAAAAATAACACATATTTGCAGATCTGGAAAACTGATCTGAAATACACCCTTTCCCTATGGCAAGAGAATGCCATTTTTTTTCTAGGCTAAGAGCTTCCAGTGGCCTTCTGAGATCATACCACCCAAATAATGGGGGCATGAAAAATTTATGCAGTCTGAAGAGAAGCCAGCCCACCAACATGATAAAGCCCCAGATCCACATTTTGGTTTTCTTCAGCAAATCACTGAACCATGGGTAACCCTGGTCTTATTTCCAAGCTATCAATAAAGGAGAATTTATTCCTTCTGTAGTTGGTGGATCGCTATGAGACAGAAGCACTGATGATATTACCTAGTTTGAGTAATGAAACATCTGCAGGAAAACAACCAAGCTAGGATATCACCAAGGACATTGGATTTCCCAACTAGACTAAGCCTAGCATCTAACGCAGGGCTATCAAACTCAATTTCATTGAGGGCAGTATCAGGGTTGTGTTTGACTTTGGGGGGCCAGGGGGGCCGTGGCCAGGATGGGCATGGCCAGATTGATGTCACTCATGTCGGGGGCACCTGTGGTGGCCCAAGCGCTCTGCCAGCAAAAACGGGCGCCCAAGCTCCATTTTCGGCTGCAACAGCCTCCTGCTCTCCTCCCGAGCTCCGTTTTTGCTGGCAGAGTAACCACAGGCCAGTCCTCTGCTGTTTCTAGGGCAGCCCCACGGGCCAGATCTAAGCACTCCATGATCCGGATCCAGCCCCCTGGACCTTCAGTTTGACATCCCTGATCTAATGAAATCTGGCTTTTTTAAAAAAGTGTTTAATGTGTGATGTTGTTTTAGTTGTTAGGTTCTACACTGCCCAGAGTAATGTTCAGTGAGAATAAATAAATAAATAATAGCTGAGTCCACAGACTTTTTTCCAATGGGCTGTGCTACTTATTGTCCTATCTTTTTTTCCATTCCAATTCTGAAATTTCATCGAGTGTCCACTTTGGGTGCACCATAACACTATAGATTTGTTGGGGTCATCTAAAAATATTCCCCCCATACCAGTACAGAAAGTCATGTGGGAACACCTCGGTAGAGCCCAACACACAGGCTTCTCTGTTGCTCTCTTTATGGAGAATCTCAGTGACATTCATCTATCCTGAAGGCATCGGATAGAACAAAACATATTTGTAACTTCTTCTGTCTGACCCAAATTCTGATGTATCCTGCCAGACTGTACTTGTATTTGTTCTACTCATCTGATTTACAATTGAAGAATAGTATTCATTTTAGTCAGCAGTGGGCAACCTGGCAACTTTACAACCTATGAACTTCAGTTCCCAGAATTCCTGAGCTAGTTGTCCACTCCTGATGTTAGTGATTGCCTCTATTATAATTTTATAAGTTTTACTGTCAGTTGTGTTCTAATGCTTTCTTTTTATTTATATTTATAGTGGTTTAGTAGTGTTTCAGTACATACCTAACATGCATATGTGATGCATACTGTTCTTTCTGGCTGTTAAGGCCATTATAAAAATTAGGCCTAAGACAACCCTGTTCTAAGGTCCTGAGGAAATTCTTCACCCTGCATTCTTTACTCATTCATGCATGAATAAGAACTTCCTAGGTGGCCAACTCGAGTGATCCTTTTCAGATTACACAATTCCTTAAGTAGCTACTAAAAATGAAGCAATAGCAGTCATGGAACACCACAGTCTCCGTGGGAGAGACTTGAGCAAACCAACTACAGAGCTCTTGGTTGGCTATTTTATTTTTTTTATTTATGGCCATGGAAACTTCAGTAACCATGTTTGTTTAGATGTGATGGAAGCATAGAGGCACTTAAAGAGAAATTTGTGGTAGAACAGGTTTAAAAAAAAAACAAAGAAAACCTAGGAGACCTGAGAACCTGCAAAAATTCTATAGATTCCTAAGAGACATTTGGAGATGATAGTTTAGAATTTTATGCCTGATCTTCAGGTTTATCTTTTATGTTTTATTAGATTTATATCCTGCTTCTTCTCCAGGGCTCAAGATGGCTTAGGTGGGCTCTCTCTTGATTTAATTCTCACGACAAGCTGCATTCAACATTCCTCTTTCTTTTCTTCACTTGTACCAAACCTTAGTTTTCCATTGCATCTTTTGAAAAACCAAGGCTGAAATTCAGACAAGGCAGCATGCAGATTATATGCATACTATAGTTGTGCTTAGTTTGAATGGAATTCTCTTGTAAGATTTTCCTTCCTATACTTCTAGGTTTTCCTGAAATGAGATATCTACAATGTAACTTTAGACCCTTGTTTTCAGATACTATTAACTGTCCTTTTTTTAAATTTCACTTAAGATTTTAAACATTCCAAAAATGTATTATAATCAATGGCAAACTAGATTTAGATGGCATCTTATCAAAACAAAGAAAGCTGTTGTGAGATAGTTGCTATTTTAATCTTTCTCACATAAGATATTGAGTGAATTTAGCTGAAACAGCCAGCTATGAGATTTGGTGGGGGCGGGGTGATAATCATAGTACCTCAAAGCTATAGTTCAAGAATCAAGAACTATAAAGAACAACCATACTATAGATCTGTCAACAGCTTTGGCTTATTTGGGATATAATGGTGAAGTTGGCTTCCAAGTCAAGTCCTCACCCCTTTCCTAAGAGATCTGTAGGGGGCATGCATAAGCGCACCAACGTGCCTACAGTCCCTGTCCTATTGTTTCTATTTTTCTTATATGTATCCATTTTATGTATTCATAACTATGTTTATACTTATATCTGTTATCTTATAATCGCTTGACAAAATAAATAAAATAAAATAAAAAAATAAAAAAATAAAGTCAATTTCTGATCACTTCACAAATATGCATCAGTAGGGAGTTTAGGACAACAGTGTGTAACTGATTCACCAATCTAGGGCTTCTAAATACCTAATTTTGCCTAAAATCAGGATACTCTATAGAGATTTCTCATCCACATACTAATTAGGTCAGACCTTGCTAAGCTTCCGCGATTGGTACAATGGATATGTTTAGCATACAACATTACTGCAAACTTCTTCCCACACCACCAGCTTAGTTTTCCCAGATTGTTGCTCTAAGGTTAATGTATGCAACAAATACCTCCCCCCATTAGTTCAACTACTATATTTTCATTTAATTAAAAAATGACTTCGGTTTCAACTTTTCTTTCAAACCATTGGTAGACTACAATGTTTTTGCCTTCATTCGATTTGAGTTAGTTAGTTAAGGGATTTGTGTGTATGTGTGTGTGAGAGAGAGAGAGAGAGAGAGGATGGATGGATGGATGGATGAATGGATGGATGGATGGATGGATGGATGGAAGGAAGGAAGGGTGGGTTAAAGAAGCAAGGTGATTCTGCTTCTTTAAATCAAACTAAAACAATAAAATAATTAACATGATTAAAAGCAATTTTGGGAGAGAGTTAAATTAAGACATTAAATGTAGTTCAAACAATGTGCATGATTTCTGGTACCAGGGGAACCCAAATCTGATGGAAAAAAACCCATATTTTGAGGTTGTTCTGAAAGGCCATAAATCTTGGAGTTAACCTCCCTTCAGGGGTGGGGATGATAGTCCAAATCATAGGCAGTCAGACAAAACTCATTAGGACCTGCAACATACCTCTCTTGATGGATCAGGCAGATGTAATTGGGGAGGTTACTCAGATAACCTGGCCCCATGCCTTGTAGGCATTTAGAAGTCAAAACCAGCATCTTAAACTCTGCCCAGCAGAAAACTGGTGTAAGAAATTTTGAGAAATTGCAAAGCAAGCATTGGCTGAGACACCAATTCCCCGAATACCTAGACAATATGTATTTAGCCCCAGCCCAAGTGGAAGGCACAAAGGCAGGGAAGACTGTATCAAATCTTCAGATTTATGTGATCCCATCGTTCACCTTGATCATGAACTGGAGAGAAAGGAGTTGGAGCTAAAACTTCTGAAAGATGCTAGATGCAGACGGTGATTTCTGAAATTTTTCTTATATTGCTAATGTTGATAAAAAAATGGATAATGGAAAACTATTATCCAGTCACAAAAACAACTGACAAATGCTAAACAGTTCTCTTAATTTTCTCTACAGCTCATTCATTAATTTTCTTCTGTTCACCTGTCATCAAGCAGGTCCCATTAAATCAAGGTCCTTTAAAAAGCCACTTAACTGTTTTTTCCCCCATAAAGGCTGACAAGGCAGCACTAAAATATAAAGCATTGCTCCTGGAGAAGATTAAGGGCCTTAAGACTGCACTCTACAGATATAAAACTGAAGTGAGAGAAAAATGGCACAGAAAATGTTTGATGTTTCCCTAAATCAAAAGAAACCAGTTGGTATTTTCCTTTTTAGCCAATGCTTTGGTTAATTAATGCATAAGAGGCAGACAGTGTGGCAACTGTAAAACAAAACAATAAAACGTAAAACAATGTTTTAGTCCGGAAGCTACATTTGTAGTGGAAGTGAGAAAAAAAATTAACAAGGTTCCATTGAATGTCTGGGTTTATTCTTCACACTAATCTTGATGTTATTCTAGCGCAGGGGAGAGGTGGCATTCAGCAGGTTCTGACCAGTTCTGGAGAACCAGTGAGGAAATTTTGAGTAGTTCGGAGAATCGGCAAATACCACCTCTGCCTGGAGATTTTACAGTATCCTTCCCCTGCCATGCCCACCAAGCCACGCCCACAGAACCGGTAGTAAAAAAAATTGAATCCCACCACTGGCGCAGGGGTGTCAAAGTTGTGTTTTCACGGTGGCGTCATGTGACGTATTGTGACTTTTTCCCGCTTCGCTAAACCGGGCATGGGTGTGGCCAGCACGTGGAGCATCTGGCCCACGGGCCGTGAGTTTGGCAGCCCTGATCTAGTGCCATGTGTGACTCCAGCCACAGAGGTTTATTCAACAAACCTTTATTAAAATAAAACATGACTTACTGTACTGTATAAATTCAGGCACTTGTAAGCAGTGGACCTTGTAAGAAATTGCCATGAAACATTTTTTTACACACAAAAACCAAAGCCACAGTGATTAGAATTCTGACATGACATCAGAGGCAACATGATCTGGATTTGCAGGAAAAGCAAAAAGATACCACAATAAATTTATAGGGGTAGTCTTTAACGTACAACAGTGGTGGCTAACCTTTTTCAGCTCCCGTGCCAATAGTTGCGTGTGCTCGCGTGCCAGCACCTAGAATGCAATGCGTGCTGGGCCCCCCCATGCCCCCTGTGCACGCGCACACGGTTCCCCCTTGCACGCAGCACATCTGCGCATGCACACAATTTCCCCCCTCGTGCACAGCGCGTCTTTGTGCATGCACGCGCGATTCCCCCTCACGTGCTGTGTCTGCGCATGTATGCTTGATTCCCCCTTGCACGCAGCGCATCCCTGTGCATGCACACACATCTCCTGCACACCCCTCTGCCCCCTCGCATGCGCACCAGATACCTGACAATCAGCTGTCGGGCAGCAGCGCACGTATGCGCAGTGGGGCTCTTCCGGGCGACCTCTCGCACGCTGGGGGAAATGGCTCTGCGTGCCACTTCCAGCATGCGTGGCATAGGTTCGCCAACATGGATTTACAACCATTCATTTAGTACTATTCAAAGTTACAATGGCACTGAAAACAATGACTTCTCACACTTAAGACTGTTGCAGCATCCTCACAGTCATGTGATTAAAATTTGGGTCTTTGGCAATAAGCATGTATTTACAATGGTTGCAGGGTCCTGGGGTCACATGATCACCATTTACGACCTTCCCAGCTGGCTTTCGATAAGCCAAGTCAATGGGGGAAGCTGAATTCACTTAACAACTGCATGATTTACTTAACAACTTCAGGGATTCACTTAACCATAGCAAAAAGATTGTAAAATCAGGCCCAACTTACTTAACAACCACTTTGTTTAGCAACAGAATTTTTGGTCCTAACTGTGATTTTAAGTTAAGGACTATCTATAACTGCTTTCATAATCCGACGTGGTTTGTTTGTCATTAAGTTGTTTAGCATGCATGATTCCCCCCGCCCCCCCGTTCTGAGTTTTTTTAAATACTTTTTGCCTTTCAAATGTACAGAATACTAGCACAGAGAAACAAACACGAATCAGTTCAGAAGAGAACTTTATGGGAGGGTGACAAAGTGATAGATTTAATGACATGTTCTAGGAGGAACTTGCAATGTTCAGTCTAGAGCAGCAGTGTCAAACTCAAGGCCCACGAGCCATATCTGGCCGTCTGGAAACAGGGAAGGACCATCCTGTGGTGCCTCTGTCAGCAAAAACAGAGCTCAGGAGTTTGTTTTTGCTGGCAGAGTGCTGCAAGAGGCCTTCACAGCCAAAACGGAGCTCGGGAACCCGTTTTCACTGGCAGAGCGCTTGGGCCACCACAGGTGCCACCAACACAAGTGACATTGAGCTTGCTACACCCACCCTGGCCACACCCACCCCTTCCCCCAAGGTCAAACACAATCCTGGTGTGGCCATCAATGAAATCAAGTTTGACATCCCTGGTCTATTTCAACTGGGCTAAAACTACTACTACTACTACTACTACAACTACTACTACTACTACTACTAATAATAATAATAACAACAACAAAATAAAAACTCAGTCAACTGAACATTTTTAAATGATCAGTTGACTGAGTTTCATGTTTAATGAATAAAAGAGATAATAATAATAATGTATTGTGGAAAGACAAAGATGTAAAATACAGAAATAATGTGTCCACCCATTTTTACTAGCATGACAAACTGACTCAAAATTTCTGGCACTGTAAAGGCCAATTTTTCAAAATGGAACGTCTTCAACCACCTATTTCTCATAATCCTCCCATCACCCCAATTTTCAGATATCTAATTATCTACAGCAGGAATACCTTTATTATTTTATTACCACAGACCTTCAGCCATGTTAAAATTACTAACATAAATTACTCAGAAATTTCATCTGTTTGCTTAGAAGCTTAATCATGTAAAATCAATGTATGATTCTAAAATGTAATGGATGGGGAACATTTAATCTAAAATTAAAGTCTATGGCAGCTAGTGCATTTAGTGGTTAAAGCACCCAATAAATGTAGGGACTAGTCCAAGAATCAACATTGACTCAATGGTAGAAAAATATAAAAGAACATACCATTGTGTTATTCTGCTAATATGTTAAATATAGTAATTCAATTGTGTGCTACTGAAAGTCTAAGCATTTCAAGAAAAGCTTATGTTGTAGTTTCCTCGAACATTTCAACCACACAATGCACACTTTCTAATTCTTCCCTCTTTTCCCTAAACCAAATATTTTAATTCAACCACTTGACTAACTCAAAAAATAACCCCAATATTTACACTGTTGTAACTCAAAGCACCTTGTACATTTATGTAACAGAGACAAAAATGGAAGCAAAATGAACACACCTAAATCAGAGCTCAGAGCTCCCTGGAATGAGGAGAGAACATTTTTGACTCTTTTTCCCCTTAAAGTACTCATCTGGCTTTCCTGAAAAATTTTAAGGAATTGGAAATGAAATGCTTTAATCCAAGGCTAGCAAAAAACACAGACATGACTTAACACCTGTTTACACGTCCAGAACACAAATCAAATACTGACCAGTAAAAAAAAAAGATGGCAGTTATCAAAGGCTATTTTCGAACACATAAGCATTGCAGTAAATACACAGAGCAGAATAGAATATTAATTTTACATAAATTTAATTTACATAAATTAATTTCAATTATAATTCATAAAATTCAACTTAGACGCTGCCTAATTCCAAATCAAAGAGCCAGATTGGTGTAGTAGTTAAGGTATCAGACCAGAAACTGGGAGACTGTGTGTTCTTGTCCAACCTTAGGCACTAATCCAGTTGGGTGATTTTGGGCCAGTCACTTTTTCTCAGCCCTAGGAAAGAGGCAATGGCAAACCACTTCTGAAGCCTTGTGAAGAAAAGGGACTAGTCAAGGCACTCTCCAAGAATTGGACATGATTGAAAAGGGAAAATAAAAATTAATGCCGGATGGCTCCCGGTATTAAAGCAGAACGACAAGCATAACATCAAAAATAGATGATAAGAAATTAAGCAAGGTAGCAAATCTGGTTAGCAATAACAAAATATCATACAGCCAGGAAAGAGCTGCAGTCCTTAATTTAGATTACTTTTATCTTAAATTGAATTAAATTTTTGTTTGGCAGACAATGCCAAGAGTGATCCTCAATCCAAAGGAACTAATTCCTGATGATAAATTGAATTCCTTTTCAAGATGGATCGTTTCCTTCATTGCCCTCCCAGTGTGAGCAACAGTCCTGCTGCTTCTGCCTTTAATCTCTCACAAGGTTGGGATTGCTCCTGTGCACGCTGATCTTCCTCATCTATCAACTGGCAGGCTTAAATCCAGGAAGCCCTCTCTGGCAGTCGCTCAACAGCTGTCTAACAACTTTGACATCAACACACACGGGAAAGCCAAATGGGCTGCTGAACGCCCAGATACAGGCAGTTACGCAGATGCCCTACACAAAAGTTACCAGGTTTTGACCTTTCTCGCCAGCACTGGTCAACTCTGAACAGGATCCGTACCCAACATGGTGCCTGCCAGTACTCACTGTTTAAGTGGGGTCTTGTCTATACCCCTCAGTATGACTGTGGTGCTCCTTGACAAAATATCCATCACATTGTGTCCGAATGTCCATCAAGAACTTACACCGGCCCAACGTCTGTTTTTTTTCAATGTAGACCACCCTGTCCTTGAATGGCAGAGTGGACTGGACATTAACATTTGAACCACTATAAGTCCATGTATTTGCCATATGCTAAATAAAAATAATGGGACTGCTCCCATTCCAAATTTTCAGAAATAAGTACACCAAAATTTTCAGGGGAGAAGTGTCATGAGAACGGAGTGTGCTGATGGAGGGGATTATCTCAGACAAAGCTCTGCTTGATTTGCTGGCAAAGTGTATGTAAGTCACAGTATTGTGTAGAACAGGGGTGTCAAACTCGTAGCCTACAGGCTGGATGCGTCACACCCTGGCCATGCCCACATCCGGTTTAGCAAAGGGGGGAAAAATCTTGATGCATCACATGACGACACCGGGACGACGTCAATTTGACACCCCTAGTGTAGACTCACACATAGGAAACCAATGTTTCCTATGGAGGGGAACTTGGTAATTGCTGGTAATCCTCAACTTCTGACTGTAACTTACTCTGCAATATTGGTAGTAAGTCATGATGGTCATTAAGTGAATCACCATATGATCACATCTGATTTTATGACCTTTTTTTGCAGTGGTCTTTAGGGAATTAGTAGCTACAGGCAGTCCTCAACTTACAATGGTAACTAAGCCTGCAATTTTGGAAGTAAGTCGTGACAGTCATTAAGCAGGACAATGCCCAAAGGAACAAGGCATAAAGTGGCACTTGCACTGCCATCATACTTCATATAAAAATAGTCACATTTTGGTATTTCCCCCCCCCCCACTTTTGTTTTTAGAAAACCTGTGGGGAACTTCCTCTGAGTCTACTCTGAATATGAGATTTTCAGAAGGAGATGTGCT
Organism: Naja naja; assembly: GCA_009733165.1. NCBI lineage: Eukaryota > Metazoa > Chordata > Lepidosauria > Squamata > Elapidae > Naja > Naja naja. The sequence continues at coordinate 291,468,812 of CM019149.1, forward strand.
TTTCCACCAGGCCTGAAGTCTCAACTGGAGTGATTTTTTTAAAAAATCAATGACTTTATTCTGCAAAAGAAAAAAAATACACACAACCCTGAAGCATAATTTCTTATAACTGAGAGTTCTCACTAATATATAAATGTTTTGATTGTTCCCAAGCTACTTCAGAAAGACAGCTGGGGCAGCACATAATGGAACGTACTGTAATTTGTAGAACTGAATTGTGGGAGCAGAAGAAACTTTACTTTTGTATCAGTATTTTTTTAAAAATATTTTGTAATGTGAGCCAATTGTTACACCGAAGACCAATCCCAAAACCAGGGAACTGGTTTTGCCTCATTTCCTAACCTGAGGACTTGCCAGGAGAATAATCAAACAAGTTTTCTTGTATGCAAACAGGGTTTTCTGATGGAAAAGACACTATAAATAGTGTATGACATAACAGTCGGAACTGACCCTGGCAATCATGGCCCTAAGACACGACAGTCATAAAACAGGTCATTATGTAACCCACCCATTGTTTGCTATGGGCCAATTTTTGCCAGAAACCGGAAGTAAATATCACTTTCTGGTAAAACCCTTGTACAGTCACATGACCACAGGACGCTGCAAACGGCCATAGATGCTGGCCATTTGTTGAGTATCCAAAATGTGAATATGTGTCTGTGATGGGTTTGGCCATTTGAATTTGGAACCAGGTTGTAAGCAGCTTTTTGGGGAGGGGAGAGTGGAGGAGTCCACTGTAACTTTGAATGGTTGCTAAGCAACTGGTTTTAAGTCCAGGACTATCTGTGTACAGTGATCAAATATTCCAGGCCATCCTTGAAGATAGGAACACATTTTACTGCTAGTAGAGTCCCTGTATTCAAGCCGTCTTGCTTGCATTTCAAATTCATTTGTAGAAAGGACAAACAGCATTTATGGGAACTTCTAGTAAACCTCTCTGCAGGGCAGCAATGTTTAAAGTCTGGGCTGTTATCTAATAAGAGCAGGACAAAAACAGGAAAATGACTGCAATGAAATCTTGAACTTAAATTGCTCCCGATTAAGTGTTGATTTCTTAAGGGAACGAGTTTAAAAAGGAGAAACGTGGAAAAGCAGCAAAGAACTGGGTTCATGTTTTATTCACATTTCAAAAAGCTAAAGTCATCTAGCTCCAAATAAGAATAAAACGAAGAGCCCCAAAGTATACAGGAGAGTAATTTAGGATAACAATTCCCACGTGGCATATTTAGTCCAGGAGTTAAGTACTAGCTGGAGAAGAGAAAGGAAACTATTCTGCCCTGAAATGAGATAAATTAAGTAAATTATAAATCAGTGTTGCTCTTATTTTGAAATGGCAATATTTACTATTTGCTCTTCCTAACGAAGTTTCATTGTCTATCATTTAACCCACCACATAGATCTGCCTTACAGAGTGATCTCTTATCTATTCAAAAATAAAGCCAACTGAAATTCAGTAGAGCTATTCCTGTGGAAGTAAACAGAAGGGTAGGGCCAATCTTAATTGATATTAGACGATCCTTGCCCCATGAAATCATCATTTCAGAGATATTTCCTTAATTAAGAGAGAAACAGAACACAGGCAGACAAAAAAAAGCAGTGGGAGTGGGAAGGATATGGCTTTCCCATTGAGTTTCCTTGTAGGAAGTTTCTTTCTTTCCTCCTTCCTTCCACCTTCCCTCCCTGAGGCATTACTAGAGTGCCTGAGAAACTGTAATGAAATGTTGAAAATGAGAATCACATGACCAAAGCAGCAATCTGACTGCAGCAGCAGTCTGAAGCAGTCACAATTTCTCCGAATTTCATTCCTTCTGGAGTCATGGCTCCTGGATTTTGGATGTATTCTGTAAGTTAGCCCATCTGAGGTATTTTGATTCAAAAACTGTTGCCCAATGATACAGTGTTTTGTCCAGTTACAGGTTATAGAAATGAGAGTTTTAGTAATATATAGATATCCTGGTGCCTGTGCTGCTCCCTCCCCACTCCTCCCGGCATGTATGGCAATTCATCCTCCCCAAACAGGTCTCCAGAAAGCTCCCCCATTGCGCAGTTTCAAATTCTGAGCTCAGTACAGCAAGAGTCACCAGGTAACCAAACCCAATGGGCACACCTGAAGTCCAGGAAAGCAGTTCACAAGTCGAACAGGTCAGGATATGTGGTACAAGCACACAAGGCACAGAACTGGGCACATTGCTCCAGCAACACTGAAGTCCTCAAGGCAGGATTAAGTAGGCAATGCTGGTGCAACCCTTCATGAGAGGCGAGGTTGCCTCCTTGCGGGTGGTCTAGCTGATAGGCGTTGTGCCTGTCTCCCCTCTGCTCTATGTGTCCTTGGATCAGGAGGAGGTGTGGACTCCACCTCCTCACTGCTAATGGACGCCAGCTGCTTCCAGTCCTCACTTGGAGACTCCTGGCCAACTTGCTAGAGCTGTGGTTTGCCTTGCTCAACCTGTCGCTCCTCCAATCGACCCAGCTGAGGCAGGGCTGTCTTAACGCATGGGCCTGATGGATACTTGCCCGTGGGCCCCATGAGCATAGGGGCCCCATACTAATCTGTGTTTGTTAACCTTTCAATATGTACAGCAACATATTTATTACATTTGACTGCATTTTTAAATTAATACTAACATGCAAATATACCTTTAATTTTATCGACCATTTACATTTTTATTCCTGTGAGTAGTTGCCATAAGGCCCAATACACTGCTTTGCCCGAGGCCTATAATGCTGTTAAGACAGCCCTGAGCTGAGGCTGCTCCATCAGGCTAGCCCTCTCTGAGGCCCGATCCAGACCATCACTTGGTTCCGCACTTACTCTGCCGACTCAAACTTAAATTCACCCTCCTCCTCTGAACTTGCATCTGCAATAAAAAGTAACAAATCCAGACCATTTGAATACTATGGTTTTCAAGATGGCTGTGCATATGGATGCTGTGGCTAACTGCTCCTTCTTTCAGTGTATGGTGTGTATCAGCTTCTATCTCAGGGCAGAAGCTCTGTTGAATTCTGCTGTATAGTGCAGTGTTGGTGCGGTGTCGGGGGTTCGGTTCAATGTGTGGAGGGTGAAGGATGTGTGTTTGTGTTTATTTTCATGGTCATGGTCATGATGTGCACTGAAGATGGTGTTTGATTTCATTGTACGAGTGCAATGACAATAAAGTAAACTAAACTAAAACTAAACTATATCCAGCACTTTTTCATGCTTCCAGAAAGTCAGTACAGACCCTTGGAATCAAAACAACTTCTATGCTGCCCTTGCCCTGCTCAAAAGACTACAGAGCCAGTGACACACATCAAAAGACTAGGGAGCTTGGATCACATGCCCTCTGGAATCCTAAATCTTTTTTCCGTGGTGCTAAAGTTCTTTTTCAAGAAGGAACTCCCACTAAAAAGGGAAGACATATGCTTGATCTATTATGGCATATCACCAACAAAGAAGCCAAAGGATAGCCAGAGCAAAGTATCAAGCAAAGCAGTTGCCCAACTCTTAATTGAGAGCAAAGTCTTGCTTAGGCAAGGAGGAGGCGAGGCTGTAACAACTGAATGTCTTTATGCAGGAAATGTCTTCCTGACATTCTGATTGCAGCTGGAGTACACTTAAAGCTATTCAACTTAAAAAGCAAATAACTTAAGGAAATGCAAGAATTAGGCAAGAGAAAGAGGGTCACAGATATGCATTCATGTCCAGTCATAGGCTACTACCCCTTGTATTATTTAATACAGAGCAATTAATTCACTCCAAAGAATAATTTGTTACAGGAAACCTGGGGAACAGCTCCACAATTCAGATGCCAAACTGGGTGTGCTGATGTGATACACAGTTTGAATTTAAAGGGCTGCCTTGAAACTACTGCTCGGCAGCCGTGTCCCTGCATATGACTAAAAGGTGAGATGGTAGCTCTTTGAGGGTGTGCTGCATTTTGGATTCCACTAGAAAAAGGCACCTGGAGTTGCAAATATAGCAGCCTATTTGCTAATTCTGGAAGCAGCTGAGTCTTTTCCCAAATGATGCAGCTGTTTTAAAGACCAGTGTTACGTGCATCCTTATGCATCCTCAAGCAGTTCTGGGGAATCCAATATGTAGTGCAATCGTGTTAGCAATTACTAATTCATCAGGGATCAAATGATTGAAGGTCCCAAAACTAGGATCCACCCCATTGCACAGAGAAGCTGAATATGCCTTGGTTACTCATAGTTCACTTTTTAGACCAGGAATGGTGTCCAGGCAACTAGATGGCTTCGTGTATCTTCTTTAATGCTTGCTAGACTCTCTTGAAATGTTGAAAATAAGTAAGCTAACATGAGGTAAAGCAAGGGTCTCAAACTCATGGCCAGCTGTGTAATGTGTTGGCCATGCCCACCCCCAGTTTAGCAAAGGGGGAAAAGTTGTGATACGTCACATGATGACATGTCGTTGCAAGTTTGACACCCTTTCTATAAAGACATTACAGAGGGTGGTGAGCACAGCACAAAACATCGTGGGCTGTTCCCTGATACCACTAGATGACATCACTAGGGCTCAATGCCTTAGAAGAGTGAGGAAAATTCTCAGGGACGACTCACATCCCGGTCAGCACTTTTTCACTCTCCTACCATCAGGTAGGAGATATAGAAGCATAGCCAGCCACACCAACAGGCTGAAGAACAGTTTCTACTCGTGGGCTGTCAGACTCAAGAACAGAAAATAGTTTCATGTCAACATAGTGTGACATAGGACTTGCGGGGCGGGCGCATTGTGCAACAAGGTCACATAGTGTAATAAGATTGAGTCTGGGCTAGGGACTTCTGTCCTCACTGTGAGTTGCTTGGGGTGGTGGTACACGAAGGGAGGCTCAGCCAATCTCATTGTACACATGTTGTACTCTGACAATAAAGGTAATAATAATAAGAAACTGCGCTCTTCTAACATATTCATTTACACTAATATCCTTGGGCCGCCCAAAGTTTCCAATGGGTGCAAATAGATAGTTGACCTTCTGGATGCTTTGCTGAAATCATGTCCCCTTCTTAGCCATTTTATGACTGCACCTTCCACATTCTCCCAAAATTAAATCTGTTATCCTTGGTGCAAAAGAGTTACCCCAGCTAACAATATCACCCATTCTCTGTAATGGGTGTTCTCATCTACTTCTAAACAAGCTTTAAAGTAATAAGACAAGCTGGTACTAAGAGCAAGACAACTCTTTATTACTTTCCCTAGGCCAAATGTTGGTTTGTGGATTCATAGAGCCAATGAATTTAATTCAATTTAATGTCTGATTCCTACTTTAAGTTTTACCATAAAAGAAAATGTGTTCTATCAAGAGCAGGATCAGAAATAAGCTCAATTCTGTTTCAAATGGGGTAATGAAGTATTTATTTTTAGGGTAGATGAACTGTACCCTACAATACTGAAGGAAGTTACTGGGGTCTTTGAGAAACTCTGAAGAACTGAAACGCCAGATAACTGGAGTAGAAAAATGTAGTAACCCTATTTGAACAGCTTGATACAATGGTCAGATATGAGAGATTCCATTCTATACCATATAACGAACGTATCTGCATCTGCAGAGTGGCAAAGGCTCACATATTATTTGATTGCTGCTTGTATCAGAGGGTGAGAGACAGGTATCTTGGCTCATATATGAAACAAATGACCTATTTGGAACCCCATATTAAAACAATGCACTTTATGTGCAGACAGAATTTGAAAACAAAGTTGAATACAGCATAGTACTTGAGTAAAATGGTTTGGCTAAGATTGGCATAGGTGGGACTGATTGGGGCAAGACTGTAGGGGTGAAATATAATTTTATCTTATTTTATTTCTCTATATATCAAGTTATTGTATTTTATTCCAATTTCATTTTAAATTGTTTTTATAGGATTTTATTATTAATTTGTACTTGGAATTCTGTATTTTGATATGGCCTATTGGCTAATCAATAAACTAAACTAACTAACTCTGTTTTCAAATGTGAAATGAAGTCAACTTCAGATTGGAGTTGGACATCAATACTAAAGGATTCTAAAACAAACAAAGAATTAAATCTACAAGCAATTTGAAAATACTGTGGTAATTGGCAGACATCAGTATATATCTTCAAGTACAAGTTTTGCCACATTAGCTGTATACATGTTTTTAAAAATCAGGAAGCTTCTTTGGTAGATAACTTGATGTTGGTTTTGGACAATCCCTTAAAGGGGATTGAAACATTAAAGGGCAAATTAAAAGAAGTTGGTTCATTAGCAGGTTTCAAAATTAATAAACAGTAGATAACAAAGTTAACAAAAAATAAGAAGATCCAACAGAACTGATGAATAAAAAATGTTTTGAGATTGAGAGAAAGGTAAAATATCTGAGTATCACTATGACAAATATGAAGGGTATGCTATTTCGAAACAAGTATGTTAAGACATGGAAAGAAGTTAAAAAAGACGTGTTAAGATGGGAGAAACTACAGCTAACGTTGCAGGGGAGAATTTCTATAATAAAAATGAGAGTCCTGCTTAGAATGATGCTTTTGTTTCAGACAATACCTGTTTTGACAACTGATGTGCTACTTAAACTGTAGCAGAAGGATCTAAATTTGTGTGGCAGGGGCATTACAAGATTAAAAGAAAGAGAGAAGTTGGGTCTACCTGATTTAAAATTGTATTTTGCAGTTTGCTCTTTGGTTTGAGTGAAAGAATAGGTGCTGTTGAGAAACAGAAAGGTCTTGGGGTTAAATTTGCACCAAGACAAATTCCTTGTGTGTCCAATCACACTTGGACAATAAAGAATTCTATTCTATTCTGTTCTGTTCTACTCTACTCTACTTTATTCTATTCAAAGCACAGAACCTGAAATTTGGGTGGCATGGATGAAACAATAATAGCTTTATACTGCATGAACATCTCCAGTCTCCTTTTAGAAACTATCTATCTAAACTGATGGTCATCAGGACATCACACTTCAATCATGAGTTCCAGGCATGTCAGCAGATCACATGTAAGAACTGAGAAATGGTTGTCCCATCATCTGACAGGCTTATGTGGTAGGGGAAAACCTGCTGTGAGCAAATGGATCTTTAATTTAATCTAATACAGCAGAGAATCTGCATGCACAGGTTGTTGACTACCAACAGTGACCTCTTTTGGATGAAGTATGGAACCACAAGAGGAGGGGAAAATGCTTGTTTTCCCATTCCTGGAGGATCATGTGGGGTTGTGCAGCCTAGCATTCAAGTCATTTACCTTACATTCCTAAGGGGGCACAAGTCCAAGTTTGTTATTGAAAGAACACCCTTTTGCAAAAATAAAAAAAACACACACAGATGTACAGGTTCTCATTTGTCATTTATGCCCTCTTCTTCTGTAAATAGATTCTAGGAAGGTCAAGAAGAGGGAAGAGGGAGAAAGAAAAGGTGTATTATATTAAAACCAATTAACTTAAATAAATCTTAAATCTTCAGTTCAGCCTCAGCAGTTACCAAAACATTGTCACCACTGGTTTTACAGCATCTGAATCATATCAAGAAAGAGAAGGAAAGTATTATAGGAAAGTCTTGGCATCAATGCAGAAAATATGACCTCTTGCTTGCATGCTCACCTGACCACTCGTGGTCATGGTCTTCAGAGAGAAAGAGTTTGATCACTGATAACTGCAGACCAGTGTTGAAGCCCTTCAGATGACCAAGCCCAATATATTTTAGGATCGACTCTCATCTATCTGGACCGTGCTACTATTCTTGTCATCTTGAGCATATGTTAAACTGGTAGGAACGAGGGAAGGGCTGCCATACAACGTATTTGGAAGGCACCATGCTGGAAAGAGTCATTCAGAACTTCATTCTGAACACAAGAGTTATATATACAGTCTATAAATAACTTTGCAGAACTGAAGATCGTGCTCACAGAAAAATCTTTGAAATGCACACATGTTTCTCCGTGTGCGTCGAACTCTCTAAAGGAAATAGTTATTCGTATAAACACCAGACTTTGTGGCTCGCTTCCTTTAACAATAGATAAATGACCCAGTAGTAAACTGCCGTGGTAACGCCCCATCACCATCTCTTGGAAACTCAAAGCACTGTGTCAGGATTCCAGCAATCGGTCTAATTAAATCATGATTCTCGAGCCAAACTTCAAAAAACTTCAAAGGATTCATTAGAGGTGACATACTGGCGCTGCCCTGTATGAAGTCAACTCTGGCACACGTAATTTACGGTCACCTGTGACCCTGTTTCCCCCCTCCCCCTGGGTGTCTCATAAACCAGATTCTCCAATCAAGCACATTCACAGGCTGGGTGTCATCATTCATGTTCTCAGGCAAAAACTCTGGTATTTTAGTTGCAATCTTTCAAAGATAAGAGTTGGAATGTACTTTTGCTTTCAACTGCTCTTCCAGATTTCCTTCCCCCCCCCCTTTTTTTTATGGCAACTACTAAAACAGGCATACGAATGTTTTATGAGTTGACACACTGTACCAGGATTTAGTTTACTTTATTGTCATTGCACCTCGTACAATGAAATCAAACACCATCTTCAGTGCTCATCATGACCATCACCATGAAAATAAACACAAACACACATCCTTCACCCTCCACACATTGAACTGAAAAACTCCCGACACCACACCAACACTGCACTATACAGCAGAATTCAAAAGAGCTACTGCCCTGGGACAGAAGCTGTTTTTCAGCCTATTTGTCCTTTCAAGTCACATCTGCATACTTCTTTCTATAAGGAAGTCACGATAAGAGGAAATGAGGACAGCTAGAACCTCTTGAGATTTTTCATCTCCACAGACAGATTCCTTCCCTTCTGCCAACTGTTCTTCTGCTGCTGCTTCTCAGTGTGCATCATCCTTGGCAGCGTTCCCATGCTGTGTCCTGGGTTCCTAGGTTCTCTTGAGCTTCTCAAGGCTGTTGCACACTTGAACATAAGAGTGCAGCCATAACAACAGTGTACCAGAAACACCCCTAGAATTTGAAGGGGTAACTATGGCATCCAACAATTCATTCAATGGAGGAACCAAATTAAAGCATTCCAGAGCAAATAACTACTGAACCCCTGCCTGAACACACCCTATGAAGCAGAAGCCTATCTCATCCTGGGTAACTCAATGCATCGTCACACTGATCTTATTGTTAGAAAGTTTTGTTCTAACATTCAGTAGCTGCTTTTAAGCCATTATTCCACATCCGCAGGGGAAAACATGCCATGCACTATTTTTATGAGACATTCTTTTAGATACTTGCACAGTGTTCTCAATTTTTTTTTCTTTTTGAGGTACCAAGCTCTTTCAATCTCTCGCTTCCTAACACCTCGCTTTTGATTCCCACAATGGAAGAATGGATGATAAAGATCAGTTGTTAGAGGTGGCAAAAATGATTATTTTTATTGAAGAGAAGAACCTATTCGGTTTTGTTTCTACAATAGAACCTCTGGTCACGAACGCTTCTGACCACGACCAAATCGGGTTCTGTCCCCCCCCAAAAAATTTTTCTGTGGCTGATTTCCTCTTTCGCAACATTTTTTTTGTAAGCGCCAAATTTCCAAAATTAGATTCGGGTCACGACCAAATCGGATTGCGACCAAAGTTATGGAACGAATTATGGTTGTGACCAGAGGTTCTACTGTACTTGGAAACCACTTCTGGACTTTTTGCTTGAAACTGAAAAAAACTGAATCTCTGATTTTAGGTTTTGATGGCTAGAATGACTTCGATGTTATAGAAATGGCTCGAAATGTCTAGAAATGTAAAGCAAAAGATTGAGGTTGTATTTTTTTCTTGTATTCTAGTGCACTGAAAAAAAGTCAGAAGTCACTGCTTTTATTTTTGCACTCTTCTTTCCCCTTTTTTAACTTTCAACTTTTCTTTTTGTATTTTTATCTTATAATAAATGTTAATAAAACACCAAAAAAAACCCACCCCACTTTGGTCCCCTGCTTACTTCTGTTGCCCCTCTCTGAATATGTTTCTATTTCATTACACCATTTTTGAAGCTTAAGGCCTACAACTGGACACAATGTTCAAGACTGGTATGAGGAAGCAAAATAAAGCAGAATCATTCATTCTTTTAATTTGGAAATTACACATTTGTTGATGTGGTCTAAAATTGCATTTACCTTTTTCTGCAGCTACATTACATTGCTGGCTCTCGTTCAATTTGAAATCGAGTACCACTGCAAAAACATTTTCACCAGTGCTATTACCAAGCTGGGGATCCCACATTCCATACTGTGCTTTTGACATTTGTTATTAAGCAAAAAAAATGTGGATTTGCCTCTGTTACTTTCAGCTCATTTTTCTAACTTAATAACATAACTTAGAATTTTCTACAAAAAGAATTAGTTAACTAATCTTGTGTCATTTTCAAATTTAATAAGTGTTCCTTCCCATCTAGGTTATCAGTTAAAAAATACCAAATGATAGAGAATCCATATTTAATGGAGGTCATCTGGAAATGATTCAAGGACCATATTCCTGTACCTCAGATAAATCCACATAAATGTGTAGGATTTATCAATGCTTACTCTCCTCTTCGACAATCCTGTTGCTGAACTTAACCAAGATTTGGTGTTCTCCTTTTTTCCATAAAGAAGGGACTCCTCTAATGCACACAGATGGAGCATTCATTTCCCAACACAATTTCTTGCTTGCACTGTAAACTTATTTAGAGCGATTGCTTGGACTGGGCTTTATAATAGATTTTAATAAAACAGCACAAGTACCGTGTTTCCCCGAAAATAAGACCTACCCTGAAAGTAAGACCTAGCACTATTTTCTAAACCTGCCCTAATATAAGACCTACCCCGAAAATAAGACCTAGTGTAAACCTCCAGTTCCAGGAAGACTTTTCAGGGAGCAACCGTGCACCCGCGAAACACCCCCCCTACACACTCACACCCACTATTTGGCACCATAAATATATAAGACCTACCCCAAAAATAAGACCTAGTGTGTTTTTGGGAGCCAAAAAAATATAAGACAGTGTCTTATTTTCGGGGAAACACGGTATCTCCCCCAGAATGAATGAGATATAATGTCCAGGAAGGGAAGGGAAAGGGAAGAGAAGGAGAAGGGAAGGAAGGGGAAGGGGAGGGGTGAAAATCTCATTCTTACAATACTATTATTTGTGTTCTTGTACTTACGAGACTCTTTGTTCATGTTCCATTTTTGTCTTTAGGCAACAAATCTAGAGAGTGCATACAGGACTTGGTTGATCCAAAAGAGGAATGGGTTATTCAGAAACAGATTTTCATTACCTGGAGTCGAAGAGGGGCACCCAAACTGTCTTGTTCTGTTCCCAATGTCCATTTGCCATAGCACTGTTTTATGCTGAAGGGTAACAATGTCCAGTGGCATCAAAAATCACTGATCCTGCCAAATGCTACGAATGGTACCCATCCTGATTAGCTTCTCTGCTTTCCGGGCGACAGGCAGCTCTTGATATTTTCTAAATCTCCACAGGAAGCACCAACACTACTTAGAATTATTACCTCTCCCTGGGCAACTGTCTCTATTTACTATATCTTGAAAAAAGCCTGCGGCCTTGTTCCCCTTGAGCTGAATACACCAACAGGTATTAAAATACAGGCAGCCTGCTCCATTGTGCCAGAATAAGCAACAGGCTCATGTTGTTTGGAAAAACATAAATTCCCACCAAGGTTTTTATTTGTTGACAACATTCTCAGGTACTAAAAGCATAACTTCCCAGCTGATATTTTTTTTGGCTTGCTACCAGAAAACAATAATAATAATTTTTTAAAAAAATACTGAGATTCGACCTCCTCTAAATGATCAATGGTTTTGTACCTTCCGTTAGTGTGAACTCATGTGTTATATTCAAACTCCAGAAAAGCATTTCCACCTGACTGAAGGCTTTATACAATTCAAGGAAAAGAGTATTCCAAGAAGAAAGCTGCTTCTTAAACCAGTGAGTAGATTAATATCTACTCAATGGGTAGTAGCATCACACTACTAAGTTTGCCTATACTTACTGTGTTTCTCGAAAATAAGACCGGACCTTAATTATGTTTTTTAAACCAAAAGACCCATTAGGTCTTATTTTCAGGGGATGTCTTATTTTTTACAGACAGCCGGCGGCTCCCTCCCTGCTTCTCCATAGCCGCAACAGCTTACAAGGCTTCCCAGGGAAGTCGCACTTTTCGCCCAGATGGAGAAATGACGGACACTCGAAGCTTTGTCAGCTTGCAAATGGGACACTTTGAAACAGAGCTAAGTGCATTGGGGATGCCTGCCTCCCCCCCTCCCCACATGACTCTGCCTCCCTCTGGTTCTGCTGCGCACTTTTTGACCAGAGAGAGCATCCCATTCTCGCTCTGTTCTCAAGTGCCCCATAGGTGCCCGAACGCTTTTCACCCAGAGGGAGACGAAGCTTCATCTGTTTACAAATGGGATGCTTTGAAATGGAGCGATTAGCTCCGTTTCAAAGTGCCCCATTTGAAGCTTCGTCTCCCTCTGGGCGAAAAGTATGTGGCAGAGCCAGGCAGAGGCAAAGAGGTCCCAATGCACCACCCACACCATCCCACCATCTCTTGGGTTGCCCGCAGCTACCCTGGGCAGGCACCCATGCGGGACATCAGAATTGCCTGCCTCCCCCGTGCCTCTAACCCGCCTGCTACTGATGCCACTGCACAGGCAGCCACACAGTACCTCTGGATCGTGTCTCTCCCCCCACACCTCTGCGGTCAGATTTATCTCCACTGCACCAAGGGGCAGGCTGCGGCTGATCCCAGAACCATCAGCCGCCACCCAATCGCCGCCTCTTGTGCTAGCCATGCCCATCCCCCTGGGCTTATTTTTGAGATGGGTCTTATTTTCAGGGAAACACGGTAGAAGTCAAGTAGGGTGAGACCTAGTTAGTTTTTGGGATGGGAATCCACTGAAAATTCATGGTGAAACTAGACAGAATCTGAGAAGGCACCAATAGCAAATACTGTACAGGTAATCCTTGATGTACGACCACAACATTTCTGCGGCTAAATGAAACATTTGTTAAGAGAGTTTTGGCCCATCTTACAACCTTTTCTTGCCACAATTGTTAAGTGAAACAGTGCAGTTGTTAAATTAATAACACAATTGTTAATTGAATCTGGCTTCCCCCTTTGACTTTGCTTGTCAGATGGTCGCAAAAGATGATCCCATGACCCCGGGACACCATCATAAATATGAATCAGTTGCCAAGAGTTTGAATTTTGATCATGTGACCATGGAGATGCCGGAATGGTCATAAGTATTAAAAACAGTCATAAGTCCCTTTTTTCAGTGGAGCTGTAACTTCGAACGGTCACTAAATGAACTGCTGTAAGTTGAGGACTGCCTGTATAGTAACACATTATAGCTAACACATTTTTCTTTAATTATAATATGAGGTCTTTTCAATTAAGAGGATCATCCTTATTCAAAAAAATTGAATATATTATAACTAAAGCATAAAAGATAAAAATTGTAAACTATTTTTTTAGGTAGTCCCTTCTTATTATAAACAAAACTTTAAATATAAGGGGAGGCATCAATGCGACACAGTGGGATGGATCGTATCTCATTTGCAATTTAGGACAAAGCAAAGCTGTCTAAAGAGACTTCTACATCTCAGATTAAACTTCTGATTAAATCCTCTGCAGAATCGAATCGAGTTGAATAACAACTTTATTGTCACTTTGAATGCACACTGATCAGCATACATTAAAATGACACTTTGTAGGAGAAAGGTGAAAACCATCCTCTTCCAGTAGGCCTTTGAGGCATCACTTTAACCTTACAACAGACTTTATTTGTTGGATTATATGTGTTTAGGGCTATGTTTCTCAACCTTGGCCACTTTAAGAAGGGTGGACTTCAACTCCCAGAATTCCACTGCCAGTTTAGGGTACTTATGTTGCTTTATAACTGGAGGTTGTATGTTTCTATGGTGGTTTTTCCTGCTGTGAGTTGATGCTTGCAGGGCCAACAAAAACTATAAATAAATAAAACTGTGCCCTCTCTATAACATCACACCCGTCTTTCTTGATTTAATGCAGAGGGTCTCCTAGGGGCTATTTTACATACGGTACAGAATTGTATGTTTGAAGCAGTGTATAAGTTGAAACAAGATAATCCTCAAAGTATTCATGTTTGTACACCAGACAACTGAATTTTGGAAGCCCCAAGAGATATAACCAGGGGTGGGCTTCAAAATTTTAGCAAAGCGTTCTCTGCCCGGTTGCTGGGTGGGCATGGCTATGGTGGGCATGGCCTAGTCGATCCCCTGTACTTGGAGGGGGGCATTTTTGCCCCCGCCCAAGCTCTGGAGGCTTTTCTCAAGCCTCCAGGAGGATTTCCGGCCTTCCCAAACTTCTGGGAGGCCCATTTTTCGCCCTTCCTGAGCCTCCGTGCATGCCTTGCAATTACCTGCATCCAAAACGGGCCGTGTGGAGACTCTTGGGAGGGGCAGGATGGGGTGAGTGGGCCCAGCCAGGAGTGGGATTTGGGGGTTCTCCAAACTGCACAGAATCTTAGCTAGGGGCTCTCCCAAACCCCTGCAAATCCCCAGCAGCCCACCCCTGGATATAACCCATTCTGGCCTTTCCCAAATGCCTATTGTCCGCATGTTAATGTCTTCTTCCGTTTTCCTGCTGATTAAATATAATTGTGTGCATGTGTGGATTATACCTTCCAGAAGAAAGGTATTACTGCTGAATTATTCCACACAGATTAAATGGATTCCAGTACTTTTTCTGCTGGTGCATTCAAGAAGTTCTAGCACACAGTTAAAATATACCTAAGATATCAGGCAAATGAGTTGTGTCAACATTTCCAGCCTAAATAAGACGCGGCAACAGCAACAAAAATCCACCCCATTATTTTGTTAATGCAATGACAGGATAACCAACAATCTCTTCTGGTCATGAAAACCAACTTCATTGCCCTTCCGGTTTAACAATGCCTAGGTTAGGCTTAAGCTTAGATTATCCAAGGTGATTATTCCAGTTGAGTTGAGACTACTGGTTCCAGAATGTCCAGTCAACCTCATGTGTGGAATTCTGGATCTACTAGTTTTCAACCCACTGGAAGATAATATTCTGTGGGATGCTACTGAAGCTATCAGGAGCAAAATAAAGATTTGGTTACCAAATACAGCCCTCAGCAAATCACATAGATTATTTTCCCTTTGTTGCTCCTTGTATCAACCTTGGCATCTAAAGAACATTCTTAAATAACAATGATGATGATGATAGTTCTGGAAAGAACAACATCCAGCATCAGAAATAACAGAACAGAAGTGATTTGTGAATCGAAATAAGATATCTACAGAAGCAGAACTGGAAGAACTAACTGCAAAGGTCTACTCAGGGTAAAGAAACTGAAGTCCTGCCAGAAGCAGCCCAGACTGTAGAGGCAAACCAAGGGCAACAGTCAGCAACAGAGGAAGACACCATAGATACTGAATCATTTTCATTCCCAACCCAGGCACCCTCTTCTCCTCATTTCCTGAGAAAGAACAAAGCCATCTAACTAAAAAAGAAGAACTGAAACAAAGAATAACCGAGCAGCTAGAACAGCACAAAAACAAAAGAACAAGGTTGCCTACACTGAAGTTTGTTCCAAAGAAACAGCTCACACTATTAAAAGGTACCAATACTGTAATACCAAACACAAGAAGCAGATCACCGCAAGAAACAAGTGTATAGCACAGCTGCAGCTTTACCTGAATACCTGGAATGCAAAATCAACAAACAAGAAAAAAGGCCCAACAATGCACCACCAAAATGGAAGATCAGGCTGGGAAATAAGAACAGCATGCCAAGATCAGATGCAAGTAAGCTAAAACAGATGAAAAAAGCAGAACAAGAGGCCAAAGAATACCCACTCAAGAAACATCAGCTAGAAACAAGGGAGATTAAGGAAACCCGAGAAATAATAAAGCAGCAAATAACAGCTACAGTCAAGAAGATCATCAGATACAAACTTTGAATTGCACTCTATAGACAGAATATCCAAATGCTAACCATTGCTTTTGGATAATGTACAGGCTTTTGTTTGCAAACTGGACATGGCTAAAATAGGGATTGGGGTACAACTGGATTAGTAACTTTTCAAGGACAATTTGTACTCCTACTGATGATACCAAGATCAAAATCTAGTATTGGCATGACAACCATCATCATGTAATTTATGTTTCCAGAAAATCTTCAACATTCATAATGAAGACATGATTTAAATTGACGAGGTGGTGCTGATGTTGCTAGAAGACCTCCCACTCACCAAGGTCTTTCCACTTTTGCTTCTCCCTCTCTCCTGAGTTCCACCACCTCCTCACCACTCCTCACCCACTCTTAAGTATGGCTTGCCACTAGTCTCACCCCATAGGCTGCAACTTCCTCTTCTTGCCTGCTTGTTCTGTGTATCTAGCAGAACAAGTTAAGAACAAAATATGAGATATCTGATTCATCATTTCAGAATGCGGGGTCCATCACTTGTTGAAATGAAAATGAATTCATGCAAGATGTCAATCTGGCCACAAGCAATCCTAAGGAGTTTGTGATCCTGGACAGCATTTTATAGAAAAAAAGAAATCATGTAATCCTTTTTTTTTGCAATGATTTAAAGCAGGGGTGTCAAACTTGATTTCATTGAGGGCCACATCAGGGCTGTGTTTGACCTGGGAGGGGAGCATGACCAGGGGTGTGTGGCCAGGGTGGGCGTGGCCAGCTTGATGTCACCATGTCAGGGGCGCCTGTGCTGGCCTGAGTTCTCTGCCAGCAAAAATGGACTCCCAATCTCCGTTTTCGGCTGAGACGGCCTCCTGCCATCCACTGCACAGAGGCTGTCCCACCCGAAAACACAGATTGGGAGGCTGTTTTTTTCTGGCAGAAGCATCACGGGCTGGTCCTTTGCTGTTCCCAGGGCAGCCCCGCTGGCCAGATCCAGTCCGCGGGCCTTGAGTTTGACACCCCTGATTTAAAGTATTAAGTGGGCCTGTGCTCAAGGCACTCCTATGCTTCAATCATCAGATCTTCCTTTTTTAATGTTTATTTTCTTCTTCAGTTTTCACCTTTTTTTTGTACAGCCAGAAAAATAAAATAAAAATAATTCCGTACTGATAATTACAGCTGCCTAAAATAAAATTCTTGAGTAATATCCTCATCTTCCCTGCAATGACCTTTTGCTCCATAACAGCTTAAGACATCTCCCTTTGTGTAAATCCCTCTCAATTCTTTCAATTAATCTTTCTTAATTATTTTTTAAGCTTATTTGAAGGCTATGTTACTGATCATTTTGTATCAGATTCCATCCATAATGTTTCCATAATGCTTGTTATCTCTTTTCCTCCTGCTGGTTGTTATTTCCCTTTCACTGAACCGATTTCAAAAGCATAAATGTCCCATTTCTTTCAAGTCAATTTTAACTCCTGATGACTCCATGGAGACATCTTTCTGGCTTTCTTGACAAATGTAGGAAAGTGGTTTGCTATAGCCTTCTTCCAGATTTCTTTTTTTTTTAATTCCCAGCTTAGACTACAGTCCTGAAATATTTTGATGGGCTCCCATCCATCCCAATTTAGCATTGGCCAAGATCAGGCCAGTTATTATGACAATGCAGTTTACATTTTGCATATTTCTAACTACAGATACAAGGAACGTGCACTTGTGAAGGAAACACATTAACACACTATCAATTCCTCCCTCCTTTTGCAATTTTTTTGGACCTTGTTTGTGTTTCTTAAAAAGGATGACATATTTAAGCAGTTTGGAGCTACCACTGCTGGGAACAATATGACCTTCTCATATTTTCAAGCTCCTAAATACTGCCTGAAGTAGAACTACTGTTTAATCATGGACCTGGCCCAAATTCCAAATAGCCAAGCCATATGGTCTTTGCCCAAGTACCCTAGGCCAGATTCTAATGCTTGTCTATTTGGGAGTTCTCCAGATAATCTGGAACAATAAAATGTGGTTAGAAAGTCCATTCCAATACATTTGGAAGGGCACCAGAGTGATGAAGGAGTAGGAATTATGCCCACCTATTTCCAAAAATCAAAAACCAACTTAAAAGTAAGGATGCAAAGACATCTTTTGGAGATAAGGACAGAGAACAAATCACACATGGGTAGCTTCACTGGTAGCATGGATTAACTGCTTTGCCTGTGACAGAAACAATTTTAATGAAACCCATTATGGGAAACTAGAAGTCTTTGGAGAAAATGTGTGCAGCAAAAGGATGCACAACCTGAAACATCAGGGCTTGGATGCCACCTCGAAGGACCCTTTGAGAGTCCCCATTAGATTAATTGTATGTCTCCCTCTCTTTCTCTCTCTCTGTAGATACATAGATACAATGGATGGATGGATGGATGGATGGATGGATGGATGGATGGACGGACAGATGATGGATAGACAGACAGACTCTTAAATTGAGCTTAATTACTTCTCCTGTATCAGCCCTTTGAGACAATCCAGCCTAAGAAACTCACTCAAGATTAACTGTAAATTTTATTTATTAGGCTGTACTATTGAATCTTGCATACCTGATCCCTCTTATACCCAAGGGAATCAGAGAGAATCCAACCTAAGTTTCTTCCTAATAGTATTTCCTTTTCCAGGACTCAAGATACGTTTCTGTCCCTTTTGTTTGTCTAATGACTTTTGATTATTTCCTTAAAGGCCAGTTCTCTACACCCTTATATCCTCTATATAGAGCAGATGTGTCAAACTCAAGGCCCATGGGCCAGATCCAGCCCGCGGGGTGCTTAGATCCATCCTGTGGGGAAACAGTGAAGGACCGGCCCGCGGTATCTCTGTCAGCGAAAACAGAGCTCCATTTTCGCGCAGAGGGTTGCAGGAGGCTGTCGCAGCCTAAAACGGAGCTCGGGAGCCCATTTTTGCTGGCAGAGTGCTCAGGCCACCACAGGCGCCCCGACATGAATGATGTCGAACTGGCCATGATCACCCTGGTCACATACACACACCGCGAGATCAAACACAACCCTGATGTGGCCCTCAATGAAATCGAGTTTGACATCCCTGATAAGAGTGTCATGGTAGTTTTCTGTCTTCTAACTTTATCTTTGTAACATAGTTCGAGTTGAGAAGGTAAGAGTGAGCACTCCAAATCATCCAGTGAGTTCCATGGCTTAGAGACATTGAATTGGATATTTACCCAGCATGGAACAATCAACATGCAGAGCAAGGTTTAGGCTAAATCGGGATCCCTCAACCTCGGCAATTTTAAGATGTGCAGACCAACTTCCAGAATTCTGTCCAAATATATTAGACTTTGCTAATGCTGAGAAAACATTGGGTTAAAAAGAAATGCTTTCTCCCTTTATAGTTTCCCTGAACATATGCAAAACAGAGAAGGAAAGAGATCAAAATCAGGGCCTTATTTTGCAGAAACGGAGGTTTAATATAAAACAAACTCTCTGGGCAGCAACTCAAGTCCCTCCCAAATAATTCAACTGGATTTTTTTTTTCGTCATTCAGGCGCTCATTGATGAAATGGTACTTGACACTGACTAGACTGGGAAGGCACTCATTAGAAAACCCAGCTCCTATTTCCAAAGACAAAGCATCAGCTCTGTACGTTTGGAGGGGCATTCTGGTTACAAAACGCAGCTCATCCAAGCCGAAGAAAAACCACATTCAGAATCGGCAGGCTGCAGCGGGGTGGCAGCGAGTTCAAACATTCACGAGAAAAGAACAGGACTTTGTCCTTGGGAAACGCAGATGTGCTCTTTTCCCCACCAACCCCAGCCAGAGCAGCAAAAGGGAAGGGGGAAATTAATCAGCCCAGTCACTCTTTCTTTTACCCGCTAGGCACGCTGCACCGAGGAAAACCATTCTTCCATTAGCATCTCTCTTTGCATTTCCTGCCAAGATCACCTGGTTTTCTTAGCCTTTTTTTATTAAAAAGAAAATGCTTTCTGAGCTATGCTATCTATGCTCCAGGGTCCTGGAAGCTAAATCTCTTGTTTAGTCTAACGAAGAGAAGGCTAAAGGGAGACGTGATAGCCATCTTCCATACACTTGACAGGCTGTCACGGGGAAGAGGGGATCAATTTACTCTCCACAGCACCTGAGGGTAGGGCAAGAAGAAATGGGCAGAAGATCGATCCAAACTGGAAGGAAGGAGAAACTTCTTGATAGCACAATTAATCTGGTAATCACCTATAAAGCCCTTCATGGCTTAGGTCCGGGGTATCTGCGGGAGCACCTACTGCCATCAAGAGTTTCCCATCACCCTGTGCACTCCCACAGACAGGGTCTCCTCAGGGTGCCGTAGGCCAGACAATGTCAGCTGGCGGCCCCCAGGGAGAGAGCCTTCTCTGTGGGTGCACCCGCCCTTTGGAATCAACTACCCGTGGAGCTTCGGATGGCTCCTGACCTTCGATCCTTCTGTTGCAACCTGAAGACATGGCTTTTTCGATCGGCCAACCTGGACTGAAGCGTTTTTAAAATTCTTTTTAAATTTTGTTTGTTGGTTTTTAATGTTTTAATGTTTGTAATTGGGGTTCTCTTATTTAATAGTTTTTTAAACTTTGTATTCCTGTTTTTTTGTTGTTGTGAGCCATCCTGAGTCCTTCGGGAGATAGGGCGGCATAGAAATCCCAAAATTAAATTAAATTAAATTAAATTGAATTAAATTAAATCAGTGGAACACCTTGCCTCTTGGTGTTGGGCTCCGGTGCTCCATTGGTGGAGAGCTTTTCAAGAGAAGATTTGGGCAACCATTTGGTCCAGCACTGTCCAGGCCTCGGGCAGAGGGTTAGACTAGAAGACCTCCAAGGTCCCTTCCAGGCCTCATGATTCTATTATACTAGGCTTGCCTTGATCTTCCCAGCTGTATCAGGATAAACGTGCCCTCCCTTTGGTCAATTTCACCTGGGTCCTGATGCTATCTGTATCAGCTTAGATTGTCCAGTTCTTCCTAGGGATTCAGGAGATCAGGCTGGAGTGGTGAGGTGGCCAAGGGGTGGAGCTCTCGCCTCATAAACAGGAGGCAGTGAGTTCCATCCTAGGTAGAGCCAGATATTTCTCTCTCTGGGCCCAATGAGAATATATCTGCTGAACGAAACTCCATACTGGCATCAGGAAGGGCATCCGGCCAGTAAAACACTCTGCTAGCTCCATTCAGTTGCCTAGACTCTACCCCGCAAGGGATTATGGGGTCGTTAAACGAAGATGATGATGGTGATTCAGGAGATCAGGCTATCTGCCATCCTTACCACATGTGGGGAGGTTGTGGGGAGGCTTGTAAAGTAATGGAAGGGAGATTAGACATAAACCATCAAAAGACAGAAGGGGGAATCTCCTAGAACCATGTTAGCCCCATGTGCCGGAAGTAGCACGCAGAGCCATTTTCCCCGGCACGCGAGAGGTCGCCTGGAAGAGCTCCACTGTGCATGTGCGTGTGCCACCACCCGACAGCTGATTTTTGGGTAGCTGGTGCGCATGCACAGGGGGTGGAGGGGGTGTGGGTGGGAGATGCTGCACGCGAGGGAGGAATCACAGATGCACGGTGCGTGAAGGGGAATCTCACCTGCACGCGCAAAGATGCGCAGCAGGTGCGGGGGGAATCACGTGCACATGCACAGACGCACGTTGCATGAGGGGGAATCACACGTGCATGCGCAGATGCACAGCGCGTGAAGGGGGTCACGCACACATGTGCAGGGGCATGGGGGGGCCCAGCATGCATTGCCTTCTGGGTGCTGGCATGTGAGTGCGCGTAAGCAAGCATGCAATTATTGGCACGGGAGCTGAAAAAGCTTAGCCACCATTGTCCCAGAAGATTATCTCATAAATGGCAATTTAGCAAAAGTGACAAAGAAGACTTTGCCTCAATGATAGTACTACACATTCTTTTTGCAGTTTCCAAGATTCTGAATTTTTGTGTGTGTGTGTGTGTGTGTGTGTGTTGCTTCCTGGATCTTGTCCAGCTGTGTGGAAAATGACACCACTTAGGGCTCCAGGCTAAATATCCTGAACCAGCTCTAAAATTTGGTCCTTTGGATGCAGCCCTGAACCTCATGTACTTCCATAAATGCAAATTGCTTGTGTTTTTCTTGATGTGGATTCAATGGTGGACTTATACATTGCATAATGTGTTTAATCATCATTTGTTAAATCAATTGTGGCTCACCCGCAACATCACAGAAACCATAAACCAGGAGATGCACAATTTCTGGAGAAAGCATGGCATCAAGGACTGGTTATAAAATATGTTGGGAGTTTCAAAAATTGAATGGGATCAATAAATAGGATTGTTTTTAATAAGTTTAACACATTCAAATATTGAGATTTATTTTACTTGGTCAGATGACAATACCTAGTCTACCTCTGTAGATCCCCAAACTGAGGAAAACTGCAAGAAAATACCAAGAACAGCAACTAGACTTGGAAGACAGAAAAATATCCCAAAATAAGTCAAGTTGTTGCTAAGAAAATTACATGGGTCTGACCATGAAGTCACCAGGAATCAAACTCAATTAACTCACATGGAGTTAATTAATACATAATCTCTCCATATACTGAATAAGTTTTTGATCACATTAAACAAAAATGCAAATTCGTGGTAAATTTCTAAAGCTGGTCTGATGGCCAAGGCACTCAGCTTTTAGACTGTACATCTCTCCACCAATCATAGTTTAAAAGCAACACTTTATAAACCACCATGATGGGACTTACACAACTCAAAGGCCAAATCAAACAATCAGCACTCTGCCCCAGCCAAATGTGTACACCCAGCCTCTATAGATCAGCTGTGCTGAAGACAAAAGAATAACATAGGATTTGTGGATCGAATATTCCCATCTCTTCCGGCAACTCAATACTTGTTCTCCCTGAATTACAGGTTACTGGAAATAATACATAAAGAAACATGCAGTTCAAAAGCATTGTGGGCAGACTTCAGGCTTTCAGTTCTAATTTGCGGTTTGTTTATTTTTTTTTTGAGTGAAACACAAGGCTCCGAATGCTTTGGCGAGTACAAAAGATTCAGGATTAAAGAAGGGTGAACCCAGAAGACTTAGATTTATGTTCCTTCAAATCAACGTTCAGCTGAAGACACTTCCACATAGACATTTGTTCCTCGACCAGCTTGATGTAACACAGAGGCTCATGTTCTGGATGCTATTGTTGACTGAGGCTTCCTTAGAAAGCATAAAACACAATCTTATTTCTGGCAAAACCTCTTTTATTTCCACGGAATTACGTTCATTCACAGTCTGCAAGGCTTCACAAACAGTCTTTCAGGGGAATGTTTACAAACACCCCTTATCACACTTGGAATGCAGCCAGAGAACTAATTGCCAGAAGCAGGGCCAGGCCAAACTTGACACAGAGTCAAACAGAACTTTTCAAAGCTTGAATCGACCAGACGAACTAATTGCTTCCTGCAAAAGCTCACATCCCGTTCGCTCCTCTTTTATGTCCTATGGGAGGAGCCAATTGTCTCCAAGGTGTGGGCTTACACCTGACTTGACCCTGCTTTCTTAATTGTTCTTGTCTTCTGGTAGCCCTGCGCATGCGCAGGCTGGGAACCTCTTCCAGATACCCCCCCCCAACTTCACTGCTATCTGAGTCTGAAGGCAGCTGATGATTGTCAGCTTGCCCTGGCCCCATCTCTGCCTCTGATGCAGAGCCCTCGCCTGACCCCACCCCAGCCTCCAAGACTGGCCCAGGTTCTTCCCCAACCTCCTCACTACTGTCCGACTCTGATGCCAGTTCCGTCAGCCACCGGCAGGCCACAACAGCTATTCACGCACCTGTCAAGAACTGCAGTTTTTATGGAGATGTTGTGTAAAAAGTAAAGATAGAATCCATGACCATGTGATTGAAACCCTGCTCAATTTTACATGTTGAAGATTCCCAGCCCTCACTTCCATGGACATCCCTGCTTAACAATCTACTGCAACTCACAAAAACATCTAGCAGAAATTTGTATTGCAAAAGGCCTGAGGAGTTACTGGCTAACAAGATAAGGCAGGTATGGATCTAACTTTGCTGGATGACATCATACCCTTCACATAAAACTTCCCCAAATTCTTCAAATTTTGACTCCCAGAATCCTCCAGCTGTCGCCTAGATTTCTGAACTGTCCTACACCTCTGGAAGGTGTCTAAGTTGCAGAAGGTTCCACTACGTTGAAAAAGAACAATTCAAGCATGTTCTACAAGACTCTCCTAAACCTTGTTAATCCAGATCTGTATTTTGCCCCCGAGCTGTCCTTCAGCACAATGCAAAGCAGTCAAATCAAGAAGCCTATAGGTTCCTGTTTTTCTGGACCGAGCAGCTATTTTATCAGCTTTATAAAGCCGGAACTTTAGAAATGAACTTCAATCCATTATAATTTCCTGTTTTGGTCAACACACAGTCTTGAGAATCCCTGACTGCAACCTGTTGCAGGAAAGATAAGGAAAGGTTTCATACAGCTGAAGAAACCAAGATAGGCTCATTCAAATCTGGTGGGCTTTTACTTAAAACAAGCGATCCCCAAGCCCAATCTAAAAAGCTATACATCACAGGAGGTATTACAGTGGCTCTTGTGCCAGAGGGCAGCGTTCTGGATCCACCAGGCTATTAACTACCTGAAACAATTCAACTGGATGACAGTTTACAGAAGCAGAAGCTCCAGGAAAAGAACAAGTCCATTAAGAAAGGATTTATGCTGCAACTTGTGCATCAGCTCAACACCATCTTCCAACTGCTTTGCTCAATTCCCATCCCATTAGCTTCCTCTCCTGTGTAGGAGGGCATAAGGGCTGGTGATAGGATGGCAGGTTTCAGTCTACTCAGTCTACATCTCAGTCTACTGCTCTACTGCTGAAATCTAGGGAATGGCTATCGAGCTGTCAAAACAAGGGAAAATCTGCCGTGATTTCTGGTAAGTGACCAAAGCTCACCGAGAACGGGGCAGATTAACTAAGACATAATCTATCACAAACTGGATGAAAAAAAAATCCAGCTTTGATGCAAATTCTGTCATGCCCCTGGTGGAGACTGACACTGAGGGAGAGGAGGAACAGCCAACAGGGAGTGGAAGTGTGGCTCCAGAGGTTGTGGAGGAGGCCGGGGAAGGGCAGAGGCCAGCTGGGCAGTCAGAGGAGGACCCAGGCCCATTCCCTCTCCATCCTAGGGCACGTAGGGAGGAGAGGATAAGGGAGAGACGTGGTCTACTCAGGAGGAGATGGCTTTGATCCTCTTCATGGGCTGCAGCTGTGACAACTGAATAAGAGGACATGCATATGGGCGAGAGCTGGAAACAAAGCATGGAAATATCTCTAGTTTATGGTTCCTCTCTGAGTTTGGCATCCTTCCCAGTGTGTGTTCTGTTATCTGTGGACATCCTCCAGCCCTTATCTTGCCTGGTTTGTGTTGTTTTTTCCCTCCTTCTTGTAACTGTTTGTATGTGAGTTTTTTGTCTTCCATCAAGGATATTTGGAGTTTGGAAGCAAAGTGAAGGAATAAAAGGGGCTTCACCGGGTTTTTGTGACTGTGTTTATTTTGTATCCCACCCACCCCCGGGTCATCACAGATTTCTATTATTTGTTAGCAATGTGTAATACACCCACGTTCAATAGAACAGTTGACTTAACGCACCCCATTTGAAATAAAACTGGAATGATCTTCTACTCTAGGGCAGAGACTGTTTCTAGGTCCTATGAGATTTCAGACAGCAAAAGCAGAACAATGACTTGATATCTCTAATTCACTTAGGAAAATTTACACAGCAACCAATGAGCACCAACTGGTCCCTCATCAAGTCAGGACCTCTGGGTTTGGATATTATGCTAAGGCATGATATGTTTGCTTACAGTGGAGTAAACTAGGCCTCTATCGATAATCATCTTCACTGACCTTGGTGGTGCAGTGGTTAGCATGCAGTACTGCAGGCTACTTCAGCTGGCTACCGGCTGCCTGCAATTTGGCAGTTCAAATCCCACCAGGCTCAAGGTTGACTCAGCCTTCCATCCTTCCGAGGTGGGTAAAGTGAGGACTCAAATTGTTGGGGACAATATGCTGACTCTTAGAGAGGGCTGTAAAGCACTGTAAAGAAGTACATAAGTCTAAGTGCTATTGCTATTGCTTTAACGACAACATAATCCCTTGCTGGGTGGTCAGGGCAACTGAGTGCAGCTAGCAGTGTTTTAATGGCTGGATGCCCTTCCTGTCGCCAATGTGGAGTTTTGTTCAACAGAAATATTCTCAGTGTGCCCGGAGAGAGAAATATCGGCCTCTACCTCTACCTGTGATTGTGAGGCAAGAGTTCCACCTCTAGGCCACTGTTAATACACCATTAATACAGGCATACCTCAACTTACAACTATAGCTTACAACTATTTGTTTAACAAGTTATGATAGTGCTGAAAAAAGTTATTTATGGTAAGTTCTTTGCACTTATGATCATAGAAGTGTCCTCACAGTCACATGATCAAAATTCAGGTGATTGGCAATGCCATGTATTCACAATACTGCAGCATCTTGGGGTCATGTGATCACCATTTGTGACTTTCTTCCCAGGGGGCTTCTGATAAGCAAAGTCAGTGGGAGAAACTGGATTTGCTTAGCAATCATGGTGATTTGCTTAATGACCAGGGCACAGAAGTTTGTAAAATTGAGTACAACTTCCTTAACAACTGCATCACTTAGTGACAGAAATTCCAGTCCCAACTGTGATCATAAGCCAAGGACTACCTTTAAACCATGATCTAGCACAAAGTGTGAATCCATGGTCAATGCAGCACTGGCATCATTCATTGGCTGGTTGCATGAGCTCCAGAATCTCATTTCCTAATCACATAAGTAGTTTTTTTAGTGGTTCAGCAATGGCTTCCCAGGATAGCCCAGATAAATAATAGATTTATTTTAAATAAAGCTAGTATTTAAGGCTTAAAGTAGGCTTAACCGGGTTAAACCTTTCAAGAAAGCACTCAACTGTTCCAACGGCAGGAAAAACAGGAAAGTCAGTGCCATAACTACTCAGCTGCATAGTATGACTATTCCCACTTTGTATTTCTAGTCTTGTGGCATCCATTAATCTTTCTAAGCAAAAAGCATAGCCCTTACTTAGCATGAAAAAAAATGTGATTACCAATTCCTTTGCTAATCCAATTCAAACAAAATATGTAAGTCAATTTATGAAACTAATGCATTATTCTCTGATTTGGCACTACTTCAGTGTCCAACTCCCCTTCCTTTTGTGAACAGGATATGGTGCTGGGGGAAAACATGGACAAGCAGAATGAGTTGTTCTTGGAACTGGTCTCCCATTTTGCTGATAGCCGTTTAGCCAAAGGAAGTTGCACTGTCAAATCTTGGACTCTAGCCCGTAAGCTCCAGCCAAATTATGGTCAAAGTCAATAAGAGGTTATCTAACCATGTAACAGAAGAGATTGTATTTAAGAGTTTGCCAGGGTTCATCATTAGAACTACATTCAAATGTGCGTGGATGAGGCTTCAAAAGGAGCTCTCCAAAGTGGGATAAGCAGGACATGGTTTTGCTGACCAAAACTTGCCTTTGCATTATCTCATCAGCTTCAAAATTTGGACTTGGTGGATTTTTTTTTCTTGCTTCTTTTCCAGGAACCAGAATTTATACTAGCAGAATACTCTGACTTGCCAACTCAAAACAGAAATGGGAAAGAAGACTGAGTCAGTTGAACGAACCAATGTTTTAACTACTGGTATGTGACCGTATAGTCATGCCAGCTACATGACAATGGAAGCATTTTCAGACAATGCTGGTTCCCTTGGCTAGGAAATGGAAATGAGCACTGTTCCTTAGACACAACTGGACACTGAAAACCTTTACCTTGTTTATGTGACACATAGCCCTTCAGATGCTGTTAAAATATAAATCCCAATTCCTTCACCATGACAAACAGTTCAACCACCATGCCCCTCCCTGCATTTAAAATATTAGCTTTATTTTTTTTAAAAAATGCTTAATGCCTACTTTTAACTTCTTTACAGATGGGGCAAATGAAGGTGATAATTCCTTGTTCCTGAAGCAAAGGAAGGAATCAGAGATGTTTAGGGCAGGACTTTTGCCAGCCATGTCTCTATTTCAGAGATTCTGTATTTAAGGGAAAGGGATACAATGGCTCAGTAACTAAGACACTGACCTAGAACTTGTCGATCAGAAAGGTCGGCAGTTAGGCAGTTTGAATCCCTAGCGCCATGTAACGGAGTGAGTTCCCGTTACTTGTCCCAGCTTCTGCCAACCTAGCAGTCTGAAAGCACATAAAAAATGCAAGTAGAAAAATAGGGACCATTTTGGTGGGAAGGTAACAGTGTTCCATGTTCCTTCAGCATTTAGTCAGGCCGGCCACATGACCACGGAGATGTCTTCAGACAGTGCTGGCTCTTCAGCTTTGAAACAAAGATGAGCACCACGCCTAGAGCCGGAAACAACTAGCACGTATGTGTGAGGGGAACTGTGATGACCCAGGGTGGGATACAAATGTAACAAAATCCAAAATGTAAACAAATGTCCTTTAATGCCTCCAACTTGGCCCCACTATTCAATAATACTCAGTTGGAGATAAAATGTACTCAAAAACAGTCTTCAAAAGAAAGGAATACACTCTGAACTTAATGAGCAGATAGAGGTGAAATAAAAAAGCAAACAAACTACAATGATGAAATTTCCACAATGGAACAGGATAAGTAATTGCCAAATTCAAGGAGATAACAAGGCACAGTCTGTTGGAAGGACGCCAATCAAGATAACTTCAGACCAAAATAAAACATGCTTCGTTTCCAGCGTTTGCCAGTACGCAGGTCCAAACTCTTATTCAGTTGTCACACCTGCATCCCATGAAGAGGATCAAAGCCATCTCCTCCTGAGTAGACCACGTCTCTCCCTTATCCTCTCCTCCCTACGTGCCCTAGGATGGAGAGGGAATGGGCCTGGGTCCTCCTCTGACTGCCTAGCCAACCTCTGCCCTTCCCCAGCCTCCTCCACAACCTCCGGAGCCACACTTCCACTCCCTGTTGGCTGTTCCTCCTCTCCTTCAGAGTCAGTCTTCACTAGGGGCATGGCAGGAACCTTTACCTACATTTAAGGGAACAAGCAGTCTTGATTCTCTATGGAGTAACAAAGGAAATCATAATGAATCAAGGCAGTCAATGAATTGTTTATATAAGGCCATTCTTGCTTTTACAACATTTGGCTATGGTGAAGTCATCTTTAAAAAATTGCATAAATCCCATCAAGTCTTGTCAGTGACTGAAACCATATCATTTTCTTAGCTGAATTCATCATACATGCTAGCAGCCTAACACCCACTCGTTTCTTTGGGATTCTTTGTAGCTGCTGATTCTTTGGCTACGAGTTCCAATAGCTAACATCTTCCAAATTCCATTTTTTGGATGACATCCATCTCACATCCAGGCTTAGAATAATGACTTCAGTGAATTTTTGACACCAAGGAAGGCAACTACAAGCACAGTTCTCAGCAGAAAAGAATATTCCCTGCAAAGTAAACATAATTTATACTCAACATTGTTGTGGGACCTTGAAGGAGGAGGATAAGTATTGTCACTTTTGCATGCTGGTGCTTGAGAAGACTCCATAGCCAAGAAAACAAACCAAGAAATAATTGAACCAATCAACCCAGAGTTCTCACTCGAGGCACAGGTTCAAATTTAGACACATTATGTAAAGACCCAACTTTCTGGAAAGGCTCAAATGCTGGGAAAGGTGGAAACAAAGAGAACACAACCAGCAGCAAAGTAGATGGATGCAGTTATGGTGGCAATAAGCACACCCTTGAGAGTCCTGAAAGAACAGGGGAAAAAGAGGGCCATGGGGAAATATCTATCTAGAACTGGATCTTAGAGGAGTCAAAATGATGACACGTAATCAATCTTTCTTTCTTGTTTGTGTATGGACAGGCTGGTTCAATTTCATAGTGGAAATTTCCTACAGTCAAGGAAATTTTATTAGTCTGAGAACTAATGTAACCTAGGAGTCCATTACGCACTAAGAGCAAAAACCACTCTGCAGAGGTTTAATGGATCTGCACTTGATACAATGGGGGCAAAAATCAATGTTGTGTGTTCCAATTTTTACCCCACCCCCAAGAATTTAGGGGATTGTATTCTGCACTTAAAGAAATTTCCAAACAATTTTAGTTCCATGTATGCAAAGAGGATGATTATAGGTTTAAGCTCACATGCTATATATAAGCATGTATAATCAATGAAACCAGTGATCAGAATGTTCCCTAATTTAGCATTCTTCAAATATGTTTAACTGCATCTCCCAGAATCCCCAGTCAATATGTCTGTTCATAACGTTACTTGGGAAATTCAGAGAGTTGCAATCCTAGCACATATAGCAATAGCTCTTAGACTTATATACTGCTCCATAATGCTTTACAGCAGTCTCTGAATGGTTTACAATGTCAGCCTATTGCCCCCAACAATCTGGGTCCTCGTTTTACCAACCTTGGAAGGATGGAAGACTGAGTCAACCTTGAGCCCTTCAGGATCAAACTCCAGGCTATGGGCAGAGTTTGCCTGCAATACTGCATTCTAATCACTCTGCAACCAAGGCTCATATATGTAGGGCTAGTATTATTTTATGATTTCTTAAAATAAGAAAGACAACAATTAAAAAGTTATCTTGAGAACCAGCTGCTTAAAAATGGAATACCTACAAAATATAAATCACTAGTTGTGTTACACTTTTTTCTTTCAAACAAGATTTAAATGGACCGAAATGTAACAAGATAGAAATTTCCTGTATATATTAGCACCATTTTTTAAAAATTTAAACTTGCCTTCTTTCCTTTTCAGGGAAAGAAAAGCACCTTAATTGTTTTTTTTTTTTTAAACCATTGAAAACAGGTATCCATACAAAAAGTGGCAAGAGTTTCTTGATTCTCGCATCTTCCAAGAACTTCCTTGAACTGTGTGATCTTTTTGGCCAGCTGTGCTGAAAACCCGTTGGATTTTCCAGCCGGGCACCATTATTTTTAGAAGACTTATTGATTTAAAATATATCTTTATCTCTTTACTTACAATACAGGCCCTGACAAGACGTTCTCCAAAGCTGAGATGCCTTCAACTATTAAATGTCTCATCAGAAAAGAATGAATATGCCCAGTGGAAGTGTATTTCCACTGGGGGCAGAACATTTGACAAGAACACCAAAGTAGATGTTTTTCTCTCTTTTGAGTTCCACCGCTGCACAACACGTACGCCACCGGCCATGCAAAAATTGCATCTGTTGATGCCTTTATTGAAGAAGGAATTTGTGACTCAAGCCAGCCAGCTCTGTGATGATCATCTGCCTGATTCTGACAAGCCACCTGTGCTAGTAAACAAACATTTAGGATCCTAATATAGCAGACTGCAAAACACAGAGCCACAGGAAAATCACCTGCAGCAATCTATTTCCCAGAGCTCAAAATGTTACATGCCCCAGGCAACTGAGGAACAGAAATCTTATTCAGACACAAAAAAGTTTGGAAGTGGAAGAGTATCAATAAATGGGTTTCTGCAAAGTTGGATTCAACATCCTCAATCAAAAAGTTGATTGCTTATTAGTAACCTCATTACGTTTGCAACCCAAACTAAAGGTGCATCTCTATGTGTAAGCTTTCCATTTATTTAAGAATAGAGGGTCTCATTCAGACAGGTGCTGACAGGCCCAAGAACCAAGAAAGACATGTGGAATACTTCTGAGCAGTTTACTTTATCGTTCCTCACCTAAACAGGAATCTTACCAAACTAAAGCATCACTCTAGATCAGGGGTGTCAAACTCAAGGCCCATGGGCCAGATCCAGTCCGCGGGGTGCTTAAATCTTGCCCATGAGGCCTCCACGAGGCCCATTTTTGGCCGGAAGAGTGCTGCTGGAGGCCATCCAGGCTGAAAACAGGGGGGGGGGGACACATGCAATGGTTGTAAGTGTAAAAAATGGTCATCCGTGCACTTTTTTCAGGGCCGTTGTAACTTTGGTCACTAAATGAATGATTGTAAGTTGAGGACTACCTGTAAACCATTGATGAAGCCTGATGTTCAACAAGGATGTGAACATATACTTCGATTCCCACCATGGACGAATGGTTGCAGAAGCTGATGGAGTTGGCAGAAATGGCAAAACTGGCTATTTTGATTAAGGAAAAGAATATAAGAACCTTTGTTTCCACATGGAGACGGCTTCTAAACTTTGTGCTTGAGGTGGACTGGTTGCTTTTGCAATCAGTTGCAGTTGGCAAGCACACAGCCTGCTCCTTTCATCCAGTGGTGGGATTCAAATTTTTTACTACCGGTTCTGTGGGTGTGGCTTGATGGGCGTGGCAGGAGAAGGATACTGCAAAATCTCCATTCTCTCCCCGCCCCACTAACCTGCTTTCCAGCTCCGTTCTCCTGAGCAGGGTGACAAAAGAAGACCCAGCCAATCAGCTGGGACTCAGGAGGCAGCAAATAGATGGGGGCGGGGCCAGTCAGAGGTTCTCCGAACTACTCAAAACTTCCACTACCGCTTCTCCATAACTGGTCAGAACCTGTTGAATACCACCTCTGCTTTCATCCCCACCGCAAAATATCCATGTATCGGGGCCGGCCTATACTACAGACAGCTGCTGCAGAATGTATTTTAGTATGTTATTAATTCTGTATAGCCTTCATCTTTATAGGAAGCTTTGATATGCATGAATCAGAGTTAATTATTCCACATTATTTTTATTTTAAAGGCAGAGATTGGGTTTCCACAGCAACTCTTCAGGGTTTGATTAAAATTGTTAATGAAGAGCTAGGCTAGCTCGTAGCAGCCTTCACTTCATTAGGGGGAGTCCTTGGCCTTGTTTTTAAACCCTGGAAATGCAAAAAAAAAAGGAGAAGAGAAAGGATTCCACCACCACCACCACCACCACCACCAAAAAAAACATGCCATAAAAGAAGAAACAGAAAGCAGCTCTGTTGCTTGGAGGACCGGTTAGGTTTTCTCATTCAGCTTTAGGAGAGCCAAGATGGACATGAACTTTCCATTTGAAGGCAATGAAGAAATAAACAGAACCCACCGATCAAGTTCTACTGGAAAAAATTAAATAAGCGAGAGAGGTCAGAAGCTGGGGAAACCAAGTGTTTGGGATGAAAAGCAAGCTGCGAGGAGGAAGGACATGACATTTCCCAGTCTCAAGAATTTCGCTCATCTTTGTTGCTATTTTTCTCATTTCTTAATCTAGCAGCTGTGATAAAGACAGAAAAAAAGAGTCTTGCAAAGGATCTTCGATGACCTCTAATCCAACCCCCCTGTTCAAACAGGAAACCGTATACCATTTCAGATCAGAACATACTTGTTTTTTTAGAAAGCCAAGGACCACAGCGGTGTCAAGCCCCAAGAATCAACATGTGGAGCAATATATTCTGAGCAATATCCTTTATTGTTCCTCACGTACAGATACTTTACAGATGAAAGCAACTATTTGCATCACTATAGATCAGGGGCCTCCAAACTTAGCAACCTTAAGACTAGCGGACTTCAACTCCCAAAATTCCTCAGCCAGCCATGCTGGGTGGGGAATTCTGGGAGTTGAAGTCCACCAGACTTAAAGTTACCAAGTTTGGAGACAACACCCCCCCCTCCCCATAGATATACTCTGTGAATAGTTAGGGAGGCACCTTCTTAGCTCTCTTCCCCCCATCCAAATTTTCCAAGCTTTACTGCCTCACTGCCCTCCCTCCCTTTGTCCCTCCCTCCTTGGAATCCAGACTACATTCCACCACAGCAGCAATGCAAAATAGTAGAGCTGGAAGACATATATGGGTGGGACTGGGCTTTCTCATTTACTCATTTATTCATTTTTTTATTTAAGAAAATTTATTATGTGGCTGCCCAACTCACTCCCAGTGACTCTGGACGGCTTGCCAAGAGAAAAACCCAATACAGGTAATCCTTGACTTACAACCACAGTTTATGTTGCTAAGTGAGACATTTGTTAAGTGAGATTTGCCCCCTTTTATGACCTTTCTTGCCACAGTCGTGAAGTGAATGACTGCAGTTGTTGAGTTACCGAACATGGCTTCCCTGTTGACCTTGCTTTTCAGAAGGTCACAAAAGCTGATCACATGACCCCGGGACTCTGCAACCATCATAAATATGACTCGGTTGCC
This sequence comes from Naja naja, assembly GCA_009733165.1. Taxonomy (NCBI): domain Eukaryota; kingdom Metazoa; phylum Chordata; class Lepidosauria; order Squamata; family Elapidae; genus Naja; species Naja naja. Next base: position 291,502,906 of record CM019149.1, read on the forward strand.
AAGTGTCTGAATTCTGATCATGTGACCTTGGGGATGTGGCAATGGCCATGTGAAAAAAAGTCATAAGCCACTTTTTTTCAGTGCAGTTGTAACTTTGAACAAACTATTGTAAATCAAGGACTATCTGTACAAAAACAATAAAAAACAATAACACACACACACACCTGGGCAACAACAATCAAATAAGCCACTTGACAGGCTCCATCCAGTCTGGGGTCCCTAGGCCCTTTGGCAAAATCAAGTCTTCAGATTCTTGCAAAAGAGACTGTCAAAGTGGGGGCCAGTAGGGATTATGTTCTACAACAAGGGTCTTAAAACTTGGCAAGTTTAAGACTTGTGGACTTCAACTCCCAGAATTCCTGAGCTAACATGACTGGAGGAAGAATTCTGGGAGTTGAAGTCCACAAGTCTTAAAGCTGTCAAGTTTGAAGCCCCCTGTTCTACAGGGAGGGAGCTACCACTGAGAAGGCCCTTCTTCTTGGTCCTGCTAGATGGACCTTTGTAGCAGAGGGGGCCTGTAGCATCCCTTATTTCCCTGCTGTGGTTGGTCAGCTAGATGTGGCCAGGCAATTTCCTTCCAATGGGGTAGGAAAATGTTTAGGGGAGTCCTGACTTTTTAAAACTACATGAATACCCAATCACTTTGATGCCTTCTCCCCTCAAAACACTGGGAATGTACAATACATTCAGCAACAGTCACAGGGGGCGGGGGATCCAGGAGATTCCCAATAAGGGTTTGGGCCCTTTAATTCATCATCATTAATTCCAGGGGTCTTCAAACTTGAAGAGCCTTGGTGGTGCAGGCTGTTAAATGCCTAGCACTTAAGTTCCAGCTGCCTGCAATTAGTGCAGACTCGAATCCCACCAGGCTCAAGGTTGACTCAGCCTTCCATCCTCTCGGGGTAGGTAAATTGAGGACCCAAGATTGTTGGGGGCAATAAGCTGACTTTGTAAAAAATGCCGCTTAGTAATAAGCAGGCATATACAATGGAATGAAGGCTATTGCTGAGCGCATTGGGTTGCGCTCCAAAAATTGTAAGCCACCCTGAGTCTCCAGAGAAGGACGGCATATAAATGTGAATTAAATAAAAAAAAACTTGACAGCTTTAAGACATGTGGACTTCAACTCCCAGAATTCCTCCTCCAGTCATGTTAGCTCAGGAATTCTGGGAGTTGAAGTCCACATGTCTTAAACTTGCCAAGTTTGAAGACACTTGATTAATACAGATTTTCAATCAGCCTTTCTCAGATTTTTTTTACCCTTCTGAAATAACTGTCGGTCTCTTGAGAAATCTCTGCATAAACATTATTATGGTCTGAAGCGCAGGGTATATGTCTCCATGATCAGTACATTGTATATACATTAATGTAGTAATAATTAACAGGGCTCTTTGGGGTAAAGAATAGAATTTGTTTTCATTTATTCTGTTTATTTTGGCCAACTTTCTAGCCTATTCTTTTTGTGGCTTTTCTCTGCCCAACAAAGTTTATCAACTATAACGTCAATAGTGTGGGTGGGGAATAACTTCAGGCCTTCCTTTTTTATAACTTCCTCCTTGATTTCCCCGCCCCCTTATCCAAGTAGGCCTAAAAGCCTTATGGCAAAACTTTGCTGCGTAGCACACTAATACAGGCAAGAGTAATTTTTCCCTCTATTTACAATAAAAGAGCTTTTAAAAAGAGCTTTTAAGCCACTCCCCTTTGAAAAAAGCCAAAAACAAAACATGTAGTTATCCTTAGTTCATCCTTCTTGAAATTAGCATTTCTTTTCCTTTTGTATATTTTTAAAAATTCATGAGGCAAACCTAATAAATCCATGTTAAATAAATGGCTTTATCCAAACTGGGATTTATTTTTCTAAAGGTCAAATTTGGTAAATGTTAAGACTGATTTTTTATTTATGGGTTTTTATGCCTATCTGATCTCCAGACAGTATCATGAAAAGAAAAATCCAGCTATTCTCCTCCCACTTTACTAAAACAGAAGAAAAATATTGGAAAATTCTCAAGTGGTACAGGATTCTGGCATCTTCCTCATGTTTTTTTTTAAAAGACGTTTCCGATTGGTAGACTACAATGTTTTTGTTTTCATTCGATTTAAGTTAGTCAAGGAGTGTGTGTGTGTGTGAGAGAGGGGGGGAGGAAGGAAGGAAGGAAGGAAGGAAGGAAGGAAGGAAGGAAGGATCTTATAAAGAGAAAGGAAACTTTTAGGGACATATAAAGCAGATTTTGATAGTAATTATAAAAAGAACTTTAGCTGGGTGACATTCATTTCAGTAAAGATTTGGAATGCACAGTATGCCAATTCAGCAGCTGCAGAAAATTCTCTCCCACGCATCATCTTCCATGGGTAGCACACGCAAGAGGAGGGCTGCCCACAAACACCTCTCACAGGTGCAGAAATCCCAAAGGCAAACATTGGCAGTTGAAAAAAATATCTCCAAAGGAGACAGAACCACTCTGCTACTCACAGGTGCAGAAATCCCAAAGGCAAACATTGGCAGTTGAAAAAAATATCTCCAAAGGAGACAGAACCACTCTGCTACTGAAAAAATTTTCATGATTAATGGCCTCACAAATACAATCGATCAACCAACCAACATAAGCTGATCAATGCAGTCACTAGGAATCATGCTCAAAATAAATTTATCCACTACATTTATGTCACTCACTTCAGCGGACTGTAGGCGATGGTAGGCTCATCCCAAGAGCAGTCAAGCACATCATTAAGTTCCTTTGCACCCACAAGAGATCTAAATCCAGCCATCTTGAATTTTATTGACTCTTATCTATCACCGATTTGTTTCGACTGTTAGTAGTTCAGATTTGTGTTGAACATGTTTGCATGCCTTAAGCCTGTATTCATTTGGACCGCCTTGGCTCCTGATAGCAACTTACAAAATATAATACTAAAGTAAAGCAATTTAAAATACAGATCAGTGGTTCTCAACCTTTTCTTCACCATGGACCCCTTTTAAATTCCTTTTGTGGCCAGGGACCACCAAGACTTAACTCAAGGTTAAAAATGTAACATTTCTTCAAGGCTTCGCAACCCCCCTGAAATTATATTGTGGACCCCAGGGCTTGGCAAACCACAGACTGAGAACCACCGACATAGACAAAACAAAACAAGGTGCCCTGGATTAAAAACCATTCAAACAAATTGAAAGGGTTCCCTCAAAACACATTAACTCCCATATATGCATATATGTGTGTATAGATGTGTATGTGTAAAGGTAAAGGTTCCCCTCACATACCTGCTAGTTGTTTCTGGCTCTAGGGGACGGTGCTCATCTCCATTACAAAGCCGAAGAGCCAGTGCTGTCCGAAGACGTCTCCATGGTCATGTGGCAGGCATGACTAAACACCAAGGTGCATGGAACGCTGTTACCTTCCCATCAAAGTGGTCCCTATTTTTCTACTTGCATTTTTACATGCTTTCAAACTGCTAGGTTGGCAGAAGCTGGGACCAGTAACGGAAGCTCACTCCGTTACACGGTGCTAGGGATTTGAACCACCGAACTGCCAACCTTTCTGATAGACAAGCTCTAGCGTCTTAGCCACTGAGCCACTGTGTGTGTACATGCACATAAATCCACATAGTTATACCGGAGAGAGATTTCTGAGTATGCAACCAATCATCACAAATTCCAAGTTACATCCTTCTCAATATCTTTTACGAAAACCTACTTTCCCTCCTGGTTCAAAGGTTTAGATCAGGGGTGGGGAACGATGGCCCTTTTATGACTGGTGAACTTCAACTCCCAGAATTCAAACACTTTGGAAATGATCATCTAAACCAGTGCTGGGGAACAATGGTCCTTTTAAGACTTGTGGACTTCAACTCCCAGAATTCCAGAGCCAGCCATCCTGGTTCAGGAATTTTGGGAGTTGAAGTCCACAAGTCATGAAGCGGCCATCTTTCCCCACCCCAATTTAAACTTTTGGGGCCAGCACTGCTGTTAAATATTTTCTACTCTACAGAGAAAATGAAGCTTGCAGACTGGATGCTGAAGAGAAATTTCAGACTGCATCCTCTTTCTGTTTCTGAAGCATTCTCTTCTATTACAAAATTCAGAATACATTCCAGGATTGCCTGGTTGCTATGCAGCCCAGCTGAGTACCATGTCTGTTGCACAGGCCTGGTAACCGAGTGAAGCAAAGCAATCTTAAATCCTGCAGATTTGCAGGATAATCTTTACACGTGGCAAGATTGGGAGCCTATAATTATAATGCACCATTCAGCTTTTCAACCACGTGTAAACAAATAGAGGCAGCCTGCTGAACTTAAGTTTGCATGAGATAATTGCCTGGCACTTAAGTTTGCAAGAGAGAATTGCCAGTGTAGAGACGGCACCACATCTTCCCAGGCTGCCCTTGGCGATGGTCACATTTATCCCCAAGAAACAGAAATGCCTGCTCTCCAGTGCAAGCCACTGTTACAAAAACTCTCCTGGAAAAGAAACTCCCTGCCAATCAGAAAAAGACATTACAGAAAGGCAAAAACACGTTCTAGTTAAAGGTAGGAGGATCTACCTCCCAAACAAGCTTATCATTGCAAAATGTTCCTGTTATTAAGATTGGGATTAGCTGCTATTAGATCCTAGTGTTAATCTGGAAAAAAAAAACAAGGTCACCCAAGAATCCGAGGGAGGGATTAATGAGTATTAAAATACAAAACTAATCTCTGTCATCCGCTGTTTTATTTAAAAAAGCCTATGGACTACCCTCCTTGACCACTAGCTATTCAGAAGGTCATAAAGAGTAAAAGGAGAGGGCTGCATCATTCAAGATGTTGGTGTTGACCTTTGAAGCCTTTCATGGTTTGGGACTGGATTACTTAACAGGTCTGTTTCTCCCCAATTGTTTCTACCTGTCATACCTGATCCGGCAGGAAGGACAAGCTCTGTGTACTATCACCTAGTGTGATAGAATCTCCAGCTAGAGTAGAAGGTGGAGTAAAGAGGCATTCTAGCTTAGAGTCATTCCGTAGGAGGAAATGACAGAGGCCAGACTCTTGAAGCTTTTATGGTTTGGTTCTGCAACCCAACAGGACAGACACAGACTTCAGAGGATAATTAGGACTGCAGGAAAACAATTACTACTAACCTCCCTTCCATCGAGGACCTGTATACTGTACGAGTCAAAAAGAGGGCTGTGAAAATATTTACAGACCCCTCACATCCTGGACATAAATTGTTTCAACTTCTACCCTCAAAACGAGATGCTATAGAGCACTGCACACCAAAACAACTAGACACAAGGACAGTTTTTTTCCCAAACGCCATCACTCTGATGAACAAATAATTCCCTCAACACTGTCCAACTATTTACAAAGTCTGCATTACTATCACTATTAATCTTCTCATCACTCCTTATTACCCATCCCCTCCCACTTGTGACTGTATGACTGTAACTTTGTCGTTTGTATTCTTACGATCTATATCGACTGTTTCCTAGTATGATTTGATTGCTTATTGTACCATATGACTATTAAGTGTTGCATCTTATGATCCATGGCTCTTGATGAATGTATCTTTTCTTTTATGTATACTGAGAGCATTTGCACCAAGACAAATTCCTTGTGTGTCCAATCACACTTGGCCAATAAAGATTCTATTCTATTCTATTCTATTCTATTCTATTCTATTCTTTATCTGCCTGTTCCCAAGAGAATGGATAGTCTGGTGAGATTCTTGTAATTAGAAGAATAGCGATATGGGAATTATTTTGGCCTACTCATTGAGTTATTCTGTTCCTTGCGCCTGATAGCTAGGGAGTGTTGATTGGTGGAGCCCATCATCCCCTTGAGATTAGATCAGCCACATCCCAGTTGGCCTTTCAACTTGAAGGATGAGCCATGGTGGCACAGTGGTTAAAATGCAGTAATGCAGGCTAACTGTGCATTCCACTGGCAGAACTTCGATCCTGACCGGCTTAAGGTTGACAGCCTTCCAAAATTGGTAAAATGAGGGCCCAGATTATTGGGGGCAACATGCAGACATTGTAAAGAACTTAGAGAAGGCTATAAAGCACTATAGAGTGATATAGAATAGAATAGAATATGGAATGGAATGGAATGGAATGGAATGGAACGGAACAGAACAGAATTCTTTATTGGCCAAGTGTGATTGGACACACAGGAATTTCTCTTGGTGCATATTGCTATTGGTTTTACTGCTACAAAGTGGCACATTTGTGGTAGAGAAAAAAAGACTAGAATCCAGCTAAAGTTTTATTCACAGGCTAAGCATGACACTGTGAGTGTTTACATTCAACCATAAAAATCATGTTATTGGAGCTGCAGGTGTTCTTCTGTTTTAGGTAATAAATGCTGCCCGTCCCATGTTCTCTAGTGTGATCGACCCCCATTTCTGTTTACAAGGACGCAATTAAGGTTAATCCAGCTGTGATGCGAAGCCTGTTCATGGGTTGGGTTGAATGCAATGGATTGTACCTTTGCCACTGTTTACATTCTCTGGTTTTTAAAATGTTTATACTACAATGTTTTTATGTTCTTTTGGTTGCTTTTATTTGCATTTTTGCTTATTTGGGGTTTTTAGTGCCGTTTTAACAGTTGTGAGCTACCCGGAGCCACATATGTGAGATGGACAGATAATGTTTTTAATAGTGTTTTCACTACTACAGGTTTCCTGCATGAATTTGGTGGCTGGAGATTGCCCTCTACAGGTAGTCCTCAACATACCACTTTAATGAAGCCTGCCCAATACGATCTAAGTTATGACAGTTGTAAAGCAGGTTAGCCACATGACCAACTCAATTTTACAAAAAAAATTTTTTTTGCAGTCATTAAGCTAACACTGCAATAGTTAAAGCAAACCAATTGCATAAAATGTAGTCACATGACCATAGGCCAGTGCAAATGCCCATAAATGATTGCTGAGCACCAGAAATGCAGTCACGTGACTGGGAGGGATGGCTGCCAGATCTTCAGGTTGTAAGTACCCACGGGAAGTATGTCGTAATTTAAAATGGTCGCAAAGCAACCGGTTGTAAGACAAGGTCTACCTGTACAGGAGGTTTGCTAATAGAATTGCAGAAATCAGAACTGGGCAGTAAACACTCACAACACTATAATTGGCAGCAACATCAAGCTGCCAACTCATCTCTGTAGTGTTCTTGAGTAAGCAATTTTCCCCTTGCTCTTGTAGTTAATCATGTTGGTCTTGACCAGGGGTGGGATTCAAATTTTTTAACAACCGGTTCTGTGGGCATGGCTAGGTAGGCGTGGTTGGGGGGGGATGGTCATTTGACTGGGTGGGCGTGGCTTCTTCTTCTCTCTTTTTTTTTGCAGATCCCCCTCCCCATTTTTTTTTGCCTCCTGGGGGGCGTTTTTGCTCCCAGAAGGCTTCCCTGGGGCCCAGGAAGGCAAAAAACGGAATGCTGGGGGGGCGCACCCCCACACGTCCTCCTTTTTGCCTCCTGGGCCTCAGGGAAGCCTCCTGGGTGAAGCAGTAAGACAGCGCGGGGGATCCCAACACAGCTGATCAGTGGAACAGCTGATCATGGGGGTGGGGAACCTCAAGGAGTGACTGGGCAGGGGAGAACGCAGACAGCGATGTTGCACATGCGCGATAAGAACTGACTCGGCAGGGAGGGGAGGGGAGGGGCCAGCCAGGGACATGATTTGCCAGTTCTCCAAACTGCACAGAATCATAACAACTGGTTCCATTGAACTGGTCCGAACCAGTAGAATCCCACCCCTGCTTCTGATCCAAGAAGCTTCTTCAGTTTTGATTGAATTTCTACCCACCATTCTCCTCACCATTCAGTCATAACTGAAGAAGCTTCTTGGATGAAAACTGAAGTTTCCAAGGGAAAACCCAAGAAAATCCAGTTGCCTTTTAGAAGACCTTTGGGACAACTTACTCAATCACTAAACATCAACAAAGAGGTCACAGTAGGTCTGGTAACTCTAGGCTACCTGAAATAAGACGTCACTTTTATCCAGCTTAACTCCTTAGGAGTTAATGCCTTCCTGTTCTGAAGGATTAGGATGATGATGGAGAGACCTCACAGTCCATTTTCCATTCACTAGTTTCTTCATCCTTGATCAGCTCTGTCCACAAAGACCAGTTGTTAAATGAAAGGCTATGCTAAACCCTTCAGAAATTAGGTGGTTACCCAAGCCCCATAACCTTTCATTTCTTTCCTCTTTAGGAGAAAAGAGGGGAAACCATCCCACTGCAGCCACAGAGGGGAAAACAATGCTGAAAATAGCAGGTTGTGTTTACAAAACTACCTTGACATTTATCATTATAGATATGTATATATAACATTAGGCTGAGGTTGCTTAGCAGCGTTCTCGAAGTCTCTGAATCAAGCAGAGAAACCGCCAATGCCCTCCTCCCGCATCCAAATCAAACCTAGCAGTTATCCAAGTATAAGCCACACTATAAATCACAGTTCCTCATCCAAGGCTTAAAAATATTACACCTGCTAAGGTACGGTTCTATTGTCCCAGCAATGTTTTTTCCAAAAGCAATCAAAGACTTTCTTGGTTTTTTTCCCCCTTGAAAATGTTTCGCTTCTCATCCAAGAGGCTTCTTCAGTTCTAAACTTCAGAACCGAAGCAGCTTCTTGGGTGAGAAGCAAAATGTTTTCAAGGAAAAAACAAGGAAGTCCAGTTGCCTTTTGGGAAAAGCACCTTTGGGACAACCTTCACCAGGACGACTGAGAATCTCCATAGATGTACGGATCTACTGTTTACCATCACTAAGCCTAAGTTTTGAATACAGATCAGTTGTTTTTGGAAAAGAAAGGAACATCAGATGTCCTTCATCGAGAAGGAAATTAGGCCAAATGTCACATTTGAGAAGAACCACTGACAGGAAATGTTCTTCCTGTTCACCCATTTCCTCGGCACTGGCAACTGGAGTTAAAGACGGGATTTGGTGAAAAGAAGAGCAAGCAAGGTAGTTTCTTTTGGGATCCAGAACCAATTTGGTCTAGCGGTTAAGGCACCAGAGTAGAAAGCAAGAGATTATGAGTTCAAGTCCCGCTTTAGTCATGAAAGTCAGATGGATCAACTCACTCTCTCAGCCCAACTCACCTCACAGAATTATTAACGTGGGGAAAACAGAAGGAGGAAAGTGTGTTGGACATGTTCGCAACCTTGAGTTATTTATAAAAATAACCAAGGTGGAATATAAATAATAAATTCAATAAATCTATCTGGTGCCTTCACTTAGGCTTAGCCACTATGCACATGCAATGAGAAGCCGCCATTTTATTTTCCTACAATGCCCAAATGTTGGAGGTTGAATTGATGTCTGTCAGGAACTACAAACAGGGTTGTTGGGGCCACAGGTAGAAAAATGGAAGAGACTCCTCAGTTCTCTGTTTTTCCCTTCTGAAGACTTCCTCCTTCCCTTGGATTAATGGAAATTTTCTGGAACGTACCAGAAAAAACAAGGCTCCAAGGAACCATTGTTATGCTTCAGAATGAATCAATGCCTAATAAGGTGTTAGTCACTCATAATGTGTAGGCTGAAGATTGATATGTGTGTGTGTGTGTGTGTGTGTGTGTGTATGTATATGTATGTGCATATGTATATGTATATGTATATATACTGAAACCTATGTCAAGTCTACAGTATTAAAAATTAAGGATTATTGAGATCGTAGAAAAATAGGAGTTGGAATGGTAAGTGGCCATCTAAGCTTGTTTGAAAACCAAAAGCTTTACTGTTTTAACAGCTCTTACATCTAAACATTGCTTTTGTTATTCAGCCTGAGGCTCCTTTCTTTTAATTTCAGGTTATTGGTCTTTGCCTCGTTCTCAGTTTAAGCTCTTTTGCATGACAGCATTTTTGATATTTCTAGACTGCTGGCATATCTCCTCCTAGCCTTCTCCTCTGCAAGCTAAATATATCAAGTTCTTCTAACTGTTCCTCACCATAACTCGGTTTCCAGATCGCTCACCATCCTGGAAGGTTTCCTTGAAACCCATCCAAGCTTCTACACAACTCTTTCAAACTGTGGTGCCCAGAACTAGACACAATATTCCTAATAGTCAGTGTTTTCTAATCAGCACAAAGTACAAAAGAATATATTGCCTCCTAGGATCTGGATTCAACATTTCTTGAATGCATTCTCAATTGCGTTGGCTTTTTAAGCTCCTGCAACACAGTTTGCATATGAGAAAGCTCACCTTTAGATAGATAATTCTCCCAAGCTATCAACCTGATATCCAAGAATTTTATTTATTTAAGCAAATTTATTTGCCACCCATCTTGTGGTTCGACCAATTCTGAATGGCTTACGTCAACATAAATCACTCAAATATTCAATGATTATAAATATATAAAAATGGATTAAAATTACAAAAAGTAAAACAAACTAAAAAAACCAAGCATTTGGTTTCAAACTGCTTTGACTGAGGTCATAGTCATCTGGGAACAGAACTCGCAGGCTAAACAGAGTTTATTTTTAAGACATATACAATTTTGCACTGTCAGGGCTTAAGTATTCTGAGATTGATGTACCAGAATGTACTTAGTACAAAATCCACTCGACTTATTGGGTTAAATATCCAAATAAACAGGCATACAAGTTTTCAAAAATAAAAACTCACTTGGGAAACAACTTCCCCTGAGCGAAAAACAGTAGTTTTTATATTGTATACATATAATAAAATTCCATTTTCTAAGTTGTAAATAATTCAATTTATACTATAAATTAGTAATGTGCATTTTGAAGTGTGACAAGCAAATACACATTTTTTCCTCCAAAAGCCAGATAGGGAGCAGGGGATTTCTAAAGCTTTGAATATGTCCAGATGTTTCATATCTCTGTTTAGCATGAGCATGGCCAAATGAGATCAAGCCCAACAACATCTCAACAAGGCAACATGGCAAGGCAGTGCTGAACGCCAAAAAATTCCAAAGCTTTGGGGGTGATTCTCGAAATCAACCGTGTTAAAACAATCTGTTATTGGAGTATATTGCTCATTTCTTCTACCACCGCTGCTGACAGCCGTGACATTCTATTTCAGAGTAGGAAGTGCGAGATATCTCAAATATGTGGACATCTTGGCAGAAGAAAGAGAAAAGAATGAGCCAAGGGTCTCCATCTCACCTTCCAGAGAGTCACAGTAGAAGGTCACTGATCTTCAAAAGATGAATCAACCATCGCCACCAAGCTGTGCTCCAAATGTGACAGTGACACCACACTGTCGTTACACAAATATATCCAATGCAAATACTTAAGTCTAAAAGTCTGTAGAGATTCTCCATCATCCAAGTCATGGTTGTCCCAAAGGTGCTTTTTTCAGGAGGCAACTGCACAGTTAAGCCCCAAATTCCCATTGCTAAGCAACCGTTGCAGCACCCCCTGGTCAGGTGATCAGAATTCAGATGCTTGGCAACTGGCATGTACTTATGACAGTTGCACTGTCCCAAGGGCAAGTGATCAGTTTGTAACCTTTCCACTTGGCCTCCGACAAGCAAGTAGGTTAGAAACCAAAATCATCTGGCTACCCTGGGGATGTTCAAGACGGCTGGCTTTGCTGATTGACACTTGTAGGAATTAATTACCTGAGAATTAAGTACATGTAAGTAAAAATGGCTCAGTATTAATCTTCTAAAAAGACAGGTGTATGTCATATCCGTTTCTTCTCGTTGCTATGTTATGTAGATCCCAAGATACTCTACCTCTCTCCTGCACATTTCTTGGAGGATTAACACAGCAAAAGCCAATTGTGAGACAGTCATTTTTATGGTTTCCTCAAGTTATGACTTGGGAACATATAAAGAACGGTTGCTGGAATTGGGTAGGTCTAGTTTAATGAAAAGAAGGATGAGGGATGACATAATAGCAGTCTTCCAATATCTCAAGGGTTGCCACAAAGAAGAAGGAGTCAAGCTATTCTCCAAAGCACCTGAGGGCAGGACAAGAAGCAATGGGTGGAAACTAATCAAGGAGAGAAGCAACCTAGAACTGAGGAGAAATTTCCTGGCAGTTAGAACAATTAACCAGTGGAACAACTTGCCTCCAGAAGTTGTAAATGCTCCAACATTGGAAGTTTTAAAGAAGAGATTGGATAACCATTTGTCTGAGGTGGTGTACAGTATCCTGCCTAAGCAGGGGTTGGACTAGAAGACCTCCGAGGTCCCTTCCAACTCTGTTATTCTATTCTATTCTATTCTATTCTATTCTATTCTACTCTATTCTACTCTACTCAATATAGGAAGTCCTCGACATGCAACAGTTCACTTAGTGACTGTTCAAAGTTACTATGACGTTGAAAAAAGTGACTTATGACCATTTTTCACACAACCACTGTAGCATCCCCATGGTCACATGATCAACATTCAGATGCCTGATCACCTTTTCTAACCTTCCGATAAGTAAAGTAAAATACGAAAGCCGGATTCACTTAACGACCGTGTTAAATGTCATTAAATTAACAACTGCAGTGATTCACTTAGAAACTTCAGTAAGAAAGATGGCGAAATGAGACAAAATGCACTTAACAAAATGTCTCACCTAGCAACAGAAAATTTGGGCTCAATTGTGGTTGTAAATCGAGGGCTACCTGTATTGTCCCCTTAGACAGTGTATAGGAGATGCCTTGGTGGCTCAGGCTGTTAAATGCCTGCATTTAAGTTCCAGCTGTCTACAATTACTGTAGGCTCGAATCCCACCAGGCTCAAGGTTGACTCAGCCTTCCATCCTCTTGGGGTAGGTAAATTGAGGACCCAAGATTGTTGGGGGCAATTAGCTGACTTTGTAAAAAATGCCGCTTAGTAATAAGCAGGCATATACAATGGAATGAAGGCTATTGCTGAGCGCATTGGGTTGTGCTCCAAAATTGTAGTCGCCCTGAGTCTTTGGAGAAGGGCGCATATAAATGTAATTAAAATAAAATAAATAAAATAAATCTGATTTAACTATTTTATTTCATAACTGAGAGCAGGGAGAAGAAAGATGTTACCCACAAGATGGTTTGGACAATGTTACTGTACAGTCCCAAAGAATTAGGGCAGAGTTTCTGAGAACTACCGTGTTTCTCATAAAACACGACTCACCCCAAGAAGAAGGCCCAGCACTGTTTTGTGCGCTTACGGTAAAATTAAGCCCTGCCCCCCGCCAAATTTGGTCCTATCTAAGCGCATGCGCAGCCCGTTTCTCACGTCGCTTGCATTGCGAAAATACGAGGTAGTGAGAGGAGTGGGGAAAAGGGTGGAGGGGGGAACTTGCCCCATGCACTTTGCCTGGCCACCGGGGCTGCTTCTTTTGCGGTCAAAAGAAGCAACCCTCTTGCCCCAGAGCCTCAGGAGGTTGCAAAAGCGGATCACTTGACCTGGGGCTACCATATAGCCATCTGCAATAGGGACCTTTTTTTGCAAGAGGTCTTCCTTGCTGTGCTGGGCCACAAGAGTTGAGACAAATATAAACAGTCCCAAAAATGTTACGTACTTCAGGCGGCGTGGGGTGCATTGCTCGCTCACACATTCTTCGTCCGCAAAAGAAGCGGCCCGGTGGCCAGGCTTGCCGGAATGGACGAAGGCAAGCCTTTTTTGGGGAGGACGGCTACCTGGAGTGACCATTACAGGTAGGCAAGGGTGCGCGAGGCGCATGGGACACATCACTTTCTCTTTCTGGCCGCGAAAGAAATGGTCCTGTGGCTAGGCGAGAGGGTGGCGGTTGCTCACTCTTTTTGGCGGCAAAAGAAGCGGCCTGGTGGCTAGGCGAGGTGCATGGGTGGCAACGCTCGCTCTTTTCAGCCACGAAAGAAGCAGCCCCATGGCTAGGCAAGGCACCTGGGAGGAAATTAATACACCCCTTGAAAAGAAGGCCTAGCCGTTTTTTCAGGGATCAAAATAAAATAAGACCCGGTCGTGTTTTATGAAAAACACGGTATCACCAACCATTGGGAGATCACCAAGTTGATCCCACCCCCCAATATAATGGTGATTGTCAGCTGACAATAATAGTGGATGACATAAAACTCAGATTAGAAGAGAGCTGCCTTAAACAAGCACTTTACTGCATGCCGCAAATACGAGGCTCGCAATAGACAAATGCTGATTAGTCATTAAAAACAGCTTTTGAAAGTAAGCCTTTGTAAAAATCCAGAATTACCATACTTCAGAGACAACCGCAAACTAGTAATTTTGCTATTATGTCACAGCAAGAGAATAGGCAGTTTTATACACAATCGCTTGCATCCCTGACACTCACAATTTTGCCATTTGCTTGTTATGCACAAGCAACTAAAGGAGATGCTCTTTGCCACAGGATAGAAATTTCGATCAAAGCCGCAATGGTCTCCAGATTGTTATCTTCAAGCTGCACTTTATTTCAGAAACAGGAAACAAAATACAAATGCAGATTTGCACAGCACCTAATCTCCAGAAGCAACTTATAAAGGGCAAAATAAGCTCAGACAGGTGAGAAGTGGCCTTACTTTCTTTATATCTTATAGCCCTGATTAGCAATTTGTGGGGACAAGCAAGTTTGAACAATATCACTTATTTGTACAGGGGAGAAGCTGTGACTTCTGCTTTAGTCTAATCCCCCTAGAGTGACTTATTTCTCCATCTCTTGCAATTATGTGGCTGATCACACCGTCAAGTCAGTGTTGACTGCAACCACATCAATAGATTTAAAAAAAAAGTTTCTGATCAAGTCTTCAGGTCTTCTTAAGGTGCACCACTGCAGCTACGTGTCTTGCAACAATCAACAGCAACATTTCTGCTGGGCCAACATAAAACACTTGTGAACAATTTCGAGGTGTCCACAGAGGGAGGTCAGGGCGAGCAAATGACAGGGTTGTATCCAGGGGTGGACTTCAAAATTTTAGCAAGGGGTTCTCTGCCCAGTTGCTGGGTAGGCGTGGCCATGGTGGGCGTGGCCTAGTCAGCCTCCTGCACCACAGCTGGTGGGGGGGGCATTTTCACCCTCCCCGGGCTCTGGAGGCTTTCCTCGAGCGTCCAGGAGGGCAAAAACGGCCTCCCCAGGCTCCTGAGGCTCTCTGGAAGCTGGAAACAGGCTCATTTCCGGCCTTCCTGAACTTCTCGGAGGCCCGTTTTTCTCCCTCCCTGAGCCTCCGCATGTGCCCTGTGCTTACCTGCATCCAAAACACGCCAACATCCAACCCATTTTGAATGCACCTCAAGGATGGGAAGCTGATTGGCTACAGAGATATGTTCTTTCTGGATATTTTTGACTCAGAAAATGTTCCTACATAAATGAATATAATTCCAGTTTATTACATTCCTCTCAATACAGTGGTGCCTCAGTACTTGTCCTTAATTGGTTCCAGGAGGCATGATTGGTACTGAAAAGGATGAGTACCAAAGAAACCATGTGACTTATCATGTGACCCTTTGTTTCCTACCTATCCCTTTTCCTACCTGCCCCTTTTTGTACATAAGCGACCTTTCCAACATGGCAGACTTCCTGTCCGCCCTCTGAGGCTGCCCCCCCCAACTTCCTTTTGCAACGCATAAAGTACCAAACAACTATGAGTTCCAGGACAGCATTTTCACATCAAAGTGTGTTGCGTATCAAATTCGACAAGTTTTGAAGCAGTCAAATACCAAGGCACAACTGTACTCATAATTTGTCCAAGTATTTGAGCTAATCCCCCCTCCACCCCCCACCTCTCTCTCACACACACACACAAAGGTAGTCCTCAACTTACAACCACAATGGAGCCCAACATTTCTGTTGTTAAGTGAGACATTTGTTAAGTGAGTTTTGCCCTATTTTATGACCTTTCTTGCTTCAGTTGTTAAGTGAATCACTGCAGTGGATAAGTGAATAACTCAGTTGTTAAGTGAATCTGGCTTCTGCATTGACTTTGCTCATCAGAAGGTCGCAAAAAAAGGTCACATGACCTCAGGACACAGCATTGGTCATAAATATGAATCAACTGCCAAGCATCCAAATTTTGATCATATGACCATGAGGATGCTACAAAGGTTGTAACTGTGAAAACAGTCATAAGTCATTTTTTTCATTGCTGTTTTAAGTTTGGTCACTAAATGAATCTTTTAAGTCAAGGACTAACTATACACATACACACACTACTTCATGATATATTCAAAAAAACTAAATCAAATCAATCTTTAGTCAGTCACAGACCAGCAAATAAAACACAAGGCTCACAATTAAGATAAAAGGGAAAAAATATAATTATTTGAAATTAAATACTTTAATACATGAGAAGAACTAATATTTGCTGAGATGTTGGAAATGTTGGGCGATAGGCAATGAAATCATGTGCGTCCCTGATGCTTTTTTAGTTTTTCTGGTTTTTTAGAATAATCACCTGGAAAACAAACATCCTGCAATACTGAAACTGCCAAGTGGAAAATGTTGATCCAGAAAATTTTCCAGCCCACATGAGAGTTAGTTAGAATGTGTTAGAATGACAACATGGTAACAAACACTATACTTACATTAAGACTAAAATAAAACAGCCTCCAGAACCAGCTAGGATGAGTTCTTCCATGTATTCTTTACACATTGGAGATTTAACTTCTATCTTCTGAAGCCTGTAATTCTTTCAGAGATCCTAACTTTCTCTACCCCTGGAAACTCACTATAAGGTAATTTTCCTCCTGACACCTCCTAGAAGTTCTTTATGTAGACCATAGGTCTCCAAACTTGGCAACTTTAAGACTTGTGGACTTCAACTCCCAGAATTCTCCAGCCAGCAAGTCTGGGAACCCCTGATGTAGATTGTAAGAACTAGCAGAAAATAAAGAGCCACGGGGACAGGTCCCGCACTTTGTTTGCTCTCATACTACAAATTTCACAAGCCTTCTTTTCCTTTCTTCTTGGTCACATTCCTTGTCATACTTCCAACTGGTTTCAACAATTCTGCTACTACATCAGTCGAAGTCTGGGTTCATGTAACATGCTAAGCTACAAAACATTGTCCAAGGTTGACACTGATCAGGTTTATCAGCAACCCTAAACTTGAGACAGTTTGATGTAGTGATTAAGGCACTACAGGCTTAGAAACCAGGAGTTAGTTGGGTGATCTTGGGCTAGTCATTCTCTCCCACCCCTAAGAAGCAACAGACAACGGCAAACCACCTCTGAAATCTTGCCAAGAGAAGCTGCAGGGGCTTGTCCAGGCCATCACCAGGAGATCAACACTGACTCAAAGTCATCAAATAAAAGCCCCAAGTATACAGTGGTATGCATGATCAAGTTAACTGTGGCTAGGTGAAATTCCACATAGCTGACCACATCAAGAAGCAAGGACAGCATGGATTTCAGAATGACATCTTTAATGCTACTCAAGGTAAACATGGTACCTCAAAAACTGCTCCAACTTCCCAGGTAGATTTCTAGATTCTCAGAGTCTATTTACGGGTTGCAAGGTTTGCAACTGATCTGGTTGAGTCTACTATACTACATCAATGCAACCAAAAGGATACTAATGAAAGACCACCATCAATGCCTCCTCCAAATAATATTTTCCTAACCCAAATCGAGAATCAGTATGAAACTTGCTATACACAGAGTGTCAAATTGTCCACTCTATCAACTAGAACCGAGAATTAAACCTCAAACCTCCATTCTTTATATGGCTTCACTGAATTCCTATGCTAGGACTAGATTAGGACTTGCTAAGACACAGCTCAGGTAGATAAAGACCTTTGTTGCAAAAAAAAAAGGAAGCCAAATAAATCAGTTGACTGCCCACTTCAGGTCTACAAGTGCCCCTTATGTCCATAGTGGTTCAAACCCATGGCTTTATCTTTCCACTCTGTCCACAAACAAATGATAGTTACTTGGAGCCTCAAAGTTGAGCAGTTATTAAACATTTATGTGACTGCCAGCTCTAGGTGAAGAATCACTAGCTCTTATTTCTGACATCTAGTCTCAGAGGGATTTTTTTTCTTTTCTGTTTTCCACTCCTGCTCATGACAGCTGTTCTAATCAGAATTCACTGGGGACAAGGCTAAATAAGAAATCAATATTCCATTTCCCTTTAATAATTAAATTTTACGCTCTCTGTTACAGGAGTTCTCAAACTTTCCAATACTGTAAGCAAACACAAATGCTCCAGACAAGCAAAGTAAGAAATAATTGACAGTCCTTCCTTCCTTCCTTCCTTCCTTCCTTCCTTCCTTCCTTCCTTCCTTCCTTCCTTCCTATCCATCCATCCATCCATCCACCCACCCACCTACCTACCTACCTACCTACCCTCCAGTTAGCCATGAGTCCCCCTAGTTTGAGATTTTCTG
This sequence comes from Naja naja, assembly GCA_009733165.1. Taxonomy (NCBI): domain Eukaryota; kingdom Metazoa; phylum Chordata; class Lepidosauria; order Squamata; family Elapidae; genus Naja; species Naja naja. The sequence goes on from CM019149.1 coordinate 291,521,141, forward strand.
CTTTAGGCTATTCTGTACATTACTCTGGCAAATTGAGGCTGAAAAGAAGCAAAATACAAGACATGGATGGCCAAGATGCATTTTGTCAGAGAGAGGAAAGAAGAGGCCCAAGTTTCTATAGTAGCTGCTGCCTAAACAAGGCTACGCAAGTAAACCCTTTAACTAAATATTTAGGTTACTAAATACCAACCACCTTAGAACTTGCAACTTTAGTTGGCAGCCCAGCAGTTTTCACTTTCAAAGCTCTCTGGCTGGATTTACCCATGTGTCTATTTAATAGTGCCATCTTGTGGGACCCAGGAAGGATTGTTGTAGTACCTGCCCTCTGGAAGACCATATTCCCTGAGATCTGTTGAAGCCTGATTCCTTTTCTAAGGCTTGGAAGACAAGGATGTTCCCTCCAGTTTAAGATCTGGAGGATGAATGAGCTGATTTGATGGCATGTGGTCCAAAAGATGTTGCCAAGGGAACAGCCAGATAAGAGATGGCATAGCCCACAACTGGGTAATGGGTGGGGCAAGAGACTCACAAGGGACTGTCCCTAATTTCTCAGAGTGTAAAGGAGACAGGGGGAGAATTAGGCTTTCAGATTGTAAGAGTCCATCAATGTAATTTTACAATAAAGCAGCATTAGTTCTGATTGCGACTAGGCAGAAACAACAGGGACTGAAAGCTATCTCCATGCCATGGAAATGCGAATGCTCCGTTGGATATCGGGCATCTGCCTTCTTGACCACATCACAAATGGCTCAGGCTGTTAATTGCCTGCACTTAAGTTCCAGCTGCCTACAACTGCTGTAGGCTCGAATCCCACCAGGCTCAAGGTTGACTCAGCCTTCCATCCTCTCGGGGTAGGTAAATTGAGGACCCAAGATTATTGGGGGCAATAAGCTGACCTTATAAAAATGCCGCTTAGTAATAAGCAGGCATATACAATGGAATGAAGGCTATTGCTGAGCACACTGGGTTGTATCCCAAAAAATTGTAAGCCGCCCTGAGTCTCCGGAGAAGGGCGGCATATAAATGTAATTTTTAAAAAATGACACCATTTGACAGCATTTTGGTGTGGCACCAATTACAGAGAAGATGAGAAAAGGCCGACTCCGTTGGTATGGACATGTCCAGAGAGCAGCACCTTCCACCATGGCCAAGGCTGCCTCCCAACTAGAAGTCAATGGCCAGTGACCTCACGGGCATCCAAAACAGAGATGGCAAGATACCATCAACAAAGATAGGCAAGCCACAGGCCTGCGTCCTGGAGACGCAGCTGACCATGCAAAGTGGCCTTCAATGATTCAAAAAGCAGACCCTGCACTTGTGGGAATATGCTAGGAAGAAGATCAGATTGTGATTCCTATGTGGTTTATCCCACAATGCCAACAGTCCAACAATGTGGTTTTATGATTTGCTATCGTTTCAGCTAAGTTTGTGCTTAGCTGTCATTATTTTATTATTAATTTGTTGCTTTCCTCAATATCCTTTGCTTGGGTTTTTAATTCTGTGTTTGCCAGTCAAAATCTTTCGTACGAAATGGGTGGCCATATAATGTGATATAATAAAGCTTCAGTGTCTTATCTTGCACCCTGGGGTCTGACAATAAAACGGCTATTTCTCACAGGCAAGGGGTGCCTTTTTTTCTGCCTCCTTTTAAAAGCTCATGACAATAGATCTATGAAGCGTTTCTAAGAAGAAATATATTCATGTCCATACGGAACACCCTATTTCCCCAAGCAGGAAAAACAGAATAAAAAAAGAAAACTCAGTCCTGCTCTCCTGATGGAAAACAAAACACTCCTCTCTATAGCCTCAAACCAAAATGTTAAAAAGAAAGAAAGAAAATTGTCTTACAATATATCCAAGTTGCTAAAGGAACTGGGCATGGCTAGTCTAGTGAAGAGAAGGACCAGGGGAGACATGATAACAGTCTTCCAATAATTGAGGGGCTGCCACAGAGAGGAAGGGTCAATCTATCTTCCAAGGCACCTGAAGGCCAAACAAGGAACAATGGATGGAAACTGATCAAGGAGAGATTCAACCCGGAAACAAGGAGAAATTTTCTGACAGTGGGAACAATCAACCAATGGAACAGAAGTTGCCTTCAGAAGTTGTGGGAGCTTCATCACTGGAAGCTTTCAAGAAGAGACTGGACTGTCATCTGTCAGAAATGGTGTAGGGTCTCCTGCTTGGGCGGAGGGTTGGACAAGATGACCTACAAAGTCCCTTCCAACTCTGTTAATCTGTTGAAGATAAATGATCTGGAGACCCTTCATTAATTCTGGTTCATTGAACAAATTACACTGGACTGTTTCTCACAGCAAATTAATCCAAGATCCACTGGTTTATAGACCCCCTTCCCAATGGCTTCATTCCTGGTATCTCTCTAACAAAAAACCACCCTCTTGGTGGCGTGTGTTGGCAGAATAAAAACACAGCAGGTTCCCTGGCACCAAGGCACAGGTTCATGTTTGCTGAAGCAGCCTCAGATGCCAGCCAGAAGTGCCAAGTTCATGCACAATCTTGAGATTGGCAAACATCTTCATGTAAGACTCATTTTCTGAAACCCGTTCCCCACTTCCCAAATTAATAGCTCTACAATTCTTGTACCAAGAGAGCTTTAGCCCACACCAGACATCCTACGGAGCTGGTTCACAATTGACCCACAACAGGCAACACAGCCGGACTTCCAACTTTACTTGCTTTTTTTGCAGCTCTACATTCAGGGAGAAGAACAGAAAGCCTCATATCATCTCCAAAGCACAGAGGCTGCCTTGGAATGGAGACAGTGGCAAGCTATGTTATTGAGATCTTTCTCACATTTCTATTTGCTACTAAGAATCAGACAGATCATGCCTTTTAATGCACAAGGCAGTTCTGCGCATGTCCACACTGAGTGCATGAAAGCACTGGCACAAATATCAAGATTCTGGGCCTAGCTTACAATGCCAGCTGAGTCACAAAGCAAACCAAGAGATTAACAAATCCCACAACGTAATTTACATGAACTATCAATTTGATCCTCCATTCTACAAAGAACAAAGACAAAAAGAAGAACAAAGACAGGTAGCAACATCAGAGTGGGCGGCCTTTTCACAGACTGTGGCATTTATGGATGCTATCAAATAGAAACTCCCGAATATAAAATGTTAAAAAGTTAAAAAAAGAAGTGATCTTCTAAAGCAGTGGTTCTTAACCTGGGCGATATTGCCCCCCAAGGGGCGATTTTGTTTTTCAGGGGGGCGATGGAACGAAAAGGGGCGACGTGGGGGCGAAGGAATGGAAGGGGGCGATGGAGTGAGAGATATTGGGAGAGAGAGAGAGAGAGAGATCTATATTGGTAGATAGGTAGGTAGGTAGGTAGGTAGGTAGACAAAAAGACAGAAAGGTAGGTAGATAGGCAGGAAGGCAAACAGACAGACCTTTTGGATGGATGGATGGATGGACGGATGGACGGACAGACAGAATGCGAGAGCGGCAGCACTTTGGGAAAGTGGTGGCGGCGGCTTTTCCCAACATGCTGCCATATTCAATGCGCCAGTTCTTGTGCGGTACAACAGTCAATGGGGTGAGCCTGCAGGGCCGGCGCCTCGAACCCCCCCCGCCTCCTCTTAGCATCCTCAAGGGGGTCGGCAGAGGGGCGCTAAGAGGCGGCAGGGGGGCGTTCAAGGCACCGGCCCTGCAGGTTCATCCATTGGCTGTAGCACTGCTCCGGAGCCGGCACCAAAATGGGTGAAACTGCAGGGCCGACCAGCACCTCGAACACCCCCTGCCACCTCTTAGCGCCCCTCTGCTGGCCCCCTTGGCCTTGGGGACGCTAAGAGGTGGCAGGGGGCGGCACGTTGAATGCGGCCATGGTGGCATGTAACACGCCACCACTTCCACATTGGAGGCGCCGGCTCCTGAGCGTTACTACAGTCAGTGGGTAAACCTGCAGGGCCGGCACCTCGAACGCCCCCCTGCCTCCTCTTAGCGCCCCTCTGCTAGCCCCCTTAGGGATGCTAAGAGGTGGCAGGGGGCCGGTTATGTTGGGGGAGGGGGGCAATGACAACTTCCTCAATGGCTCAAGGGGGCGATTCTTTCAAAAAGGTTAAGAACCACTGTTCTAAAGGGACGCGGTGGCTCAATGGCTAAGATGCTAGAGCTTGTCGATGAGAAAGGTCGGCAGTTCAGCAGTTTGAATCCCTAGCGCCGCGTAACGGAGTGAGCTCCCATTACTTGTCCCAGCTTCTGCCAACCTAGCAGTTCAAAAGCATGTAAAAATGCAAGTAGAAAAATAGGGATCACTTTGGTGGGAAGGCAACAGCGACCTGTGCGCCTTCGGCGTTTAGTCATGCCAGCCACGTGACCACGGAGACGTCTTCGGACAATGCTGGCTTTTCGGCTTTGTAACGGATATGAGCACTGCCCCCTAGAGCCAGAAACAACTAGCACATATGTGCGAGGGGAATCTTTACCTTTACGAGAGGCGACCAATTACATTACAATCTCTTCCAAAAAAAACCTTGCAAATTTTCATCTGAAATTGTGAGAAACATCATGCAAAAACAGTGACTAACATTTGTCTATAATTTAGGGATCCTGAACATGCCAACCACAGGAGATGAATGTACCATCTTATACAGACATGCTACAAATACATATGGTATTGCACTAACAAAACGTGGGTGAGCACACAGTTCTACATCATGCAAAATTTCATCACATGTAGATCAGAAAGAAAAAAACAATTAGGTACCATGTTGTTATGTTTGTGGTTGAAGAATAGTTGGTCTAGAGTAGTGGTGGTATTCAAATTTTTTACTACCGGTTCTGTGGGTGTGGCTTGGTGGGCATGGCAGGGGAAGGATACTATAAAATCTCCATCCCCACTCCACTCCAGGGAAAGGCTACTATAAAACCCCATTCCCTCACCACCCCACCAACCTGCTTTCCAGCTCCATTCTCCTGTGAAGGGCAACAAAAGAAGACCCAGCCAATCAGCTGGGACTCAGGAGGCAGGGAATAGATGGGGTGGGCCAGTCAGAGGTGGTATTTGCTGGTTCTCCAAACTACTCTAAATTTCCACTACTGGTTCTCTAGAACTGGTCAGAACGTGCTGAATACCATCTCTGGCAAAGATGTGGATCAGATGGTTTCAGTGCTGCCATCAAGCCACTGAACAGGGAGGTGGCTGCAGAATGTGGGTGTGGAACAGCTGTGAAAAACCATTCTCTCTGGAGTAGGGTAGGATGGGGTGGGGGGTAGGTTGTGCTTCTTCTTGAAATACTGGTGCTGCAAAATATATGACAGAACTCAAGTTTGACTGCAGAATTTTCATGCACTGCTGCAGATGAACAGGATGATAGTCTGAGGGTCTAAGAAGTAATCCCCTGCTGCCTCCCAGAAAGAACCCATGGTGCACTTCCAAGCATGGGTTGCCCAGGCTGGGTCCAAACCATTAGGAAGAGCTATAAACATTCCTTCGTCCACAGAAAGGTTAGGATTAGTAGCATCATAATGTGCACAGCTCACCTCAAACTGAATTGCTTGGCCTTTAGTAGAATGTAAATACTGTACCGAATCAATTTTAAAACATAATTGCCACACTTTCCTTTGGGAGAAAAAGTGCTAAATATGCTACATCTGGTAGGCACGATATATCTGGCATAATGCGACCAACCCACTCATTTCTCTTTCAGTTTTCAAAGAGTCACTCAAAAATGTTTTTGGGATAAGAAAAGTTGAAGGATCGAATGCACAGGCATAATGTCCCTCTATCAGCCCTTAATGTGCTTCTATAGATTGAAAAATCCTACACAGTTCTTTCCAAAAAATGCCAAAGGATAGATCCGTGGTAGACAGTCCTTAGCTTCTCTCTAAATACTTCTCTGCATGTCAGTGACAATCACATTTAAAAGGTGAAGAACTCTGAAAAGATGGTGCCCACAACAGACAGAAGTCAACATGAGTACACCGTGAGCTGACTTAACCAGCTCACAAATCCAGTTCTGTCTGGTGGAAGTAACTCTCCAGAACATTAGGTAGACATCTTGCTCATCACCACCCACATCTCCTTTTGAATTCAGAGCACAGGTTCCTATGGCTAATAAAGTTAATGCCAGATTCCCATTTTATGTTAAGCCGAAGCAGGGTTTTTTTTCTCGTTGGGGTTTACTGAGATTAATGCAGCATGGTTGATGGCTTTGCATGTTGTGTGAAGCTTGTCAACTGTGCTTTTATTTATCGCTTAGCAATCCACATAAATCAGGTCCATCTCTGAAGCATGCCCAAGACCCAACAGGGGCTTCCACGCTATTGCAATGAAATTGTTTCAGAAGGCTATGGAATGGCACAAATCCTCTAGAATGGAGGTATCAAACTCAAGGCCCGCGGGCTGCATCCAGCCCACAGGATGCTTAGATCTGGCATGCGGGCTGCCCTGGAAACAACAAAAGACTGGTCCGCGGTAGCGCAGCTCTCCCAAGCTCCGTTTTCACTGGCAGAGGGTTACAGGAGGCCTTCCCAGCTGAAAACGGAGATCAGGAGCCCGTTTTTGGTGGCAGAGCACTCAGGCTGCCACAGGCACCCCCAACACGAATGACATCAAGCTGATCAGGCCCACCCCAACCCCCTGAGGTCAAACATAACCCTGATGTGGCCCTCAATGAAATCAAGTTTGACACTCCCGTTCTAGAAGATTGATGCCACCAAATAGGTTTCAAATCTCCAACCTGAAAAGCTCTGTTCACGTAAGTGAAGATGAATCATATTAGTAAAGAAGAATATTTGTAGCTCAGGACTGAAATGAGGGGTCCTTGGTGCTCTTTGGGCTTGGTTTCTTGCAGATGTTTCATTACTCAAACTAGTTAACATAATCCGCACTAGCATAGAATTAATCTTATGGGTTTTTTTCTGCTCATCATTTTGAAGCAAGCATCTTACCTCTGTAGTGTCATCCAATCCAGGACTACAAAAAACTCCACTACCATTAGCTCATAAAATGATGGTGATAATAATAGTATTAACCTGTTTCCCTGAAAATATGACCTACCCTAAGGGTAAGTCCTGGCTTGATTTTTACACATGCACCCAATATAAGCCCTACCCCCCAAAATAAGCCCTAATTAAGATCCCGCCCATTCCAGAGTGCACGAGTAAAAATTAAGCAAGGGAGGAGATCGCGGGTGCAGCTGCCCAAATACTTACCTTTGGACAGTTGTAGCCGCAACACCTGCCTTGCTGGCCTATTTCTTCTGCAGCTGGCAAGGCTGTCAAGGTTTTTCTAAAGGCCTCTGTAGCTGATAACAAAGCTCTGGATTGATCTGGAGCTGTGTTATCGGCTGCAGAGGCCTTCAGGAAAGTCTTGCTAGCCACAGGAGAAGTTCCTGAAAGCCTCTGACAGTAAAAAGGAGGCTGGGGGCGACGCACACAAGTGAGGTTAGTCAGTGGATGACATCTTCCAAAATAAGACCTGGTGCCTTTTTTGGTGGCAAAAAAATATAAGACAGGGTCTTATTTTCGGGAAAACATGGTATGTAATGATAAATATATAGAGCCACCCATCTCACATTCATGATTCTGGGCAATTCAGAGTTAAAAATAACAAAATAAATATGTACAAATAAATAACCATAACCAATATCAAAAACCATTAAAAATTAGTTTAAACAATCAACCACGAAGCATAAAATGCAGGAGTGCCAGCCAGTTATCTCACAATGATACAGCCATTATATAAGCTCCATAGCTCCATGAGAATCCCAATAATAACCAACCAGTTCTCTGCCCGTATCTGTCAACATTTATTGTTTTGTGATCAACGGATCATTTGGGAAACACAGTTTTTTCACATTGTAAGAATTTTGTTTCTTAATCCTATTTCAAAACAATACGTAGGAAAAGACACCGACCAGGTATAGGTTTCACCCACACATTGTGAAGCCCATGGTTTGTAGAAGAAGTAGTCCAAGATTAAATTGCTCATCCCTGAAAGATAGGCTTGGACTGAGATTGGGGAAGGACGATGTTCTGCAGAAGATAAACCACAAAGCTTGACCGATCCGTGGCCTGACCTGGTCATATGGAATGTTCAATGTTCTGATGGCCATAGTATGTGCTTCTTTCAATACAACAGAGGTACATAAGGGCAACAAAATTTGCATCTATTAGTCAATATCCTAGAAAGGAATTTGTTGCATGGTACATGGAATTGGTATTACTAGACTGTTGTCATTTCACAGAACCCTTAGATTGAAATAAAGTCATCAACTCCATGCAGGAATCTGTATTATAGTATCCGTGATGAGTTTCTATCCAATCTGTGTCTGAACCCATTCAGGGAAGTAGACAGGGTGGATAAAAACTGATGATTTTTTAAAAATTTTAATTGGATTTTTTTATTTACATCGAAAATTTTTTAATGAAATTTATTTTAATAAAATGCTTTTGGAATAAAACTCTATCCAAAGACAGTTTTTTTATTTAAGATACATTAATAATTTAGTTTATTCAGCATAAAATGGAGCTTAGTTATGTAGCATGAGGCTGTATATTCTGCAATATTTACATTTTTGCTAAACTCATTCAATGAATCCAAGTTCTTCAAGCTGAGAAAACATGCACTGCATTGATGCATTCACACATTCCGCAGAGATGACAGTTGCTCTTTAAAAATAATGATTTGAATCGAGTTGATTTAAATCAAGCCTTTTTACTAGTGATTTAAATCATGATTTAAATCATGATTTAATATCGACTTGATTTAAATCAAATCCACTCTGGAAGCAGATCTTGATGCTCTTTAAATAACAGCTTTAGCCACTGAGCCATTCTTCATCTTAATGTGTGTGCTTTGTGTTACAACTGAATCATTCATAATATAGTTCCTTCTCCCTTGTGTAATGGAAATGTTCATGCAAAGCCACAGATGACTATACAGCACAAAGATTATAGGCATGGTGTCATGCAGAGGCTATTTCAAGCTACACCTGTAGTAGATTAGGCTAATCACTAATCCTCCCTGTTTGTAAGATTTTTTTTTTTTCAAAGAACTAGAAAGTCAAGCTGCAAACCTTTTGCGTTTACAAAACAAATGCTCGGGAATTCTCATGCACAGAAATTATTGCCTGACCATCCTGCTTTAGGGTTATTCAATGGATTGAGATTTAGTGGAAACAAGATTATGGATATAGATTAAATCAATCTGGTGCACAAACTTTGAATGGTCAAATTCTCAGTCTGAAGAGAGAGAGTCCAGAACAAGCTAAATTAATAAACAAACATTTTGATCGGGCAGGACTTCCCTGCATCTTGTCCAAAGTAAAATTCAACACTGATTTGGTGGAAGGGACGTAAATGGGATAGTCCCACTACGTGAATCGAATAATTTCATTTGACAATACCAGTGAAGTTCGTCAAAAAAAACTTTTCTTCTCTGAGACTGTCTATCCTTATCAACACTTCAAATGCCTTTAGCACAGAGATGACCAATATATGCTGTGTAAATCTTCCTTTATATAATTCCCAGCATTTCTTAAACATTTGAGCCCAAGGATCAGTCACACTAATAAAGATGCTCTTGTTTTGATATTATTACAACCGCTCATGCAAAGATGGAACAGCTTCAAACCTTCTGCCCACTAGAATTGCAATCACAAGATACCAAGGATAGCTGGCTGGAGATTTTGCAACCCCAACACAATCAAGTTGCATCAGGTTGGAGAAGCCCACAACTACACCATTACATCTTCAATGAACTAAGAATACACCATAGAACAACTGTCTTCAAACTTGTCAAGTTAAAGACTTGTGGACTTCAGCTCCCAGAATTCCTGAGCTAATATGACTGGAGGAGGAACTCTGGGAGTTGAAGTCCACAAGATTGGAGACCCCTGGACTAGTATTTATTACTATATAAAAGTAAAGTTGAGGTTGTATGTTATTACCTTGTTTTACTATACTAAAGAGTCAAAAGTTAATGTTTTTCATTTTACTCTACACTTTTACTCTTCTGTTTTTCTTCCCCTACCTTCCCATTATTTTCATTTTTCTTTGTATTTTACATTTTGATAAACTAATACAATTTGTAAATCAGGTTAAATTTAAATCCTGCCTCTCCAAGAAGGCAAGATATCTTCCATGATGATCTCCCTTCATTTTACTCCCACAGAGGAACCCTATGAGGTAAAAATTGAAATATAATCAACCTAAACTCACTCAGTGAGTTTCCATGGCTGAGAGTGGACACAAAGCTGTTTTTTTTCCATCCTTATCCAAATATCTTAACCACTACCGGCTGTCACAAAAGGAAAGCTGAGAGCAGATATTACGGAAGAAGCTGAGGTTTTCTTTTAAAAATGCTGTTGCCTTGAGACAGTGCTGATTTGCTTCCTATTTTCATTTAGCCTACAAAATTTGGTTTTCATTTGGAATTAACTGGCTCACACATGAGAACCTGCCAAGTTGATTCCATTCCATTTTCTTCCTGATTCTGTAAGGCTTTCTCTCACTTTCTGATTTAGGCACAGGAATGTGTTTTGTAATTATAAATAATATTACCCTTAGAATTCTGAACTAAGAGTGTGTCTATACTCCACCCACGTCATAGATGCAAGCAAGCGTGTGCACACACACACACACACACACACACAATCTTTCAATCTGGTTAGAACAAAATGGCACAGCTGCTAAATTATAAAGAAAGATTCTTCCATTCAGGAAAAAAATACCCTTTGAATATTTATCTGTATGCCTATCAAACCTAATTCTGATACCTCAAAGATCTGCACATTGACACAAACAACTTCCGGGTTTGTTAAAAGTCAGCCACACTTCTTCCTCTTAATGATCTCTGGAGGCTGTTTGTTTGAGACATTTCCTTATTTCAACTTCACGTAACAGTGAAGTAACAACAGCCAAAAATAACAGGCTCAAGATGTTATCAATTTCTGGGGGAAATTTCTAAGCTCTGTTTGTCACTTTCATGCTTTCTCTTGGTTTCAGTCTGTTGGATTTACATTTGGTGTGTGCATAACAAAGATTATTTGATGCACTTCACATAGCTCTTACCATTACAGTATTTTACAGGATGGGCTGGGAATGCAGGGATTTCCCAATGTTGCTGCACCACAGCTGTGTGCAGCTGAAATCTGCCAACTTGGTCAGCAACCCTAAGAAGACTACCAGTTCCTCTCATCTGTTTGGGTCAATCCTAGGAAGCACTCAAGCCCCAAGAATGACTGTTGAACTTTTCCTTTGGGGGCAGTAGTGTATTGTTTTGTATCATACATTCATTCACTAATTCAGTCTTTCAGGATGCTGCCGCAATCAGCAGTAAAATTTTGCAATGAACAATAAAATGTAAAATCAATACCATATAATACTACGACCTCAGGGAGTCCAGTTAACATCAGCTGCCAAAATGTCATCAGGTAGGAGCTAACCTGGCCCCTGGTAGGAACCTATTCCATAAAATAGGGGCTACAGCTAAGAACTATTGTCTTAACCCAGAGGTCCCCAAACTTGGCAACTTTAAGGCTTGTGGACTTCAACTCCCAGAATTCCTGAGCTAACATGACTGGAGGAGAATTCTGGGAGTTGAAGTCCACAAGTCTTAAAATTGTCAAGTTTGGGGACCTCTGTCTTAACTTCTCAAATTTGGAGACCATTAACAGATTTGCAGGGAACATGTATCCAACAAATCAACTGCCTGTGAAGAATGTGATCCTTTTGCCTTCTACATGGGTCTTTATAGATCAAAACCAACATTTTACTTAGAATCTGTTGTTGGACAATGCAGGCCCACCACCAAGATGTCACAGAAAAGATTCTCTTTCAACAAATCAGGATTTGCTGCCTTCTGACCCAACAGCAGCTTCCAAGTGTTCTTCAAAGCACACTGTAGGGCTAGAGTTGTGATACAAAGCTGTGTATCACCAGCATACACATTTATGTAGATTAGCTAAGCTGGGTGGGGGATTCTGGGAGTTGAAGTCCTCACATCTTCAAGTTGCCATGGTTGAGAAACACTGATGTAGACATTAAAAAGCAGGGAAAGAGTCTTGAGCCAGCTCTGTGTGTGTGTGCATACTGGGCTAACCTGTCTCTTCCCATTGACCACAATCTGCTCACGTAGGACTGGAACACGCAGATTCCAAGGATTTCAGAAGATGACCTATGGCTGGTAGTAGTAAATGTTGCTGAGAACAAAAGGGAACAATACTCCCCCCACCTCCAGGGAACAATACTGGCAACCTACCCATGTCTATTCCTGAATGAAGATTAAAAGGAGTCTAAATAATCCAATTCTTTTAGGACACTTTACAATTGACCTCCTTCCAGCTTCTCAACCTTCCTCAAAAATGGAAGGCTGGAGACAGGATAATGGTTAGTCAAAACAGGGCCCAGACAAAGTCTTGGGGGCGGGGACAGGACACTACTGCTTCTTTCTTTCTTTCTTTTCTTAATAATATTTTTTTATTATTTTCCATTAATACAAATCGTAATTACATTTTTGACGTTTGCATCCACATGTTATTGTGTCATATTTCTATCATCTATACGTACATATCACCAATAATTATTATATATACGTATCATCAATAGTTTATATATGAGCCTTGGTGGCTCAGGCTGTTAATGCCTGCTCTTAAGATCCAGCTGTCTACAATTACTGTAGGTTCGAATCCCACCAGGCTCAAGGTTGACTCAGCCTTCCATCCTCTCGGGGTAGGTAAATTGAGGACCCAAGATTGTTGGGGGCAATAAGCTGACCTTGTAAAAATGCCGCTTAGTAATAAGCAGGCATATACAATGGAATGAAGGCTATTGCTGAGCGCATTAGGTTGTATCCCAAAAATTGTAAGCCACCCTGAGTCTTCGGAGAAGGGCGGCATATAAATGTAATTAAAAATAAAATAAAAATAAATATATATGTATATGTATATGTATATATATATCAATCACCAATGATTATTAATATCTAACTTTATTTGTTCTGCATATCTACATGTCTATGTATCACTTGCTTCTTTCAATGAGACTGGCATTCCTGCCCCCCACCCCCAGAGGCACCATGTCCTGGGTCACTACCATCACTGACCTCCAAAGGGCTCTAAGGCATAAAGCTTTAACCCACATGTGGCAGAGGTCATGTCAAACAGCTGGCTTGGAGGACAGACACCTTCAAAAAGCATGTGGGGCTAAGATAAGAAAAAGGATGCTAGTATTTTTTTTTAAAAAAAACATATTTGACAAATTATCCATAGTGATTTATCTTCAAACCACCCAATCCTCACAGCGTTTCCACAGGATCTCCCAAGATAACTTAAAAACAAAGGTCTTCAAACTTGGCAAGTTTAAGGCTTGTGGTCTTCAACTCCCAGAATTCCTGAGCTAACATGACTGGAGGAGGAATTCTGGGAGCTGAAAGTCCACAAGTCTTAAAAAGCTGTCAAGTTTGAAGACCCCTGACTGAAGTCACCGATTTAGACTTCGAGTCACCGATTTAGACTTCAAATGGAAAGACTACGTTATATGTTTTCCTTCCAATTTTTACCATCACTACCTTAAGGAGAGAAAAAAAATAAGCAAAAGAACAGCAGTAGGTTATTTTGCTAAGATTAATCTTTCCCCAAACACCTTGTTTTCTGGCTGTGGTATTTGGAATGCTAGAATTTGAATCTCGCTGTATCTGGAAGGTATCTTATGTAAGAAATCTTGGTTATACAACAACATGGGCCCCACCTGCAAATTGTTGTTTTTTTGTATGTTTACTGTTGTAGTTTCCAACTTGTGCGACTTCTCCTTTTCGCCCTATGGAGTGCCCAAGTCTCTGCTGTTCTTATGAAGGTCAGCCTACCCCAATTGTACAAAATTATCCCAAGCAAAGGCTGATAACGCAGGTTTTCTTTCACATCATGTATCCATTTCACCTCTGGCAAACTTCCCTACATATAAACATATCCCGTTCCCAACACCAGAGGAACCTACTACACTCCTTTAGCGAGAGGCCATAAATCATCTTTGGTGCAAACAATTGCCTGGCAACTTGGAAGACTTCATCGGCTTGGTTTAAAACGGTGGCGGGCAGGCAGATTCACCGAGTGCCTCTTTTTTGAAATAAATAAATAAATAAAACATTTTAAATTAGATTGTAGAATAAAATACAAAAATACGAAAGCAAAGAATAGGACACAGTGGGGAGGAAAAGGAGAAAGAGAACTGGGGGCGGGGGGAAGGGAAAGAAGAAGTAAAAAAGACGTTATCTTCCGACTCCCTCTGTTGCAGTAGAATAAAGCACAGGTCGCCAACCTTTTGGATCTCAGGGACCACCAAACCTATAATTTTAAATCCCGCGGACCACTATTATGACTTTTGACATACGGTGGCTTGCTGATGTTGGTGGGAAAGTCAGTCCTACTGTGTTTCCCCGAAAATAAGACACTGTCCTATATTTTTTTTGGCTCCCAAAAGCACACTAGGTCTTATTTTTGGGGTAGGTCTTATATATTTATGGTGCCAAATAGTGGGTGTGAGTGTGTAGGGGGGGTGTTTCGCGGGTGCACGGTTGCTCCCTGAAAAGTCTTCCTGGAACTGGAGATTTACACTAGGTCTTATTTTTGGGGTAGGTCTTATATTAGGGCAGGTTTAGAAAATAGTGCTAGGTCTTACTTTCGGGGTAGGTCTTATTTTCAGGGAAACACAGTATATTCCAGAGCTGCAATAGTCACAAGACTGGCCCTCTGGTCATCCTGGAGCAGCTCCTCCAGTCCATGGCAGGTACCCGGGTGGAGGAGCAGCTGCTCCGGGATGACCGAAGAGTCATCCTGTGACTACTGCAGCTCTGGAATATGGGACTGACTTTCCTACCAACGTCAGCAAGACACCCTGGGGCAGATTTCCCTCCCCCGCCGTTGGTCTTACCTTCCAGTTCCAGCTGGCGTGGCTCTACTCAAGGTAAGGTTTGCGCTCGGCCGAAGGGTGGGGGCCAGCGGGTGAGCGGGCCATGTGGGCAGCACAGCCTTGTGTTACCGTTGGAATAATTGCTTTGGGGGGTGTTTTGGGGGGGATGACATTTCTCTGCAGACCACCAAAATTTTCTCCCGGACCACCAGTTGTCGCGGACCACCGGTTAGCGACCACTGGAATAAAGCATTAACTTCTAACCTCAACTTTTTACTTCCCATCATAATATAAACTAGCCATTTCTATAACAACAAATCAGTCCAATCGGTAAAACCCAAAATGAAAGGTTCATTTTTTTCCCACCTCAAGCACGAAGTCCAGATGTGGTCTCCATGTAGCAACAAAAGTACTTATAGTCTTTTCTTTAATCAAAACAGTCAATTTAGCCATCTCTGCCAGCTCCATCAACTTCTGCAGCCATTCGTCCATGGTGGGAATCCTTCCATCTTTGTGCATACAGTAGTCTTGCTGCCATCAACATATATAACTGTGATGGCGAATCTATGGCACATGTGCCGGCAGTAGCACTCAGAGCCACTTCTGCCGGCATGCAAGAGGTCGCCTGGAAGAGCCCCACTGCACATATGCATGTGCCACCCACCTGACAGCAGATTGTCGGGTATCCAGCGCATATGTGTGGGGACGGGGGCACGCGGGAGACGCGGGTGCATGCACAGAGATGCATGGCGCACAGGGCTCATGTGCGCATGTGCAGATATGTGGCGCACGCAGGGGCGCGTGCATTCGCAGGGGGCATGGGGAGGGCCTGTGTGCATTGCCTTTTCAGCACAGGAGCCCAAAAAGGTTAGCCACCACTGATATATAAGATCAAGGTTCCATTTTTTTTCTAAGTCTTTTTCCACTAAACCAAGAAGGAAGATTTCTGGTTTCCTCTTGATCTTCATTTCTACTAAGTGCCTCTTGATGCCAATAGAAAATATAAACCGAATTGTCTTAAAAGTTCCTGAGAATCTAAGTTGCCACGCCAAGACCAGAAGGCCGATCCTAGAAAATTTGTTGATCAAAAAGCTTAGCTACCAATTATTTCATACACATAGCCCTTGACTTACAACAGCTCATTTAACGACCATTCGAAGTTACAATGGCATTGTTAAAAGTGACTTATGACCATTTTCCACACCTAGGACTATTGCTGCATTCCCACGGTCACGTGATCAAAATTCAGCCACTTGGCAACCGACTCATGTTTATGACAATTGCAGTGTCCCAGGGTCTTGTGATCCCCTTTTGCAACTTTCTGACAAGCCAAGTCAATGGGGAAGCCAGGTTCAGTTAAAACAACCGGGTTACTAAGTTAAGAATTGAAACAATCCGTTTAACAATTACGGCAAGAAAGTTCGTAAGAACAAATTAACAAATGACTCACCAAACAACAGAACTTTTGAGCTCAATTGGGGTCGTAAGTCAAGGACTATGTGTCAGTGAATTATGTGTCTCAGAATCAGCTAGCTGTCAGGATTCCGGCAGTTACCCCAATTAAATCATGAGTCTCGAGGCAAGCTTCCAAAACTTCAAAAGGGTTTATTGAGAGTTAACATGTCTGGCACTGCCTGGGTGTAGCTGACTCTGAGACACACCATTCATTGTTATCCTTGATCCTGGTTTTCCCCCCACCCCCTGGGTATATCGCAATTCATATTCTCCAATGGGACACATCCACAGCCAAGAGTCATCAATCATGTTCTCCAGTTAGAATTTTGCTAGGCAGAAACTTCAATCACCTAGTTACTATCTCTGAAAAACTATGTATGGAATGCACTTTCGATTTCCAAGCTGCCGCACTGCTCTTTCAAACTCCTCCCCCCCTTTCTGTTGCCAACTCTAAAAAGACCATAGAAATATTTTATGAGTCGACACCTGTACATTCACCAGTGAAAGGACTTGTTTTAGGCTGTATTCATCATTTTCAGAAGGAATAAAAGGTTCAAGAAAGCTAAAGCTACTATTTCTAATGTTGTACAGCAGGGGGGCCCCACCCCAGTCTATGGACCACCACCGGACTACGGCATTGCCAGAAACAGGTCTGCGCAAACAAGCGAAGCCCCAGCCACGGGATGCAGGCAGCATCCGAAACCAGGCCCCCTTCAGTCCACCGAAAAACCTCTCTCCATGGAATGGATCTCTTTTGGGCACCACTGCTGTGCAAGACTTTCACAGAAAACTATGCAAGATGAAAAGAGCCCTGTTGAACAAAAGAAACCCCCCATAAAAATAGGAGTTCACATAACCAACTGTGGCAGGGGTTCTCAACCTCTGGACCATGGCCCACTAGTGGGCAGTGAGGTGTTTGCAACTGGGCCACGGAAATGGTGGGCAAGTGTGTGCAACCGCATCCCCGCTTGTGAAAGCTGCACGCGTGCTTGCTGGTTGCTCGCACAGAACCATTCCACCCTCCCACCCCTACCCTGGCTGGTCTGCAAGGCCGGAACTCTGAACTATGGGATAGCAACTTATGAAATGCACCTAAGCCTCTTACTCCAGTATCCCTGAAGAATGGGTAACAATGAACAGGTTCAGTTGCAAGTGCCTGATCCTTAAGCAAGGATAAATTATTTAGCGAAGCACAGAAGGGGTTTTCACCTGTTGGCAGCATTCCCACTGATTTCAATGGGAAACATCCTAAGTAAGCCTGACTGGGACTCCAAAATAGAAATCCAAGTGATTTTCAAATGTGTAGATTAATACGTTTTCCTATTTTCTATAATAATAATCTTATGTCTTCTATCTATCTACCTCTACCTCTATCATCTCTACCTCTATCTCTATCTCTGCCTGCCTGCCTGCCTGCCTGCCTGCCTGCCTGCCTGCCTGCCTACCTATCTATCTAATCTATCTATGCGAAATACCACTCACGCATCATCACAAAATCTCCAGAACCGTAAAGCCTACAAACTTGAAATTTGGCACGTAGGTTCCTCTTGGCTTCTAGGGGCTCACTAAGAAAGGATTTTTCGAAATAACCATCAGAGCATTAATATTTCGTATATTATTATTAATATGCTCTGATGCTAAGGAGTTCTACTTCCCCATCCCACCTGAAAAGGAATCTGTTCCAAATGCAAAACACAAGCAGAGGAGTTTCCGTTTCCGTTTTAGTTTCACAGCAGCAACTAGCTTTAGTACAGAACAGTTGAGCTAAGCCACACCCAGGCTGCTTGCTGTCTCCTTCTTGCTCACACAGCAAACACTGTTTCAGTTTCCAAACAGCCCTCAACTCTCGCACACACTGACAGCACGCTAGCCAGATGAATACCGATGGATGCTGGTAGGCAGAGGCATAATTTTTTCCCCTTATTTTCCTCCCCCAAAACCAAGCCCGATCACATAGTTTCGTAGCGAAGCACAGGTATAGAGCTAGTTTAGTAATAATTAGGAAGAATCAAAAGGAAGTATGGATTCAAAAGGGAGCAGAGACAAAAGAAGCCAATCTTAACCCAAACATAAAATTCCTGCATGCGTTCCTCAATTAGAAATTCTGATTTTTAGAATTATAATATTTCCACTCAGCTTCCACTTAAGAGATGGAGCAAAAAAAGACAACCACCAGCAAACCACATCCCTGTTCGTTCAATACTCTTCCAAAGCTTGCCTTGACAGGTTCGGATGCAACGGTTTGCAATTTTCACACTCCTTGACAACTTACACTGGTAAGCTACCTGGAAGTATCTGAATAGGAAGAATAAATAAAACAGTTGGTTATGCTGGGCTGCAACTCAAAGGAATCTTGATCCACTCATAGAAGAGCAAGTTTTTGACAAGCAACATCCTCTTTGTTATGTGCCCTCTTGCCAGATTGAAATAAGTCATCCTTACTCTTTGGGCATCACATTATTACACATTACACTGGTTTCTAGTCAAATACAATTGACTTTTTATGTATTTTAGTCAAATACAATTGACTTTTTATTGACCTTTTATGGCTTGGGTCCGGGGTACTTGCAAGAACATCTCCTTCCGTTGACGAATACCAATCTCCCAGTGCGCTCTCACAGACGGGGCCTCCTGGGGATACCGTCAGCTAAACAGTGTAGGCTGGCGGCCCCTAGGAGTAGGGCCTTCTCTGTGGGGGCACCCACCCTGGAATCAACTACCCCTTGAGTTGCGCCTGGCCCCTGATCTCCGTTCCTTCCGCCGCGACCTCAAAACATGGTTATTCTTACAATCCGGCCTGGACTGACAGTGGATCAGGGTTTTAATTTGAAAGGTTATTTGGCGTTGATTTAATATTTTTTAAATTCGTTTCTAACTTTTGTATTCTCTGTTTTTTATGTACGCCGCCCTGAGTCCCTCGGGAGAGAGGGTGGCTTATAAGTCCAAATAAACCTAAACTTTTCCCCTAGGATTTCCACCTTCTCATCCAAACGTACCCCCTAATGATTCCTTTACAATGCAGGGCCAAGGTTTAACCAGGGCTGCATTATACTTGGATAAACCATGCTGGCTAGACAATTCTGGGAGTTGAAATCCAGATCTCTTAAAAGTTGCTAAGGTCTAGGAAAGCTGCCTCACACCCTACTGACACATCCTATTGCTACGGAGTTGTTTTCTCCTTCTATACAGAAAGGAGGGCAGAATTGGGAAGCAGCCTTTACGAACCTCCAACTTTTGACTTCTCAGGGTGAGGCCATTATTATCCCCAGAATCAAAAAGACAGACAGAAAGAGAGAGAGAGGACTCTGTTACAATCCCCGTAATAAAATAAACATATCGGACTTGCCAGAAGTACAAACTGTGACAAACTCATCTTCAAAAAGTACCAATTCATATTTGACCCCAATTCAGGCACAAAAGGCTCTTGTACAATTTAACAGCTTGTAGGTTTATCTCCTGTGAATTTTATAGTTAATAAGAAACAGTCGAAAAAAATCTGGTTACAGCAGCACCAAATGTTCAGGACAAGAAGCCATCTTTAGCCTTGGAGACACCACACAGGGAAAGCTGATTTCACGCAGTGAAACCTTTTTATTCAGCTGAGAGCTGGGCGATACCTTTACCCATGCAACAATATCTCCTGGTTTCAGATCAGCTTGTTTGCCTCCAGAATCGTGAAAATATTATGTTGGCTGACTGTTTCGGGTTTTTAAAACATTGGAGTTTAGAACCTAGACAAGGAACTCAAGAGCAATAATGAATTAGCAACAATGCTGCCAATATCTAATCTGTTGGCTTCCCAGATAGCCTATGGAGCCCTACCAAAGTCCTGGGTTTTGTTGACTTATTTCTAAGTCAAAATGTAATTTGTTTCGTTTGGGTGCTACTAAGGTCAATGTCAACCATGGTTGACTACTAGGCTACTGCGGGTCAATGTCAAACCATGGTTACACAAGCTGACTTAGTTCAATACACAACACTTGAGATTTTAACCGGCGCGCACACACTACTGATCAGTTATTGATCTGTTTCTAAATAATCTGAAACAGAAAGATATGGTGCCATTTAATCCAGTGTGAGTGTACTGTTAAATGCACCTTTAAGAGTCACTTCAAAGGCAATCTCTCTCTCTCTCTCTCTCTCTCACACACACACACACACTCTCACAGAAAAAAACAGTGCGTATATTAAGCAGAACACTGGAGCCTAGGAGATGTTAATGGGTTCATATGTATCACCGCTCTTTGGAAAGAGTGCCAAAAAAAAAGGCATGCAATGGAAAGCAAAGAATGGATTCTCCAAGGATCACTTAAGGATCACAACACAAATCCTATCAATCAGTAAAGGGGAGGAGGTAGGACTGGACTTCAGGATTTTTCTGTGGGCACAGGAAGATGGATGGTTCCTCCACCCAGCTGAGCTTAGGTTTCTTGACTTTTTTTTTTAATTCATATTTATATGCCGCCCTTCTCCGGAGATTCAGGGAGGCTTACAATTTTTTGGAGCACAACCCAATGCGCTCAGCAATAGCCTTCATTCCATTGTATATGCCTGCTTATTACTAGGGCTTTTGCCCCCCAGCGGCATTTTTACAAAGTCAGCTTATTGCCCCCAACAATCTTGGATCCTCAATTTACCTACCCCGAGAGGATGGAAGGCTGAGTCAACCTTGAGCCTGGTGGGATTCGAGCCTGCACTAATTGCAGGCAGCTGGAGCTAAGTGCTAGGCATTTAACAGACTGCCAGCTTTCCCCCCTTTCTCTGGCATGCCACTTTCTGAGCAGGGAAGCGAGGGTCCCTGTGCAATTCAACAAAGCTGCCTCCTTCCTAGGTCTGCCCCGAAATGGCTTTGAGAAAAGCGATTCCTTTAATAAAATAATATCTAAAAAACGAAGAGGTCAGTAAAATGGGGACCCAGATTGTTGGGGGGCAATGTGCCGACTCTGTAAGCTGCTTCGAGGGGGCTGTAAAATACTGTGAAGCGGAATATAAGTCTAAGTGCTATTGCTGGTGCTATTTAGGCTCCAACATCCTCTCATTTTACAAGCCTGGCTCTGTCAGCTCTCCAAAACTGGGATTTCTTTATGGTTTCCCTTTTCAATTTCTTCCTGAATCTGCCTCTGTGGGAAGAGCGGGGAGCCCAGGGCTCTGCTCCAAAGAGAGAGGTCCTATTTGGGCACCAACTTGTCCACTGGCCCTTTCTAACAGCAAATATAAACAATTACTTCCTGCAAAAAGACTCGGTGCTTCTAGGAAGTCTGTTCTGCAATGGTTTTAATTCTTTTTTCCTGCAAACACACACGCACACAGACCCAGGGGGTGGGGGAAATGCCCATTATTTCTTTGCTATGATTCACTGACACACCAACCTTCCCATGGACAATGGAAGGATTTAAATCCCCAAAGGTGGATGGGTGGGGGAAATGTCAAATATGCAAATGTTCCCCTCCCCCAAATTCCAACACAAATGAACAAGCATTTTCCACTGGAAGGCGATCTTCAATTGAGGAGGGGGCTTTGTGGGAGTGATGCTATTCCCCACCCGTTCCATTTTCCATTCACCTGCCCGTTCAAGATAC
This sequence comes from Naja naja, assembly GCA_009733165.1. NCBI lineage: Eukaryota > Metazoa > Chordata > Lepidosauria > Squamata > Elapidae > Naja > Naja naja. The sequence goes on from CM019149.1 coordinate 291,543,052, forward strand.
AGGATCTGCTCAGGCATTCCCGTCCTTTCTCTCCCTCCGTACTTCTCATCCTTAAGCCCCCTGGCTTCGAAAGGAAGCCGAACCTGTTACAGCCGAAATTTCCTTCATTGCCACCTCTTCCCCTTTACTGCCTGTCTTTATTACGTCTAATCTTTATTTTATTTATTTTGCTTTGGGGAAGCAGATGCGTGTGGCTCCAGGAGCTTACACGGGAAGACGCTTGGAAAAATACCTTCCCTGGAGGGGGAACCCGCTCAGCGAGGCCCTTCCTCGCTCAAGAAAGGAAAGAAAGAAAGAAGGGAGGGAGGGAGGAGAAAAGAAAGAAAAAGAAAAAGAAAAGAGAATAAAGGGAGAGAAGAGGGAGGAAGGGAGAAAGAAAGAAAGAAAGAAAGAAAGAAAGAAAGAAAGAAAGAAGAGAGAAAAAGAGGGGAAAGAGAGAGAGAGAAGAGAGAGAATAAAGGGAGAGAGAGAGAAGAGAGAATAAAGGAGAGAAAGAGAAGTGAGAGAAAGAAGGAAGGAAAGAAAGAGGGGAAAGAAAGAATAGAGAGAGAGGAGAGAAGAAAGAAAGAAAGAAAGAAAGAAAGAAAGAAAGAAAGAAAGAAAGAAAGAAAGAAAGAAAGAAAGAAAGAATCGACTTGGTCTCCCGCAGATCGGGTAGCATGCTTTAGCAGGGATCGCTCGGTCACTCTAGGCAGCTCAGAAAGCCCCACGCCCTGCTTTGGGGTGAAAGAAAGCGGGACCCTCCCCACCTCGCGGCGGACATCCCTCCCTCCCTTCCACCTTCCCTCCCTCCCTCCCATCCCTCCATCGGTCTCAGCCTCCAGGGACCGCTGGGGAACTTCCCCGTTCGCCGAGCCGGAGAGAGAAAGGAAGGCAGGGGAGGAAGGAAGGAGCCGGCGAAGCGCAGAGGTTTCCCCATCCCGCCCTGCGCGGCGGCGGCGGCCGCCTCCCACCCCGTTTCCGACGGCCGGACTTACTTCTTCTTCCGAAAGTCCGTAAACGGGATCGACCGCTCCGGTCGCCATGGGTCCGGCGGAGGCTGCAGCGGGGCGTCCCCCAGTCCCCGTCCCCCGGGAACGAGGCGAGAGCGGCTGCCCGCAAAATCAACCGGAGCGGCGGGTCCCCGGGCAGCTGCGCCGAACCAAGAGGCGGTCGGGGCTCTCCGGGGGGGAGGAAGCGAGACCTGCGGCAGAGGGGGGCAAATTCCAGCGGAGGAAGCGGATCCAGAACTGGCGGGCAGCGCTGGGGCACCGCCGCCGCTTCCCCTTCTGGCCGAGGCTGCCAGAAGCCTCGGGGCTGCAGCCGGAGAGGCTTCCCGCGGCTCTTTCCTTCTTCGCTGCTTCGGCTGGGCGCCCGGGGCTGCTGGGGAGGGGTTGAGCGCGGCCGCTGCCTTTGCCCGGTGCAAGCGATCGCCAGCGAGCCCTCGCCTTGGCCAAGGCTGGCGAAAGCAGCAGCAGCGGCAGCGGCAGCGGCGGAGGGGAGGGCGCGGGAGCGGAGCCGCTGGCCGGGGCGGAGAGAAAGCTGCACGAAACCCAATGGCAAACGGCCCCAATAATAGCGGGTGGGGCCGGAGGGAACTTCTGAGTTAGGTTGAGCGGCGGACTCGCCTTCTCTACCCATCTACCGCCCATGGAGGGGAGGGCTCGGGTGCAGACAGAGAGAGAGGGAGTGGCGAGAGCCTGAGAAAGGAAAGAATGGAAGGAGGGAGGGAGGGAGGGAGAAGGAAGGAAGGAAAGGAAGGAAGGAGGGAAAGAATGGAAAGAAGGAAGGAAGGGATTGCAAATCAGAAGCCCCGGTTATACGTCTCCGGCGTGGTTTTGTGTGCGTGTGTTTGCAACATGTGCGCTGGCCACAGGGAATCGCTAGTTCCCGCGTCTCCCTCGGATTGCACGAGCTTGCAATAGGATGTAAACTCCCTTTTTTTAAATGCGCGAGGGCGTCTGAACGTGTGCTGGACGCGGTTGTGTGCGCGCAGGCCCTGGGGGTGGGATGGAGTGCGTGGGTTAGTATTTAGTTGACTTCCCAGCCTGGGATTTCTGACCGGACTGCCCACCTGTCACAAATGCTGTCGTTAGTAAGGTCTTCTGCCTGCTTGGACGAGGGGTTGGACTAGATGACCTACAAGGTCCCTTCCAACTCTGTTCATCTGTTTAAAAAGCCTATCTGGTTGTGTTAGCCCGAATTGGGGGAGGGGGGAGGATGTCCACCCGTCTTAATGCGCGCATTTGTTTTTTACCGTTTTCGTTCTCCCCACGGAACTTGCAGCCCGCGCCGGTTCTCCGGATTCCCGAGTCGAACTCCCGAGGTTAAAAGGCGCCTCTCGGTGGACAAGTTTGGGAACGGCCGCTCTTCTTCTGGGAAAAAAAAGGGAATTTGCAAGCCGGCGCTTTAAAAAAAAAGTAAATAATAAAAACGCTCCAATAAATTAGAGCGCGTGAATTTATCTAATCAGTCAGCGGAGAAATCTTCGTCCTCTCTAGGGATTGTAATGAAATTCGACTACTCCTTTCCCGGTGTGCTTGACTACAACTTCCATAATGCTCAGCCAACCCTCTGGCAAATGGTGTGATCCGGGTGAAGGCAAGACTTTGTTGCGCCGTTTCTTTTATCATCTCGATAAACCGTATGTATGTATATATATATATATGACATTTATGATAAGTCTGTTCTTTCCAGGATTGCAGTGTTTGTGTTAGAAACAAAAATGAAAGATGTTTAGACACAAACAAGCGCCTTTCTCAAATGCTTATATTTTTCAGTCCATTAAAACCATTTTCTTCGTACTGTTCATTGAATCAACAAACCTTTAGTATATTTTGGATATATTCTTTCAGTGTAGAGTAAACTTACTAGTTATTAATGGTTAAGCCGTTTATTTCCATATGTTCTTTCCTCTTCTACAGGACTTCGATGGCACTGAGATATTTTATTTATTTATTTATTTATTTATTTATTTATTTATTTATTTATTTATTTTATTGGACTTATAGGCTGCCCTCTCTCCCAAGGGACTCATGGTGGCTTACAATAAAAATGAGAATACAGACGTTAAAATGGAATTAAACTAATCAATTAGCCCAATAAAATTAAAAGCAATTAAAAATTAAAATCATTAAAATGCCACCCCACCCCATTCAGTCCAGGCTGGCCTGTTGAAACAACCAAGTCTTTAGGTCGCCGCGAAAGGAACGGAGGTCAGGGGCCAACCGGAGCACCATGGGGAGTTGATTCCACAGGGTGGGTGCTCCCACAGAGAAGGCCTGGCCGCCAGCCGACAATGTCTGGCTGACGGCACCCCCAGGAGGCCCTGCCTGTGGGAGCGTACAGGGCGATTGGAGATCAACGCTGGCAGGAGACGCTCCCACAAGTACCCTGGACCCAAGCCACGTAGGACTTTATATATGATGACTAATACTTTGAATCTCACCCAGAGGGCAACCGGCAGCCAATGCAGGTCGCGCAGGAGGGGTGTAATATTGAAGGAGGCATCCAGAGAGATATTGGGGCATCTGGATAAACACACCCCAAAAATCAATTATTCAGTCCTGCTAACAGGACAGATTTTTGAACATTTAGGATATTGGCCAACCATCTCCTTCTTGAAAATTTTCAGCTGATATATTCACCCACTGCACCAAGTCAAGATATGTTAATCGTGGCTTCTTGAATAAATGACAACATGTTGGATTCACACAGTATCTTTAACAGATTAATAGAGTTGGAAGGGACCTTGTAGGTCATCCAAGCAGGAGACCCTACACCATTTCTGACAAATGGCAGTCCAATCTCTTCTTGAAAGTCTCAAGTGATGAAGCTCCCACAACATAAACAAACTATGTTTTACAAACCATGATATGGCTGTATGAATCCAGCCATTGGGTTCTGCAGACAGAGGTCAAAAGAATATTTGGCTTTTTTCTTCACAGAGTTAAGGCTTAGTTGGCATTTAAGTGCACACTAATTATGTGTGTAACAATCACTACAGATTACTGTTTAATCATAATATGTATTAGATATGTGAGAGCAGTTTTATTAAGGCAAATGTTGGAAATAGGCTGCTATAACCTGCAAAAATGTCTGTTTGAAACTACTGTTTAAGCACCTTAATAGCAGTGTCTGCAGAACATAAAAAGTGTCAGTATAGCAACCATACAATTGTTTTTATGTGCATGGCATCACCACAACAATCAGCATTTTCAATAATAAGCATCTTCATATTTTTTTGCTTTTATTTTACATTCTTAACATATACAAGAGCCTTGGTGGTGCAGGCTGTTAAATGCCTAGCACTTAGTTCCAGCTGCCTGCAATTAGTGCAGGCTCGAATCCCACCAGGCTTAAGGTTGACTCAGCCTTCCATCCTCTCAGGGTAGGTAAATTGAGGACCCAAAATTGTTTGGGGCAATAAGCTGACTTTGTAAAAATGCCGCTTAGTAATAAGCAGGCATATACAATTGAATGAAGGCTATTGCTGAGCACATTGGGTTGCGCTCCAAAAATTGTAAGCCGCCCTGAGTCTCCGGAGAAGGGCGGCATATAAATATGAATAAAATAAATAAATAAATACAATTAACATCTTTCAATTAAAAAAAGAAACCAAACCCTTATTTAAAAAAGGGGGAATAAAATTTCCTTAGTTGGGTCATCACATGACTGAACTCAGTTTTATTATCTTTTTTATGATGGCCATTAAGTGAATCACTACAATTGCTAATTTAGTTATGGGATCTTTAGTCCAAATCTAGTTTATTTTTATTTTAATTTTTTTTGGCAAAAAAGTTGCAAAATGCATTCACGTGACCACAGGGTGCTGCAACTGGTTGTAAATGCAAGCCGGTTGAAATGCATCTGACATGCAATCACTTAACTGTGGGGTGGGGTGGCAGTCGTTACTTCGAGGATGGGTTGGAGTAACTTTTTTCCGGTCCATTTTAATTTTGACTGGTTGGTAACTGAAAGGTTAGAATTTGTGGGCTACCTGTCATGCCCCTGTCGGAATCTGATTGGGAGGGGGAGGCCAAGCAGCTGAGTGGGAGTGTGGCTCCATTGGCTGTGGAAGACACTGGGAAAGGGCAAAGTCTGGCTGGGCAGAGCAGGGGAGAGGGAATTCAGAGGAAGACCCACCCCCTCTTCATCCTAGGGCACGCAGGGAGGAACGGAGAAGGGAGCAACATGAGTTGTGTGGCTTACAGGGGAGGAAAGGGCCCTGATTCCCTTCATTAGCTGCAGCTGGGAACTCAGTGTTTAAAAAGGGAAGTTGTGCACAGCAAATTGTTAGGAGCAAATCATGAATTATCTGATATTGTCGAGGCTTATCTGGGTTCCTGGTGTCTTCCCAACTGTGTGTGTTTTGCTGGCCTTTCAAGTCTGCAATTCCTTATCCTGCCCTGTCAGGTTAATTACTGCAGCGTGGTTTGTGTAGATATTTATTTACAGTTGGTGTATTTTGTTTTTGGACTGAATTTCCTCCACTTAAAGACTGTTCTTGGGAGAGTTTTTTTCTCCAGCCGAAGGTAACCTGAACATTGGGGACAAAGTTGGAGGTACTAAAAGGACTCTTCTTACTTATGTGACAGTGTTGCCTTTGTGCCACACCCCGGGTCGTCACACTACCTGTAATCCAGAGGTATCAAACTCAAGGCCTGCGGGCCAGATCCAGCCGACAGGGTTCTTAGATCTGGCCCCTGGGGCTGCCTTGGAAATAGCGAAGGACCCGCCCATGGTGCCTCTGCCAATGAAAATGCAGCTCGGGCCATGCGCAGCCCTCCCAGGCTCCGTTTTCGGCTGTGATGGCCTTCTGCAGCTCTGTCAGGGTAAACAGAGCCTGGGAGGGTTGCACACAGCCATCCCAAGCACTGTTTACACTGGCAGAGGGCTGCAGGAGGTCGTCGCAGCCAAAAATGGAGCCTGGGAGGGCTGCATGTGGCTTTCTCGAGCTCCATTTTTGCTGGCAAAATGCTAGCAAAACAAGCTACTAACAAAAGTGACATTTGATCACACGAGTGATGTCGAGGTGGCCACACCCACTCTGGCCACGCCCCCCTGAGGTCAAACAACCCTGATGTGGCCTTCAGTGAAATGGAATTTGACACCCCTGCTGTAGTCATTTGTTTACTAATATTCTCCTGTAGTCAATTCAAAATATTGCAACACCTCATATCCTAACCTTTTTTTAACCATGTCCTGCGTACACTTTGCATCAAATATAATGGTTTACTTGTTTTTTTAGGATTCATCCATGTATAGAGGGTGACTTTAATAGTAATCTTGCAGAATATACTTATAAATGTATAGACTGTATTGTGAAAGATTTGAGTCGGGACAAATCCCTGCATTTTTCTGGACAAATGACTTCCTAGGTCTGAAGGAGAAGGACTGGCCTATGACCACTCAGATGGCTTTGTGCCCCAAGGCAGGATTAGAACTCACAATTTCCTGGTTTCTAACCCGATGCCTTAATTGCTACACTAAATTGGCTTTCATACTCTGTTATCATTTATTTATTGTTTGCTTGTTTCTCCCATCTCAATGCCATGACTCATTGTTTCAATACAGTATAAAAAAATTACAGCAAACGAGCTGTCTCTGAGCAGATTTCTCAGCTCAGTTTCATATAATCTCCCACGTTCTGTTGATCCAAATTATAATAGCACACTGTTAATTTTTTACCAATGACTTGAGACTGATAATCAAATAACTGTTAATGCATGAACAATCATGAGACTTCTTTGGAAGAGAAGCAATATAGAAATAGAAACAAAATGGGCTATAACTTTGATATAGTAAAGGAGCAATATCGGTGGATTTAGGGCTAAATTGTACACGTTCATATTTTTTGTTTCACTTGAGATTGGGTTTCAGTACACAATACACAGTTTTTAAGCGAGACCAGAAAAGAGATATTTTTGCATGTTATTTGCTTCAGAAAAATCTGAAGTGTTATATAAGTACCACTTACAAATAATCATTTTTAAAAGTTTTCTTAAAGTGTAGTCTTCAACTTATGAGTATGATCGGGAAAGAACCTCTGTTGCTAAGCATGGTGGTCATTTGATTTGTGCCCAATTTTACAACTTTTTTTGCTGTGATTTATTAAGCAAATTACCATGTTTAAGTGAATCCAATGGCTGTTAAGTGAATTCAGCTTTCCCCGTTGACTTTGCATGTTGGAAGTCAACTGGAAAGATCACAAATGGTGATCACGTGACCCCAGGACCCTGCAGCCATAGTAAATACATGCCAATTGCCAAGCATCTGAATTTTGATCATGTGGCCACTGGGACACTATGATAGTCATAAATGCAAGGAATAGACCATTACAACTTTGAACAGTCACAAAACAAATAATCATAAATTAAGGATTACCTGTAATGCAGAGAATTACTTCAAGTCTGTGATGCCAGATTCACTTGTATTTTATTAAAATAGGTTTATCTAAAGAAATACTCATTTCATATTTTGATTCAGTTTTAATTTTTCTTTCATATGGCTAAATACCTTCTTCTGATCTCTTAAACACTAAACAGAGCCCTAAATCCACAATATCCACATCACACACAGTGAGGCAATATAATAATAATATGGTTTACTTTCAGTATTCTAAAAAAAGAAACCTGGGCTTACTATATTTCTTGCTTAATGTTATGGTTGGTTTATGTGCTTTTCAAAGTACCCTAATTTATATAAATCCAGTCTATTTCTAGACTCTCATATTTATCCACACAAATTTATCTGTTTATATTTCTTAAAAGGGAGATATAATACACCTGGATTTTTTTCGTTCTTCAGGAAACTACATTGCTAGTATGAATTGAATAGCACATTTTTTATTAATCAATCCTGGGATAGAATGCATGTATGTTGCCAGAGGGGGATACAGTATCTAGAGATCTGCTTTGCTTTCTATTACCGTGTTTCCCGAAATAAGACCTACCCCGAAAGTAAGACCTAGCACTATTTTTTAAACCTGCCCTAATATAAGACCTACCCCGAAAATAAGACCTAGTGTAAATCTCCAGTTCCAGGAAGACTTTTCAGGGAACAACCGTGCACCCAAACACCCCCCTACACACTCACACCCACTATTTGGCACCATAAATATATAATACCTACCCCAAAAATAAGACCTAGTGTGTTTTTGGGAGCCAAAAAAAATATAAGACAGTGTCTTATTTTCGGGGAAACACGGTAAAATCATCAGAGGCAAAGTGGAAGCATATATATTGATAGAATATGTTAGAATTAAGGATTAGAGTTAGTTCAGACCATGGGAATGAATAAACCAGTCTGTTTCAGTTTCTTCCAATTTACAGTCTTAAGGATGTTCCATCTTGTTTCTCACTATACAGTTTAAAAGCCAAAATATATATGAATGTCCACGCACATTTTTCAACGACACATATTGTTTAGTGATATACGTGCATTTTTGGCAGCAGTTGTTTTTAACAGTGTTCTGAAACTTTTTTCTCTATATGTATGCATTTTTATATACGTATCTTTTGTCCAAAGAGCTACATTTTAAGAAGTACAAATGCCAAGGGACAACTGCATTCTTCTTTACATACTGATTCCAGAAGTGCAAATATAGTAAAAGCCTGATAGAATTCTCCCCAGTCTATTCAACAGAAAATTCAAAGAATAACTCTGATTTTCTGTATCAGTGCTGGCACACTATTACAAATCTCATAGTAATTTGGGAACAGCAGAACTACACCAGCACCATAGAAAGAAAATTGCAGAACTCACATTCATCAAAAACAATGTTTTTCAAACTTGATTACTGTAAGATATGTTGACTTCAACTCCAAGAACTGCTCAGCCATTCCATGAGGAATTCTGGGAATTGAAGATCAGATATTTTAAAGTGGCCACGTGTGGAAAAGGCTGCTCAAAAGATTTCACACTTTCAGAAAAATCTCCACAAATGTAATGGGTTTCCAACATATTGTAAATGCTAATGGGTGAAATGCTTGCAATCTGTCTCATGGGTAAAGCTGGCTGAGGAATTCTGGGAGTTGAAGTCCACAAGTCTTAAAGTTGCCAAGTTTGGTGACCTCTGATGTAAAATTTTGGTGGTTCAATGTAGAACATTTGTTTAAACTACCTGGTGCCATTTAAGTGACAGTAAATGCTCTACAATTTATACCACCAATGTTGCAACTCCAGATCCGAGGGGGTAAAAAAGGAGTATCTAAATTTTAAAATATTTATCTGGTATAGGTTGTCCTCAAGGTTATGACCATAACTGAGCCTGGCAATTACAGTTGTAAGTCGTGAAATGGGTTGCCATGTGACCAGACTCAATTTTACTATCTTTTTCAGGATGATCATGAAGTGAACACTAATTCTCAAGTGAATCCTTTGGTTGCTGTGGGATGTAAACACTGGTTTCTGGCAAAACTATTGTAAATCGCAGCCATCTGACCACAGCATGCTAGAAACGGACATAAATGTGGGCCAGTTGCCAAATGCCCAAAATGCAGTCCCATGACTGCAGAAGGACAATGACATTGGAACTTCAACACCAGCTCGCAATTAGCTTGGAGGGACAGCTTGTTCATTGTAACTTCAAATAATCGCTAAGGAACCAGTTGTATAGCACTTTGTATAGTTGTATAGCATCACTGACCAACCACCTTTCATAAATATGCCCAATTCTCAATTTTTTAAAAAAAAATCAAAGGAAATAGTGGCCCCTTAAAATGGAACACACTTATTATTGCTAGCTTTTTGTGGACAGCTATTCACTTCATTCAATTCATGGCATCTGTCTAGACCTGAGGGCAGAGGATTATGCATGCAGGACTCTCTCACGTGCTGGTGAGAGAAAAGAAAGAAAATGATGAAAAAAGGAGTCCGTATCGCCTTGAGTGGCCATCAATATTAACAGGTGCAGTAACAGACATTCTTGCGATGAATGGCTGACACATATAGAATAATAAGAAACATTGTTCTCTGTGGATAGTCTTTGAGAAATGGATGGATTCTTGTTCGACTCTTTTCCAATGTTTGTGTAATTCCTTTTCTCCAAGGCCACCTTAAAATCAGTGGCAGAAAGGCTAAGGGGATTGAAATGCCCCCCCATCCATTGGTTTGGTTTTATTTATTCATTTATCAAATTTAATTGCCAACCATCTCATTATTCAGGCTGAATGTGGCTGTTTCCACTGCTCAAAGAAAACCACAAAATTCTAAATTTTGTAGGCTCACACCCACTCAATTTCACACAGACCTTTAGAAGAGGATCAGATAGTGTTTTCAGAAGAAAAATGAAATATTTCTGACTGATCCTTAACTCTGTAGCACAAAGGCAGAAAAATTAGCATTCTCACACACATGATGGCACCAAAATGATTGGCTGGTAGCTGCTTTAGCATCTCGTTTATCACTGAGATTACTGGTTTATTTTCTTGCAAAGATTACATGCATAAATTCCTCTTTAGATATTCTACCCAGGATAATGGATGGCTTTACAGTGCACTAAATATCAGCCTGGAGTTCACTTACATGATCCTGCTGATAACCACTCCTGTGATTCATGAAAAGTCTCCCAAGTTTCTTGGAAGGTGAATTAGATCCCTTCTAATTAAAAAAAAGTCTGTTTAATTATTCATGCTTCTCCCAGTTAGAAATTAAAATAAAAATTTCAGAGGAAAATTTACAATGATCCAACACCAGTTATTACAGAAGATGTCAGATACACAAGGGTGTGAGTGTAGAGTTTGCCTAGAAACAGCCAATACTCTACCTAGCATCTTCTCTGCAAGGTGATTAAAAAAATTACTCCCTTTTCTCCACCTCCAGATGTATTTGTAAATATCTTTACTTAATAATGCAGATTGGTTGAAGCAATTGTGAGCAGGTGCTGGGTTAGAACTATTCTGTTTAATCTTATTAGGCTAATAATCAACTAATTGTCCCCAACAATTATGAGTCCTCATTTTAGCCACCTCGGAAGGATGGAAGGCTGAGTCAACCTTGAGCCTGGTGGGATTTGAACTGCCAAATTGCAGGCAGCCAACAATCAGCAGAGGTAGCCTGCAGTACTGCACTCTAACCACTGTGCCACCTAGGCTCATGAATTAAGCCAGTGGTGGCTAACCTTTTTGGGCTCCCATGCCAAAAATTGTGCACACACTTGCGCTTGCACGCTCGCGTGCCAGCACCCAGAAGACAATGCGTGCCCCCCATGCCCCCTGCACATGTGTGCATGACCCCCATGCATGCGCCACACATCTCTGCGCATGCATGTGCATCTGCTGTGCACCCCGCGCATACGCACCAGATACCCGACAATTAGCTGGTGGGCAGGCGGCACGCGTGCATGCACAACGGGGGTCTTCCAGGCGACCTCTCGCGTGCCCGCAGAAGTGTCCTGCGTGCCACTTCTGGCACAGGTGCCATAAGTTCACAATCACTGAATTAAGTTATTAGGCTATTACTAAAATTAAAGGGTATATAGGTTTCTAGTTGTGTGTTATTGGGACTATATCATGATGTACATCAATTTTATTGGTTTTTTGACATTTTGATTGTTTGGGGGTTTTGTTAATGTTTGATTGTGATTCAGCATTGCTGGGAGGTGGGGTGCATCATAAATGGGATTTACTTATAGTTTTGCCTTCAGTCCAGCCTTAAAAGGATCCCAAGTTAATCGGTTGGCAGTGACAATCCATGAAAGGTCACTGGTGGTGGTCTTCGATTTCATATGGGCACGTACCACTTCAAATCCCCCTCTGAGCCACAGAAAGAGCTACCTACAAGTTATGGCTTGGAGCATTACGGATGACTAAACGTACTCTGTCTTCTTCACCATCACCTCCAAGTTCTTCATTTAAATCTCTCATAATGTCTCAGAGACCATATTGTTTCAGGCCCTGATATTTAAATGGAGACTTACTCCACTGACAACACAAGGCACAAGCAAATAGAACATTGTACGTAATGGACAGGAGGGGGGGAGGGAAAACAGGAGCTGTAAACCAGGAACCTCAGCATGGCCAGAGATCCTCTAATCCCAAGGGGACAGTGGCATTTTCTTTGTGAATCATGACATTCTCCTATGCCTGAAGAAGAAACTGGTGATTAATGCATCTTGATATTATGGCGAAGAGGTTGAAAGGGAATTCCTTCTCAGCCACAGCTGTGGCTCAGTTATGACCTGAAGCACCATCTACATAATAATAATAAAAAAATCTGCAGCTGTTATTCCATTCACTAAGATGACTAATCCACTATTTATTTTCTTTGTCCCAACAAAACAATTCATTATGTGATATCTTCAAGCTGTGGTGGTCTCTGGATTCCTCCCATGTTGCTCTATTGAGACCACTTCTTTTGTCCAAGGAAAATTCATAGCTCCCACTACACTATCCAATTCACTGCATGGATATTATACATTTCAGCAGGCGCTTCACCCACAGGGCTGTAGGAAGAAGGTAGGGAGTGGCATTATTATTATTTATCTATTTAAATTTGTTAGATCCACCCCCTCCGGTAGACTGAGTGGCTCACAAAATCCAAAAACAAGTGATTGAAGACTATGCTTCACCTTGAAACAATAGCAACACACCAAGCAGTACAATACCTGAAAAATGGATTTGATGCAATTAATTTGGTAATAGTTTGATCACAGGTTAAAATTTAGCCTCGGATTCACTGGTGAGCCAGGTTCATTCTCATCATGGAGCTTTGGCTTGCTTTAACCATGGTTAATTAAATAAACCTGGCTGGGTTTAAACCTTCCAAATCAAGCAAAACATGATAGTTTGGTAGAGCATGAGAGCCTCATTTAAAATATTCATGATGTAATAAGGCACTGTTGACCTCACCCCATTCCTAAGAGGTCTGTAAGGGACGTGCATAAGTGCACAATTGTGCCTACCATCCCTGTCCTATTGTCCCCCATTTATTTGTACCTATTTCCTGTATTCTTACTCATGTTTATACTTATACCTATTATCTTGTAAGTGATTGACAAATCAAATAAAACCCAGACAGTTTCAGCCTTCAAAGTCTATTCTGCAAGAACACCCACTGTTTGGGTTTGTGAGTGTCAAGAGATGTTGTCTGTGATTGCACAATTGAAGCTCTGCCCCTTTTATATGTAGAAGGGGGTTTGATTTGCAGACATCTTGCTTTTTTTGTACCTCCTGGTGTTCCTTGCCTGCATTTATTTGACTTATGTAAAGGAGGCTTTATTTAGAATTAGGTGGTATCTATATTGCTTCTGACTTGATTCAGATTGTATTTTGCTGAGGTCCAGATGACTATTGGCCCATCCAACCTTTCCTTGAATGATCTGGTTTACATTATGCTAAACTGTGGTTCCCCAGCTTGGCTAAACTTTGAGTTGTGATTTACAAGCTACAAGTAGCTACATTCACTTCAGCAGCTAGCCCAAATCAAACCAACTACAGGCTTAAACACAATGGGAAAATCAGTTTTATATGCAAAGTTATGAACACGTTGGGGATGTTTTGCTTTGCTGAAGAAGCTGTTATTGAATGGAAAGGTGTTTAGCCTTTATTAAGCAATTGAATTTGGAAGGTCAGTGGTAATGCATTCAACAGCTTCACTAGCTTCATTAATTCATGAAAGAAGCTTCTTTGATAGACATCCACCCTGAAACAGATACTCTCAAGCAACTAGAAACAACAGGACAACGTTACTAATGTGGGGATTAGATCATGGTACAAACCTGTGTACCTTGCCCCCACATGTAAATTAACAGGCCCCAACAAATTCACAGATTATAGATGCCTTTATAGATTTTTCCTCCAATACAATATATGTCACATCATTCACTAGCAGTGTCCCACTGCATTCTATCTACTCATCATGAAATCTCCAGAACCGTAAAGTCTACAAAGTTGAAAATCGGCACGTATGTATCTCTTGGCTTCTAGGTGCTCACTAAGAAAGGATTTTTCAAAATGACCATCAGATCATTACTATTTCTTAATACAGTAATTAACACGCTCTGATGCTAAGGAGTTCTACTCCCCCTCCCCACCTGAAAAGAACTCTGTTCCAACTGCCAGTTGCCTCACATTCCATTACCTCAGTTCAAACTGGCAGACATTCCACTCCTTCACTCAGGAGTGGCCTGGGGCTCCTTACAGTACTAAAGGTCAGTACCTCACCAAAATGTCTACACCTTACCACCTATGGAACTGCTTCCGGACTCAAGGTGGTGGGAGTGATATTCCCTTATGTGTTTCAATCACTGACCACCACTGAGCCAACGGATTGGATTTCTCCTGCATAGCCCAATCACATAGTGTGGTGAAGCATGGTATCCAGCTAGTGTTTGATAAAAGAATTAAAAGACCCAGGTTTGACAGCAGGACTTGAAACAAGAATAAAGTAATATTGGAGCATTTTTCTCTTAGAAGATACTCCATTGCAGATCTCAAGGCAGCTGTTTTGGAATAACAAAACCATGCCAGCATTATGGGGCAAGAGGTTGCTGAACGCATGTCAACAGTTTCAGATTCTCTCAAGAAATCTCAACAATGGATATTGAATATGTCCCAATTGATAAATTGTTGACAACCTACATAACCATCTTGTCTTTGTGCTTCACAGTATACCTCATCCCATTTAAAATGCTGCATCAGTCTAGTCCAGTGTTTCTCAATCTTGCAATTATAAGATGTGTGGATTTCAACTCCTAGAATTCCCTAGCCAGAACAGATTGGGGAATCCTTGGAGTTGAAGTTCACATATTTTAAAATTGCTGAACTTAAGATACACCAGGCTAGTCTTTGATGTAGGGAGGTATAGCTCATGAAAGCTGCTACCTTTTCATATAATTTCTTAGAAAAGGTGTTACCAAACTCTTTCTGACTTTAGACTTTTGTTGATTAAATGGCTCTCCTCCTCCTGAGTAAGCCATTAGGAAGTACAGTTGCCCTAAAGTGGTTAGGAAGCTCTAATAATTAGGAATGATTAATTTATCTGGCTAGCTTAGCCCCGTAAGCATTTCATTCCGTGATAAGCAAGCTGATGCCATCCAGATATTTTTTGAACTACAACTCTTGTCATTTCCCATGATGGTTGCCTTAATAGGATAAAAAAAAACTGGAGCAGATTAGCTTGCCTGTCCTTGAGTTCATTAATAGCTGGTTTAATTATAGATCAAAACATGCTTGTAGATCACTGTTTCCCATCCTTTTCAAAGAGGCTCCGTCTGTTAAAATCAATAAATTCACAGTACAGTACTGAGGTCTCCTGTAATTGTTGGCTTTCTAAAGGATGAAAAATATGGATATTACAAAGGAGCAATTGCTTTTATTTAAAAATGGTTCTCGCATAGTTTGCAAAAGGGAGAACAATATCCTGGTAAGTTATGCAGGACACAATCCAGATCTTGACTATATTGTGACTTGTTGCAACATGCTTCTCTAACCATGTCTTCAGGTGCAGACACCAAGCTAATCTGCACAAATCAAGAAAACTCACAAGTCAGCTTTCTTCTATTTCATTTTGAACATGGTGAGATAGAAGTGACAATATTTTTTCCACCCATGTTCTTAATCAAGGGCTTAATTGAAGAAATAAAGGGAAATGAAGAGGCTCACTCATAAAAACATGTCATGGGAGACTGTTCCTATCATTTGGAAGGAATGGAGATTACACAATTCAATGTGGAAATTCTGTTTTTGCTCCATGTTTAGAATAGAATAGAATAGAATTCTTTATTGGCCAACTGTGATTGGACACACAAGGAATTTGTCTTGGTGCATATGATCTCAGTGTACATAAAAGAAGATACATTCATCAAGAGTCAAGAATCATAAGATACAACACTTAATAATAGTCATAGGGTACAATAAGCAATCAAATCATACTAGGAAACAATATAAATCTTCAGGATACAAGTGACAAAGTTACAGTCATACAGTCACAAGTGGGAGGGAATGGGTGATAAGGAATAATGAGAAGATTAATAGTAATATAGTACAGACTCTGTAAATAGTTGGACAGTGTTGAGGGAATTATTTGTTTAGCAGAGTGATGGCATTCGGGAAAAAACTGTCCTTGTGTCTAGTTGTTCTGGTGTGCAGTGCTCTATAGCTTCGTTTTGAGGGAAGGAGTTGAAACAGTTTATGTCCGGGATGTGAGGGGTCTGTAAAAATTTTCAAAGCCCTCTTTTTGACTAGTACACTATACAGGTCCTCAATGGAAGGCAGGTTGGTAGTAATTGTTTGTTCTGCAGTTCTAATTAGTCTCTGAAGTCTGTGTCTGTCTTGTTTGGTTGCAGAGCCAAGCCAGACAGTTATAGAGGTGCAGATGGCAGACTCGATAATTCCTCTGTAGAACTGTATCAGCAGCTCCTTGGGCAGTTTGAGGTTTCTGAATTGGCGCAGAAAGAACATTGTTGTGTTTTTTTGATGATGTTTTTGATGTTAGGTGTCCATTTTAGGTCTTGTGATATGATAGAACCTAGAAATTTGAATGTTTAATGTGGAAGTTGGCATATCTTTATTTTCCTAGGATACATACTTGGATTTCGGCAGGTTCTTTATCTCTTAAGTTAATTTAAGGTAATTGGTTGGCGACCACTGGTCTAAAGCACTGTTTCTCAACCTTAAGATATGAGGACTTCAGTCCCAGAATTACAGGCCAGGAAATTCTGAGAGTTGAAATTGCTGAGGTTGATAAACATAGGCCTAAGGCATGAGATGTTTCAATCATGGTTTGCTGAACAAGCTATAACTTGGTTTCATACAATACACTAAACTATTGTGGGTTAAAATGTGTGAACCAAGCCCATTTAAGTTTTAAAATAGGTTTATGGGCTGGCATGTTATATGAACTCAGCCAGTGGTAATTTATTCAGCCAGCATGTTAAATAAATGATGGCCTAAACATGAAGGGTATAAACCCTATGAGCTGTTTCTTGAGCCTCCGCTTTAAAAATGGCATGTTTGTGTCTCTTGGGCCCTTTGAAAGCATTAATTTTAAATAATAAGAGTCAAGCTCATTAGATTCAGACAACAAAAGAACCTGTGATTATGGAATTAGTAAAAAGAGCCTTGAATAAACCAGACAAAGAAGATAAGAGCTATAAATAGCAATGATTAACCAAAACAATAGCAACAACCTGAGGCAGGGATATGACTACAATAAATCATCCAAATATTTACAATATTGCCACAGAACAACATAATAGCCTGCAAAATCCGATTGCTGAAATAGATAGTATTCTTACCAAACACGTGAAGAAGTCTGGCCTGCAGTCAAAAACATGATCATCTGCTTTAGAGAGCAATATATTTTTAAGGGCACTGACCTCGCTTACGAGAAACGAGACCCTTAAGGGACACATTATTTACCTCAAGATTTGGCTAGAAAAAGATAACTGGAAGCTTCCAATGGTGCCTTCTGAAGCTCTATAAATTATCCCAAATACACAAGCTCAGGATAATTTGCATTATTAACTCCCAAAACAAATTGGTAGCAAGAAAGCATATTATAAAAGGACAACCTAAAGTTATTTACTTATTGGATTTTTATCTGCCTTTATTACTTTAAAATATAAAAGCCAAGTACCACTCACTCATCACTAAATCTCCAGAACCGTAAAGCCTACAAACTTGAAATTTGGCAGATATGATCCTCTTGGCTTCTAGGTGTTCATTAAGAAAGGATTTTTTGAAATGAGCATCCGATCATTAGTATTTTTTATATAGTAATTAACATGCTCCGATGTTAAGGAGTTCTACTCCCCCTCCCCACCTGAAAAGAACTCTGTTCCAACTGCCAGTTGCCTCACATTCCATTACGTCAGTTCAAACTGGCAGATGTTCCACTCCTTCACTCGGGAGCGGTCTGGGGTTCCTTACAGTACTAAATGTCGGTACCTCACCAAAATGTCTACACCTTCCACCTGCGGAACTGCTTCCGGACTCAAGGCAGTGGGAGCGATATTCCCTTATGTGTTTCAATGACCAACTACCACTGAGCCAATGGATTGTGCACTGAATTTCTCCTGCATAGTCCGCTCACAAAGTACAGGTATCCAGCTAGTTACTTTAAAAGTAACTCAAGGTAGCAAATATACCTAATATTCTCCTCCTTTTTCTCACAACAACTCTGTGAGGTGGGTTGGATGAGAGAGTAACTAGCCCAGAGTCACCCAGCTGGCTTTCATGCCTAAGGTAGGACTTGAATTCATGGTCTTCCGCTTTCTAGCTTGGTGCTTAACCACTAACTCAAACTGTTGTGGTTTGCCGGCAGCCAGTGCAGACGGC
Source organism: Naja naja (assembly GCA_009733165.1). NCBI lineage: Eukaryota > Metazoa > Chordata > Lepidosauria > Squamata > Elapidae > Naja > Naja naja. The sequence goes on from CM019149.1 coordinate 291,561,312, forward strand.
AGTGGTATCGGACAGTGAGGATGAAAGGGAACCAGTCAGGGAGTCTGGCGAGGACTTGGACAAGGGTCCTGCATTGGATGCAGAGATGGGGCCAGGACCATCTGAGAGTGGGGTGCTGCCTTCGGAGCTTTTGGAATCTGGCAGTAGTGAAGCAAAGGACCCTGGGGAGCCTGTTCCCAGTGCACATGTGCGCAGAGCTGCTAGAAGGCAAGAGCAGCTGAAGCAGCAGGGGTGACTCGGGAGTAAGGCTGAGAGGTGATTGCCTCTCCCATCAGGGATAAAAGTCAGCCCTTGGTGATGTGCTCTTTGCAGGAAGCAAAGAAGTTCATTAGATTCTGATTCCACAGTGAAGCCCTGCAAAAACTGTGCTCTTATCTTATCTGTGCTCTTATCTGGAGGAACTGTGTCTAATGAGTTTTGTCTGGGAATGCAAGTAATTCCCAGCATCGCATTAAAAAATGTTTTACTTTTAAATTCAGTTGGTGTTTTATTAAGTTTGACGAAGCCTGGATCAGAACACAAACTAGCTCTCAGTATATGTATAATATATATCTAGTACAGGACTGTATAGGTTGGGAAATGTGGAAGAGGCCTTCATCCTGCATGACAATGGCTATGACGATGATGATGATATATCTAGTACAGTTGGCCAGAAGTTAAGACTTACAGCTTCCAGGATTTCCTACTTTGGTAAAAATGATTCAGGCTAAGGAGATATGAAATCCAAATATCTGGAGGGCCCCATAATGCCGATCTCTGCCATGGGAATTCCGGTGAATGGTGAAGTCAGCGCTCTTCCTGTTTTTCATAAACAGATTTAACTCTCTTCTAATAAGAGAATGATATTAGCCCTTCCTGCCTATATCCTTTGTCTCCAAATTAGCTTCTCTGGGCTTCAACAAGCCCACTGGCATATTTCTTTGAATCTTCCAAACTTCTTCTCTCACTTGCTGTTTTTTTTTAATTATTTTTAAAAATTAATGGGAAGCTTGCATTGCAAAGAAAACAATCTGCCTCAAGCTTAATCTGTACTACCAACAATTCCTCTAGGTCCCAGTAAGACTCTGGAAGCATTCTTAGAAAATAAAATCCTAATTAGCTGCATTTGTATACTCTGGAAATGTGTCGTCTATCTGTCATTAAAAATAATAATAATTGCCTGACTTAGCAACTTCAGGAATGTGCCTTGAGGCAATGCTGTGTTATTGGACACATTCAATATTTACTTTTTGGTGTGTCCAAAATAGGCTCTTAAAATGTCCCCCTTCCTTCTACAAGCTCACTTGAAATATTTCACCATCTTTTACCCTTTATCAGACCTTGTTTGTCACACTGGTAAAGGTAGTCCTTATCTTATGACCATAGTTGTGCCTGTTTTGTAAGTTGTGCCAGTCATTAAGCAGGTCATTTCATGATGAACCCAATTTTATATTTTTTTTGTGACGGATTTTTAGCAAGTACTGTAGTTGCTAAGAAAACCCATTTGTCTACAATACAGGTCATCCTCGACTTATAACCACAACTGAACTCAAAATTTCTGTTGATAAGTGAGAGTTGTTAAGTGAGTTTTGACCCATTTTACGACCTTCCTTGCCACAGTTGTTAAGTGAATTGCTGCAGTTGTTATGTCAGTAACAAGGTTATAAAGTTGAATCTCGCTTCCCTAGATTGACTTTGCTTGTCAAAAGGTCGCAAACGGTGATTGTGTGACCCCTGGATACTGCAGCCATCATAGATATGAAGCAGTTGCTAAATGTTTGAATTTTGATCACAGGACCACAGGCTGTAAGTGTGAAAAACACTCATAAGTCACTTTTTTCAGTGCTATTGTAACTTTGAAGGTCACTAAACAAATGGCTGTAAGTTAAAGACTACCTGTAGGGTTGTTGTTGTTGTTGTTTTGCCAGAAACTAGACATAAATGCCATTTTCCAGGTTTTAAAAAATGCAAATTGAGGTCATGTGACTGTGGAACACTGCAAATGCTATACATGTGGGCTGGTTGCCAGGCACCCAAAATGAGATCATGTGATTGTGGGGGAGGCAGCTATTGGAGCTTTGAATCTGAATCGTGAGTACCTTTTTTTTTAATTTGTCCTAACTGATTGCTAAGTGACCTGGGGTGGGATTCTACCTGTTCGGGAGAACTGGGATCTCTGAAGATCAACTGGGAGTGAACTGTTTGCTCTGACAATCAGCTATTGGGTCCACCCACCTGCCTGGGCTCTGGTCTGTGCTTTATTTCTGGGTTTTCCAGCTCAGCTGTTTTGCGCGGCACAGCGGATTGCCATGCATCAGTTGTTTTACACACAGGGCTTGCAGCAGAAGATGAGTTGCAAATGCGCATGTGAAGCGCCCGCACACTGAACCGGTTTTTACACCGGTTGAATCCCACCCCTGTAAGCGACCAATTGTAAGCCGAGGACTACCTGTATTGTAGTTGTCCCCACAGAAATCTTCAATTCCAAGATTACAAAGGACTGAAACAAACCAAATACCTCTTTCCCTGGATAACTACTCAATCTTGGGAAGCTGATGCTAGTTGAGGATAGACCTACTGAAGCAGCCGATTCCAAAATATTTTTGCTTTTCCGAGTGAAGGATAGCAGAACCTTCTCCCCACTCCCATCATTTCAATCTTTATTATTATTTAGTCATGGACCAGCCACACACACACACAAAATAAAACATTAAAATAAAGCAAAACTCAACCGAACAGAACAAGGCATAGTAATATGTTACAATTGACTGTGGAATCAATGGGTGAGCAAAGTCTCCATAATTTTACATACAGGGTAACAAAATTTAACTACACTCAGAGAAACTGAATTATACTGACCCAACAATAGTAGTTTTACATTTTAAAAAATGTCAGAATTTCTGGGATATTTAATCAATCTATGACTCCCTATTGAGGGGGCAATATAACAGGATGTGAGCCGTAGTTTCAGTGGCTCCTGGTCCATAGGGGCACAGTTACAGTTCATATGTATTGTATTTATATTAGCTCTTCAGAACTACAGTGGGAAGAGTGTTAATGCCCTCTAAAATTTAAAGCCAAAGTACCACTCACTCATCACGAAATCTCCAGAACTGTAAAGCCTAACAAACTTGAAATTTGGCACCTATGTACCTCTTGGCTTCTAGGTGACCCCATGGACAACATTCCTCCGGATCTTTCTGTCCTCTACCATCTTCTGGAGTCCATTTAAGCTCATGCCTATTACTTCAGTGACTCCATCCAGCCACCTCATTCTCTGTTGTCCCCTTCTTCCATTGCCCTCAATCTTTCCCAGCATTAGGCTCTTCTCCAGTGAGTCCTTCCTTCTCATTAGGTGGCCAAAGTATTTGAGTTTCATCTTCAGGATCTGGCCTTCTGAAGAGCAGTCGGGGTTGATCTCATCTAGGACTGACCGGTTTGATCGCCTTGCAGTCCAAGGGACTCGCAGGAGTCTTCTCCAGCACCAGAGTTCAAAGACATACAGAGTAGATAATCTATTTCAGCTTGGAACCCTATGAAATACTGTCATTTGAGGGGTCCTTGGTGCTCTCCTTTCAGTTTGAACATTTCATTAGATTATTATAGAATAAATCAATACAAAAATACAAAAGCAATAGTAGGACACTGTGGGGAAGAAAAGGGGAAAAGAAAAGTGAGGGAAGGGGGAAAAGAAAGATAATAAGTTGTGAAGGTGTCATATGTGTGCCACCTTGAGTTATTTGTAAAAATAAGAAAGGCAGGATACAAATAAATCAAATATATAATACACCTAAATTGTGAAGGGTCCTTGGTGCTCTCTGAGCTTGCAGACATTTCATTAACCAAACTAGGTAACATCATCAGTGCAACTAGTTTGGGTAATGAAATGGCTTGCAAGAAAACAACCAAGCTCAGAGAGCATTTCAACCCTGAGTTAAAAATATTCTCCTTTATTGATAATTCTATCATTTCAAAGCATGACATGGAGCTTCCAGGCTAAATCCTCCAAAGAGCAGTTAAAGGAATTGGTCTGCTTAGACTAAATAAGGAAAGGCTAAGAGGAAATGTGATTGTAGTTTTCCAATACATGAAGGGATGTCACAACACAAAGCTGTGGATTAATTTTCCATAGCACCCAAAGATAAGAGGAAGAACTAGTGGATGAAAGCTGAGCAAAGAGATCAAACTTGAAATAAGAAGAAATTTCTTGATGAAGAGGGTGCTCTATCACTGGAGGTCTTCAAGAAAAGATTGGACCCTTGGTCATATATGGATATGATGGAGATAAATATAATTGTTGAATGAGAATATAATATAGAGACTATAATATTGTAGACAGTTAATAACAATAATATTGGATAATAGAGGAGATAATTTGGGTAATGTATGAACTAAAATGTATAAGTTTTTGAGACTTCTTCAAATAGCTTATAGGCAGTTGTATTTGTTTTTTTATTTCCTGTTTGTTCTGTATATTTCTTTTTCTTTTTCTTCTGCAGTGGAGAGTATTGATGGTAATAATAATAATAATAATAATAATAATAATAATAATAATTTATTCGACTTGTATGCCGCCCTTCTCCCTAAGGACTCAGGGCGGCTAACAATAAAACAGGACCAAATTTACATAAAACAAGCATTAAATATAACAAGTCAGAATAAATAACAATAAAACATTAAAACATTAATTAAAATAATTAAAACAGTAAAAAATCCCACCCAGGTCATTCCACGCTGGCCTGTTGGAATAACCAAGTCTTTAGGTCCTGGTGGAAGGAGCGGAGGTCAGGGGCCAAACGGAGATCCACGGGGAGATGGTTCCAGAGGGCGGGGGCTCCCACAGAGAAGGCCCTAGCCCTGGGAACCGCCAGCCGACAATATCTGACTGACGGTATCGCCAGGAGGCCCCTCCTGTGGGAGCGAACAGGACGATCGGCATATGATGATACTGGCAGGAGGCATTCCTGCAAGTACCCTGGACCCAAGCCATTTAGGGCCTTATAGCACCTTGAAGCTAACCCGGAAGGCCACTGGCAGCCAATGCAGGTCACAGGAGGGTGTAACATGGGAGTATCGGGATACTCCCATCACAGCCCACGCAGCCGCATTCTGCACCAGCTGTAGCCTCCGGGTAGTCCGCAAGGGCAGCCCCATGTAGAGAGCATTGCAGTAATCGATCCTAGAGGTGACAAGCATGAGTGACCGTTCAAGGGCATCTCGCTCAGGTAAGGGCGTAGCTGGCGTACTATACAAACCTGGGTGAAAGTCCCCCTGGCCACAGCCCCCACCTGCTCCTCCAAAGAGAGCTGTGGATCCAGAAGGATGCCCAGGTTCCTCGCCCTATCCACAGGGGCAACACCTCACCCCTATGGCCAAAGATAGAACATCACCGGAAAACCGAGATGCCGGTAAGAACAGCCACTCCGTCTTGGTCGGGTTGAGTTGAGCCTATTTCTCCCCATCCAGACCGCACCGCCTCCAGGCACCAGGACATCACAGAGAGAGCATCACTGATCTGGCCTGGGGTGGAGATACAAAGCTGGGTATCATCAGCATATTGATGATACCTCACCCCAAACCTCGGATGATCTCACCCAGTGTTTCATGTAGATATTAAACAGGAGAGGCGAGAGGACTGACCCTGTGGCACCCCACAAGTGAGGGGCCTTGGAGCCGATCTCTGCTTTCCTGCTAACACCCGACTGCAAGTGGTCCAAGAGGTAGGAGGAGAACCACCGCAGAACGGTGCCCCCCACCCCCAACCCCTGGAGCCGCTGCAGAAGGATACCATGGTCGATGGTATCGAAAGCCGCTGAGAGGTCTGATAGGACTAGGACAGAGGAAAAACCCCTGTCCCGAGCCCCCCCAGAGATCATCCATCAGCGCGACCAATGCTGTCTCCATGCTGTGTCCGGACCTGAAGCCCAACTGATACAGGTCTAGATAATCAGTTTCCTCCAGGAACAAGGGAAGTTGCTGCACCACCACGCTCTCAACAACCTTCGCTAAAAAGCAAAGGTTGGAGACTGGACGATAGTTATCTAAAACGGCTGGGTCCAGGGCAGGCTTCTTGAGGAGAGGTCTCACCACTGCCTCCTTCAAGGTAGCGGGGAAGACTCCCTCACTCACAGAGGCATTGACAATTGCCTGGAGCCAGCCGTGTGTCACCTCACTGGAGGCGTAAGCCAACCAGGAGGGACACGGGTCCAATAAACACGTGGTGGAGGACAACCTCCGCATGATCCTGTCCACTTCATCAAGGGAGACCGGGTCAAACTTAACCCAGATAGAATCAACCAGACTCACCACCACCCCATCATCAGACCACTGCCAGTCCGAGTCCAAGCCGGCCCTAATCTGAGCGACCTTATCCGCCAGATGTAAGCTAAATTCCTCTGCTCTGCTCCTGTAGGGTCCGCCCCTCCTCAACTGAAGGAGGGAACGGGTAACCCTAAACAGGGTCGCAGGGCGATCATCAGCGGACACAATCAAGGCGGAGAAGTAAGCATGCCTCGCCACCCTAATGGCTTCCAGGTAGGTCCTAATATAGGCTCTTAGCTGGCCACGGTCGAATTCGGAACGGCTTGTCCCCCACCTGCTCTCTAGGCATCTTCTCCGCCATTTCATCCCCTGGAGCTCCTCCGAGAACCAGGGAGCTGACCGGGGTCTGCGGCGGGGAAGAGGCCACAAGAGGACAACCCGGTTGAGTGCCTCCGAGGCCGCCTGTTGCCAGGCGGCCGCCAGCGCCTCGGCCAGGCTGTGGTTGAGGGAGGTGGTCAAGAACCCCAGAGCCAATTGAAATCTCCCTGGGTCCATCAGGCGTCTGGGGTGGAACCATCGAATTGGCTCCTCATCCCAGCAGCAGGGACAGCCTGAAAGACTAGCCAGAGGAGATAGTGATCCGTCCATGACAGGGGTAGATAGATACAGAACCCACCCCCAGATCACTACACCAGTGTCCCGAGATAAAAACAAGGTCGAGTGTGTTCTCCCCCTCGTGAGTGGGCCCTTGAATCTCCTGAGTCAGGTCCATGGCTGCCATGGATGCCATGAATTCCTGGGCCAAACCCAATGCCCCCCTGAGATGGCAGGTTAAAGTCCCCCAGGACAATAAGCCTGGGGAACTCCACCGCCACCCCCGAGAGGACGTCAAGCAGCCCAGGAAGGGCCGTCGCCATGCAGCTGGGGGACAGGTACATCAGCAACAGACCCAACCGACCACCCGGGCCCAACCTCACGAGGAGAGTCTCACATCCACCTATCTCTGGAACATTAGCCTCCCTTGGAAACAGGGTCTCTCTAACAATTATGGCTACCCCTCCGCCCCTTCCCTGGGCTCGAGACCGATACAGCACACCGATACCCGTGGGGCATAAATCGCACAGAGGGACACCCCCCTCCGGCCCCAACCAGGTCTCCGTAATGCACGCCAGGTCCACAGCCGCCTCCTCAATGAGTTCACGGAGGAGGGATGACTTGCGAGCTATGGACCTGGCGTTCACATAGATCAATCTGAGCCCAGGGACCACACCTCCCAAGATCCCAGGGGGGCGGGCAGAGACATGGGGATGGCATCGAGATTTGTGACCGACCAACACACTTGAAATTGATGTTGGTTTATGTTTTTTTTATGTTATGTTTGTCTTGTTTGTCTTGGAAAAAAATAATAAAACTTTTTTTTTAAAAAGAAAAGATTGGACCATCATATGACCAGGATGATATGAGGATTCCTGACTGTGCAGGGGTTGGAAACTACCTTCAAGGTTCCTTTCAGTGGTATGATTATAGGATTTTCTGATTTCCTATGAATGAACAATTACTGCTTCCTTAGCTATTAAGTGTATTAACAAATTAAAGCAGCAATATTTGTAAATGGCAGCTTATTCCAGTTACCTTCTTCTCAAAACAGAAGAGGATAAGTTCACACTAAAAAAATTCAGAAGTCTGGATTTCACCTTAGTACAGGGTTTCTCAACCTTGCAACTTTAGGACACAGGGACTTCAACTCAGAATAACAGGTTTGGAAAGGATCTTGGAGGTCATGTAGTCCAGTGGTCACCAACCAGTGGGCCAGGGATGTCCGCGAGAAAATTTTGGTGGTCCGCAGAGAAATATCCCCCCAAAGCACTCCCCCCAAAGCAATTAATCCAGGCTGTGCAGGAACACAAGGCTGCAATGCCCACATGGTCCGCCCACCCACTGGCCCCCACCCTTTGGCCGAGCGCAAACCTTACCTTGAGTAGAGCCATACGAGCTGGAACTGGAAGGTAAGACCAATGGTGGGGGAGGGAAATCTGCCCCAGGGTGGCTTGCTGGCGTTGGTGGGAAAGTCGGTCCCATATTCCAGAGCTGCAGTAGTCACAGGACTGGCCCTTTGGTCATCCTGGAGCAGCTGCTCCAGTCCATGGCTGGTGCACCCGGGTGGAGGAGCAGCTGCTCTGGGATGACCAAAGGGCCAGTCGTGACTACTGCAGCTCTGGAATATGGGACTGGCTTTCCCACCAACATCAGCAAGCCACCGTCAGACAAAATTCATATTAGTGGTCCGTGGGATTTAAAATTATGTATTTGGTAGTCCCTGAGGTCCAAAAGGTTGGCGACCCCTGTTCTAGTCAAACTCCCTGCTCAGGCAGGAAGCCCTATACCATTTCAGACAAAAACTTCCAGTGTTCACAACTTGTGGAGGCAAGTTGTGAACACTGATTAATTGTTTTAACTGTCATGAAATTTCTCCTTAGTTCTAGGTTGTTTCTTTCCTTGATTAGCTATGTTGGCTGGGTAATTCTGGGAATTGAAGTCCACATTTTAAAGTTGCCAAGGCTGGGTAACCTTGACTTAGCAGATCATATAAAATTTGTTGCTTGGGCAAAGAAATGATCTATGAGCTTAAAATATAACCTCTTTGGACCAATAAATTAATAAAAATCAGTATTTTCAGCTCTCTGAAAAAAAGGAAAGGTGGAGACAGCAGAGAAGCCATAAAGCATGTAATACTAATTATCCAGAAAATGCACCAGGATAACATGTTGTCTAATTTAGATGGTGATCTAACGTAAATGGAAGGAGGAAGTGCCGAGCTTAGGGAAAATATAGGGGAAGCTATAATTCAATTGTGGTTGAATGATGTCAACTCCCAAAAATATCTAAGCAAAGATTAGTAACTCGAGTTAAACACGAGTCTAGGAGATTGTCTTGCAGCTCTGAGCTCAAGCCATCCCATTTTAATTTGAACTCTTTCATAATCAAGAGGGAAAAATCTGCTGTTTTAAGGACTGCTAAGAGACCCCAAGACCAGATCTCTAGAAGGACTCAAACTCTATAGGAGGCTTGTACACCAAAGCTTTATTTTTAGAGATGTATTTTCCTATGTTGAACAGCATTTCCTTGAACATGGAAGGTCTCTGTCTCAGGCAGTGTTTCTCAACAACATTAAGAATTGTGGACTTCAACTCCCAGAATTCCCCAGCCAGCATCCTTTTTCCTTTTCATGATCAAAAGCTTTCCATGTGGATCTGGTCAGCTACTATGCAACCCAAAACCTGAGACTGGGCTATTTTTATGTTCTATAGCAGGGGTCCCCAAACTTGGCAACTATAGTAAACATAGCTGGCTGGAGAATCCTGGGAGTTGAAGTCCACACGTCTTAAAGTTGCCAAGTTTGGAGAACTCTATAGGAAAGGGAATGGTAAGGCTTGACAGTAAACTTAGCTTTAAATACAAGTAGTCATTGACTTATAACAACAACTGAGGCCAGAATTTCTATTGCTAAGCAAGGTGGTTGTTAAGTAAATTGTGCACTTTTTGCCACAATTTTTAAGTAAATCACCACAATTGTTAGGTGAATCACAATCATTAAGCAAACCCAGCTTCCCCTGTTGACTTTGTTGGAAGCCAACTGGGAAGGTCACAGTCATGATCACAGGACTCCTGGACACTACAACATAAGGGGAGGGCCAAACATAACTCACTTTTTTCATTGCTGTTGTAACTTTGAATACTCACTAAATGCCTATAAGTCAATTCTGACACAGCCATGACTTGGAAAGAGAGACTATTGCTATTTTCCCTGATTACCTAAACCAAGGATCTTCAAACTTGGCAAGTTTAAGAATTGTGGACTTCAATTCCCAGAATTCCTGAGCTAACAGGACTGGAAGAGGAATTCTGGAAGTTGAAGTCCACAAGTCTTAAAGCTGTCAAGTTTGAAGAACCCTGACCTAAACCTTCTACCCTGTTCTTGCTGCTGGTGTCAAGAGCAAATACTTGTTTGGTACATGTATTTGTACAATTGTACAAAATTTTACATATGGGGAAAGGCCCAGCATGAAATAAAAACAAAGGCAGATAATCAGAGAGCGGTGGACACAAGCAGAATTAATTTCAGCTTTTTGTCTACTCTAACCACATACAGGTGAAACTCAAAAAATTAGAATATCGTGCAAAAGTTCATTTATTTCCATAATGCAACTTAAAAGGTGAAACTAATATATGAGATAGACTCATTACATGCAAAGCAAGGTAGTTCAAGCCGTGATTTGCCATAATTGTGATGATTATGGCTTACAGCTCATGGCTTAAAGCTTTAGAACAGGGGCCTCTAAACTTGGCAACTTTAAGATTTGTGGACTTCAACTCCCAGAATTCTGCAGCCAGCTGGGTTGATGGGAGTTGAAGTCCACAAGTCTTAAAGATGCTAAATTCGGAGACCCCTGAGAGTTTTCTCAGACAGGTTGGTTCCCATATGCAGCCAAAGCTGATAAAGAGAAAAGCACAAAAGCTATTTTCAGAGTTGTACACTCACATTTCCAAGCTTCCTGTGCTAAAAGGGCAGGCTTTCCTTCTATCAATCCCCCTTTTGTCTGCCCCATTTGAACCTTGCAGGTGGCAGCAGGAGAAAAGGTGAAAGGGTTCATCACCTGTGCATAATGAAGCCTCTTTCGTCACAAACCCGGCATTCACAATTAGAAGCCAACAAAAAAAAAGATCGCATGCAGAGGAAGACAGAATTATTTTATTAAAAACAACACTAATGGGTGGAAGAAACTATTCATAGTGAAATGAAAATTACACAACTATTGCTGGAGGGCCAAAATGCAGCTTGTATTTCAATGAGGACATACTTCTTTAACCTTTTCTTTTAATTAAGTCTTCCCTGGGCCACAGTGCACCACACTCTTGCCGCAATTGTTAAGTGAATCACGGCAGTTGTTAAATTAGTAACATGGTTGTTAAGTGAATCTGGCTTCCCCATTGATTTTTCTTGTCAGATCGCGAAAGATGATCACATGACCCGGGACGCTGCAACCGCCATAAATATGAGTCAGTTGCCAAGCATCTGAATTTTAATCACGAGACCATGGAGATGCAGCAACATCTCCAGTGTGAAAAATGGTCATAAATCATTTTTTTCAGTGCTGTTGTAACTTTGAATGATCACTAAGCAAACTGTTGCAAGTCAAGGACTACCTGTGATCTTAATGTATACCAGAGGTGGTATTCAGCAGGTTCTAACCAGTTCTGGAGAACCGGTAGTGGAGATTTTGAGTCGTTTGGAGAACCAGCAAATCCCACCTCTGACTGGCCCCATCCCCATCTGTTCCCTGCCTCCCGAGTCCCAGCTGATGGGCTGGGTCTTCTTTTGTTGCCCTGTACAGGAGAACGGAGCTGGAAAGCAGGTTAGTGGGGTGGGGATGGAATGGGATTTTGCAGTAACCTTCCCTGTCACACCCACCAAGCCACGCCCACCAAGCCACGCTCACAGAACCGGTAGTAAAAAAATTTTAATCCCACCACTGATGTATATCCTTTAATGTATTATTCTCCAAAGCACCTGAGAGCAGGACAAGAAGCAATTGGTGGAAACTAATCAAGGAGAGAAGCAACCTAGAACGAAAGGAGAAATTTCCTGACAGTTAGAACAATTACTCAGTGGAACAACTTGCCTCCAGAAGTTGTGGGTATGCCAACACTGGAAGTTTTAAAGAAGAGATTTGTCTAAAATGGTATAGAGCTTCCTGCCTAAGCAAGGGATTAGGACTAAAAGACCTCCAGGGTGCCTTCCAACTATCCTTCCCTTCCCTTCCCTTCCCTTATTATTTTTATTCTCTGAAATTTTGAGAAAGGTGGGCTTATATACAAGATGCAATCTACAACTAAAAGTTTCCTTACATTTCTTCTAGACTCTGTCTGAACCTTCCCAAAGGGAGATTTGCTCCAAGTTTGAGAAACGGTGGTTTCTCTGGAAAGACAACAACCAAGTTCACAGAGCAGCCAGAACCCCTCACAAGCTGAGGTCTCAAAGAAACTTGAGGCCTCTTCAAAACATGAAAATAATCTGCGATTCTGAACCTGACTGAAAGGCTGGGGGGAAAGATCAAATGAACAACTAGAAGTATATTAACTTTATTTAGTTCAGTTGGACTCAGTATTTTGACATCAAATGGAGTCTTTGTCCTTGTGCCTTCCACCCATTTTCAAGTGGCAGCTTATTTGGCCCCACAAAATTGAATATTCCTGCTTTCAATTTTCTACTAGGCATCCATTTCTTGATTTGTACAGCTCTTCCTCATCCTGATGCCCTCCAGATGTGTTGAACTAATTTACTTATTTACTTATTCATTGGTCCTTGTTATTTATTAATTACCCCTTAATTATCTAGCATGTGCTAATGATTTCTTTCATTAATTTTTGGGATACAATATTTAATAAAATAGTCACAATGGGAGGAAATCACCAAAGAAACGCCCCATCTCCAAAGAAAAAAGGAGCCAATTAAGAGAAATTTAAGAATGCTGCAAAATATTTGGACAATCATGAGGAATTTACCACAGTAGAAGTTGGAAAAAAGAGGAAGCCACATTTCACAAGATGGGCTCAGAAGTTAACTAGGGACAAACATGGCTAGTACTTTAAGGGAATGCCACCAGAAAAGAGACAGTTTGGTCTAGTGTTAAGGAATCAAGCTAGAAAGCTAGGAGATTGAGTTCTACTTCTGTCTTAGGCATGAAAACCATCTGGATGACTTTGGGCCAGTCACCCTCTCTTAGCCCAATTCGTCTCACAAAAACGTTGTTGTGGGGAAAATAGAACAAGGAAGGATATTAGAACATAGACTCATAGGGCTGGAAGGCTCTTCAGAAATCTTCTAGTCCAAACCCCTGCTCAGAGCAGGAGACTTTATACCATCCTGGTCAAATGGTTGTCCAATCTATTTTTGAAAACCTCCAGTGATGGAATACCACAACTCCAGGAGGCAAGTTGTTCCATTGGTTAATTGTACTCGCCGTCAAAAAACTTCTCTTTTCTTCTAAGTTAGACTTTTCTTTAACAAGTATCCATCCATTACTTCTTGTCCTGTCATCTGATGCTTTGGTAAAGGTAAAGGTAAAGGTTCCCCTCACACATACGTGCTAGTCATTTCCAGCTCTAGGGTGCCGCACTCATGTCCATTACAAAGCCGAAGAGCCAGCGCTGTCTGAAGACATCTCCATGGTCATGTGGCCAGCATGACTAAACGCTGAAGGCACACGGAACGCAGCCTTCCCACCAAAATGGTCCCTATTTTTCTACTTGCATTTTTACATGCTTTCGAACTGCTAGGTTGGCAGAAGCTGGGACAAGTAATGGGAGCTCACTCCATTACGTGGTTCTAGGGATTTGAACCGCCAAATTGCCGACCTTTCTGATTGACAGGCTCAGCATCCTAGCCACTGAGCCACTGCTTTGGAGAATATGCCCTGCGTACAGTCACTCATGCTCTTGTTACTTCCCAACTCGACTACTGCAACGCTCTCTATTTAGGACTGCCCTTGCATACCATCCGGAGATTGCAGCTGGTGCAGAATGTGGCCGCTGGTGGTGATGGGAGTTTCCGATTCTCCCATGTTACACCCCTCCTGCGACCTGCATTGCCAGTTGCACTCCGGGTGAGATTCAAGATTCTAGTATTAACATTCAAAGTCCTACATGACATGGGTCCGGGATATCTACGGGAGCTCTCCTGCTGATATCAGTGCCAACCGCCCTGCGCACACACACAGGCAGGGGCTTCTCAGGGTCCCGTCGGCAAGTCAATGTCTGCTGGTGCCCCAGGGCCGAGCCTACTCTCTGTGGCGGTTCCCCGCCCTATGGAACCAACTACCCTGGGGCCCGTCTGGCCCCTGACCTTCGACCTTCCATCACGACTTGAAGACCTGGTTATTTGAACAGGCCAGGCTGTGCTGACCTCCTGGGAGGGGGGGAGGGATTTTTTAAATTAATTCTAATTTAAATATTGGGTTTGTGTTTATTTAATTCTTTTTTAATTATTTATTGTTGATGTTGATGTTTGGTTTTAGTTGTGAGCCGCCCCAAGTCTTCGGAGATGGGGCGCATACAAGTCCAATCAATCAATCAATCAATCAATAAGTCAATTGTGTCTTCTCTGTGGTATCCCTCAAATAATGAAAGACAATTACGTCCTCCCAATCCTTCTCTTCGAGCCCTCATTTCAACCCTGAGCTACAAATATTTCCTTTATTGGTGTGAGAGTTGTGCCAGCGAGATGAATTTCTGGTGACTATATGAACACTGACTATCTTGCTTGATTTCTTATAGCATTATCTTACTTCCAAAGACATTCCAATAACTACTAATCTCTTTGCTCCCATCCATCACTTGATATATCTTCCTCTTCTTTTCTTAACATCATGTTTTTTTCTGTCCATTGCCTATTCGCATCTACATGTCCAATATATGTGAATTTCTGCTTCCATTCTGATGATCATTTCAAGATAATGGTGAGTCTTTAATTTTTCTTATACTCATGAAATTACTGCCTTGGTAACCATCTCCGAATCCAGAATTCAGAGGAATTTTTCATTTTTCTCACACCATCTCAAGAGGCCGTCTTCTATAGCTGTACTGATATAAATGATTGATTCACTTATTCCTATCGTTGTCATACTGAAATGTGCTTTGTGACTTTGTCTTAATTTGTTGTTGCATTCCTTCCTATGTAGCTTTGATTTAAAAATTGTTTTCTAAAAGCGCAACAGAAACATTGAGTTCTTTCTGAGTGGTTATGATGGAGGTTCTTCTTCAAACTCATCGGCTTCTGCTACAGACACACTGCAACAACCAGCTGCCAGATTTTTTTTCTTTCTATGATTTGTCTTCTTTTTCTTTTCAATCATCCATTCTTTAGATGCTAAACAGAACATTCCTATGAATGGAATGATCCCTCTGTTTTTTCACAATCTGCCAGAGATTATTCAAACAGCATGAGATGAATGGCTCTCAATGTCTGGAAAATTTTGTCCACTCTGGAATGTTAGGAGCTTTCAGCTAATAAGGGGAAAATAAGTGTCAGCATCTGATTGGAATTCTGGTGGAGAAGTTGAAATTTTGCAATAGCTAGTTAGCTGGAAGTTCAGTGTAGCTGAGTTCACTACGGTTTGAAATACTAATATTGCCAAGTTGGATCCCAGTTTGGGAAGCCTTTCTAAAGCTTCAAATACTACAAAATAAAATGTGATTTATTAGTGCCTGTCCCTGGAATTTCCAACTGCTTAGAGAATGAATCACCCCTTTTCTGTAACAATGCCATAGGGTACTGCCATTTGAAAATAGAATACTATATTCCTTCCTTGTTTATTGTAATGCTTTGTTAAGCTTTCCTGCAAAGGAGTTACTGGTGATTACAAAGTATGTCCACACAGAGTGTCTTAATTAAAAAAAACCTCCTGCAACTTACATTTTTCTGATGAAACCACGTCATCTATCATGCAGTGGCCAAGCCTGAGCTGAGCAAATACCGTGCCAGTTTTTGAAATAATAACACCAGCAAGATCACTGCAATCTCAATATTAAAGGAAAGGTCTTGAAATGGCGACTACAAAACATACATTTAAAAGTTCCTAGAACGGTGCACCCAGTTCCTAGAATGGTTTCCCCCATAGGGGAAAAAAAACCATTTGCAGCTTCGCAGTGAGGGCCATTTATCTTGCCAGGATTTGGCCTGTCCAATGTAATCTTGAAGGGGAAAAATACTGGGGTTTCCTGCCCCGTGAAGTCTGCAAGATCAGCAGTGATTTTTATCAGGGACTGTCGCTATCCTTGTCTCGTGAGTTGAAAAATGTCAGCCAACCTTCTGGCTTTTTGAAAGACATTAAAATACTGTATATGTTTATTCTGCAGAGCATTTGAGGACTGGTTTAGTGAGATTGTCAATGGCTTTAGTGGTAAGACAGTTTGAATCAGGGCTGGGCTGCTGGGGGTTCGCAGGAGTTCGGGAGAGGCCCTAGCTAAGATTCAGTGCAGTTCGGAGAACCCCCAAATCCCACTCCTGGCTGGTCCCGCCCACCCTTCCCCTCCCAGGAGTCCCCACATGGCCCATTTTGGATGCAGGTAAGTGCAGGGCATGCACGGAGGCTCGGGGAGGGTGAAAAACGGGCCTCCCAGAAGTTTGGGAAGGCCAGAAATGGGCCTGTTTCTGGCTTCCAGAGAGTCTCCGGAGCCCGGGGAGGTCATTTTCACCGTCTTGGAGGCTCAAGGAAAGCCTTCGGAGACCAGGGAGGGCAAAAACGCCCTCCCCCACCATGGTGCAGGAGGACTAGGCCACGCCCACCATGGCCACACCCACCCAGCAACCAGGCAGAGAACCCTTTGCTAAAATTTTTGAAGCCCATTCCTGGTTTGAGTCCTTTGGGGAATTGGGAGCCTACCAAAGTGTGTGGGATGGGGGAGGAGGAATGAGATTCCAGGGGAGGAAGAAGCAGCAGAATGGTCTCCATGTACAGGTAACACTTGATTTATAATCATTCATTTAGTGACAATTTGAAGTTATAACAGCACTGAAAAACGTGACCTATGACCAGTTTTCATACTTACAACCACTGCAGCATCCCTAGGGGCACATGATTAAAATTTAGATGCTTGGCAATTGGCATATATTTATAATAGTTGCACTGTCCCGGACAAGATAAATGGCCCTCATGTGATCACCATTTGTTATGTTCCCAGCTGGTTTTCAACAAGCAAAGTCAATGGGAAATCCAGAATTGCTAAACGACCGTATGATTGACTTAACAACTGCAGTGATTCCTGTAATAACCATGGCAAAGAAGATTGTAAAATGGGGAAAACCACTTAACAACTGTCTTGCTCAGCAACAGAAATTTTGGGCTCAGTTGTGTTCATTTGTGGGTCTACTCATCAACGGACTTGCGGGCCTTACAGGAGTCCCCTCTCTCCTGGGTTTGGCCCGCCGGACTTTCCACAATATACCTTGAGGACGGGTTATGGAACCCAGAGAGTTGGCATAGTGCTGGTAGGGATTGGGGTAGGGGTTCTGGGAAGGGTAGAAGGGGGGGTTCCAGGCCCTTGTTAGTTAAATTTTTGACCAGATTTTTAAGGGGGTTAGGGAAGGGAGGGGGTCTTGTAGGAGCTCAGTGCAGCCTGAGTCAGGGCCGTGGTTGTGGGGTGCGTGAGGGGGCCTGTGGGACTCCAGGTGGAATAGTGGGAGCTACGATTCCCAGGGTGGTTGGAATGGGTAGGAGCCGACGAGGAGGGGGGCCGTATCATGTTAGAGGAGCGCGCCCCCACTGCATCTGAGCTGTGGCACGCTCCGACCCCTCAGCCTCTTCTCAATTCCTGGGGGTTTCGGGATCTAGGACCCCTGGGCTCCCCTGGTGTATTTTAATGCCAGGTCCGTGAAGTCATTGAGGAGGAGGCCGTGGACCTGGCCTGCATCACCGAGACCTGGTTGGGGCCGGAGGGTGGAGTCCCTCTGGTTGATATATGCCCCCCAGGTTTCCAGGTTATGCACCAGTCTCGACCCCAGGGAAGGGGTGGAGGGCTGGCTGTTGTTATTCGAGAGACCCTGTTTCCAAGGGAGGTCCCTGCTCCGAAGATAGGCGGGTGTGAGTCCCTCCTCTTGAGGTTTGGGCCTATGGGTCAGATGGGCGTGCTGCTTACATACCTATCCCCCAGCTGTGTGTCATCCGCCCTGCCTGGGCTGCTCGATGCCATCTCGGGGATGGCGGTGGAGTTCCCAGAGCTTATAGTTCTGCGTGACTTCAACTTGCTCTCCTTGGGGGCAGCGTCAGGTTTGGCCCAGGAATTTATGGCCTCCATGGAGTCCATGGGTCTGACCCAGATGATAGATGGCCCGACTCATGAGGGGCAACATGCTCGACCTGGTTTTTGTCTCGGAGCAGTGGCGTAGTGGCCTGGGGGATGGTGTTACAGCTATCCATCCCGTTCCATGGTCAGACCACTATCTCCTACGGCTGGTCCTCCATCAAGCCACCCCACACCGCTGGGATGAGGAGCCACTTAGATGGTTCCCCAGGCTGATGGACCTTGAGAGGTTCCAGGCAGAACTGGGGTTTTTTCCTGCATCCCTCACCCACAGCCCTGCCGAGGTCCTTGCAGCTACCTGGCAACAGTCAGCCGCGGGGGCTCTTGACAGGGTTGTCCCCATGCGTCCCTTTACTGGCGAGATCCCGTCAGCTCCCTGGTATACCAAGGAGCTCCGGGGATGAAGCATCGTAGAAGGGGACTAGAGAGTAGGTGGAGGGCGAACTCTGGATCTGACTGAGCCCAGTTAAGAGCCCATATTAGGACTTACCTGGTAGCTGTGGGATTCCTATGAATGGAATGATCCCTCTGTTTTCACAATCTGCCAGAGATTATTCAAACAGCATGAGATGAATGGCTCTCAATGTCTGGAAAATTTGTCCACTCTGGAAGTTAGGAGCTTTCAGCTAATAAGGGAAAATAAGTGTCAGCATCTGATTGGAATTCTGGTGGAGAAGTTGAAATTTTGCAATAGCTAGTTAGCTGGAAGTTCAGTGTAGCTGAGTTCACTGGTTTGAAATACTAGTATTGCCAAGTTGGATCCCAGTTTGGGAAGCCTTTCTAAAGCTTCAAATACTACAAAATAAAATGTGATTTATTAGTGCCTGTCCTGAATTTAACTGCTTGGAGAATGAATCACCCCTTTTCTGTAACAATGCCATAGGTACTGCCATTTGAAAATAGAATACTATATTCCTTCTTGTTTATTGTAATGCTTTGTTTTTCCTGCAAAGGAGTTACTGGTGATTACAAAGTATGTTACACAGAGTGTCTTAATTAAAAAAAACTCCTGCAACTTACATTTTTCTGATGAAACCGCCATCTATCATGCAGTGGCCAAGCCTGAGCTGAGCAAATACCGTGCCGTTTTGAAATAATAACACCAGCAAGATCACTGCAATCTCAATATTAAAGGAAAGGTCTTGAAATGGCCTACAAAACACATTTAAAAGTTCCTAGAACGGTGCACCCAGTTCCTAGAATGGTTTCCCATAGGGGAAAAAACCATTGCAGCTTCTGAGAGCCATTTATCTTGCCAGGATTGCCTGTCCTGTAATCTTGAAGGGGAAAAATACTGGGGTTTCCTGCCCGTGAAGTCTGCAAGATCAGCAATGATTTTATCAGGGACTGTCGCTATCCTGTCTCGTGAGTTGAAAATGTGGCCAACCTTCTGGCTTTTGAAAGACATTAAAATACTGTATATGTTTATTCTGCAGAGCATTTGAGGACTGGTTTAGTGAGATTGTCAGTGGCTTTAGTTGTAAGACAGTTTGAATCAGGCTGGGCTGCTGGGGGTTCGCAGAGTTGGGAGAGGCCCTAGCTGATTCAGTGCAGTTCGAGAACCCCAAATCCCACTCCTGGCTGGTCACCTCTTCCCCTCCCAGGAGTCCCCATGGCCCATTTTGGATGCAGGTGTGCAGGGCACGAGGAAAAAGCCTCCCAGAAGTTTGGGAAGGCCAGAAATGGCCTGTTTCTGGCTTCCAGTCTCCGGAGCCTGGGGAGGTCATTTTCACCGTCTTGGAGGCTCAAGGAAAGCCTCGGAGACCAGGGAGGGCAAACGCCTCCCCACCATGGTGCAGGAGGACTAGGCCACCCCCATGGCCACACCACCCAGCAACCAGGCAGAGAACCCTTTGCTAAAATTTTTGAAGCCCATTCCTGGTTTGAGTCCTTTGGAGAATTGGGAGTCTACCAAAGTGTGTTGGATGGGGGAGGAGGAATGAGATTCCAGGGGAGGAAGAAGCAGCAGAATCGTCTCCATGTACAGGTAACACTTGATTTATAATCATTCATTTAGTGACAATTTGAAGTTATAACAGCACTGAAAAATGTGACCTATGACCAGTTTTCATACTTACAACCACTGCAGCATCCCTAGGGGCACATGATTAAAATTTAGATGCTTGGCAATTGGCATGTATTTATAATAGTTGCACTGTCCCGGACAAGATAAATGGCCCTCATGTGATCACCATTTGTTATGTTCCCAGCTGGTTTTCAACAAGCAAAGTCAACTGCCCTGTACGGGCGCACAGACGGGGTCTCCTCAGGGTGCGCTGCACTCAATGTCACTTGGCGGTGACCCGGGAGGCCTACTCTGTGGCGGCTCCCACTTTATGGAATCTTCTTCCGCCGGAGTTCGACTGGCTCGATCTTCGCATCTTCCACGAGTTAAAAACCTGGCTGTTTCTACAATCCGGGCTGTGCTGACTCTCTGGGGGTTTGCTTATTTTAACTTTGGGGTTTTTAATTCCAATTCAGCTTGTAATTGTTTAATATCTTCTTAGGTAATTTATTTATTGTTGTATTTTTAGCTGTGAGCCGCCCCGAGTCCTTTCGGAGAGGGGGTAGCATAAATAAATAAATAAATAAATAAATAAATTTGTTGAGTACCACCTGTATTTCAAGTTTGTATATATGAGACAGAGACCTCCCATCTAGTTTTGGCTCTGGATTGGTCTTGAGCAAAATGGACACATAGAAAGCAATAAATATAGATATCTACAAATATCTTCTCTTCAAATATGTTCTCTTCAGCTTGGAAACTTGTGGACTTCAAATCCCAGAATTCCTCAGCCGGCATGAGAAGTCCATACATGTTCAAATTGCCAAGATTAAGAAACTTTGATCAAACATAGGGGTGGACAACTATGGCAACTTGTGGACTTCAACTCCCAGAATTGGCGGGCTCAGGAATTATGGAAGTTGAAATCCACTGATCACAAAGTTGCCATAGTTGTCCACCCCTGATCTAATGCAAGGGATAACTTCCCCTATTCCAGAGAAAATGTAGGGTTAAAGACCAGGCTAAGAGTTGAGTTAACAAGGTTAAGAAGTATCTCCCTTTAGTGTTGATGAAAAATAATCAGGAAGAGGAATGAGAAATTAAATGAGGGAGGGGGACAATATTCTGATCAACCTATGGCCCTGAATAGCAATAAGATCTCTTTGCCCAGAGAACATGCAGCAGATTGTTGTTTTGTGATATTCTCAGATGTACAAGCTCCTCCATTATTTGGCAATTTTATTCTGTTGGATTCTCAGCCTACATATATTTGTGTAAGATCTGTGGAATAAATCTGTCACTGCATGATTGATGGTACTTTTTATTGCTGGGTGTGTGTGTGATTTTAAGCAGAACAATTTCTTCAACACACTCTGAGAATATGGAAGATTATTTTTTCTCCTTTCTTTGACGTGTAAAACTATATTTACAGGAATTATGGAAAAATAAAATTATTTACAACAGGATGCCCAAACCTCCTAGCAGAGTCTCTTTCCTCCTCCTGTCTCTCAAGGACTTTATCTGCCTTTCTCTCAAAGCTACTGCACTTGCCACCACCCAGCCATCTATAATTCTAGAGGCCCCAGCAAAAGTCCTGTATTCTGTTTGGAGTACTAGACTTTAAGAAGGATTTTATTTAATTATGTGTCAAGCAAGTATGAGATAACAGGTATAAGTATAAACATGGTTATGAATACATGAAATGGATATGAATAAAAAGAAACAATAGGACAGGGACAGTAGGCATGTTGGTGCACTTATGCATGCCCCCTACAGACTTCTTAGGAAAGGAGTGAGGTCAATAGTAGACAGTCTTAAGGTTAAAGTTTTTGGGTTTGGGGAAGAAACCATAGAGTAAGATAGAGTATTCCAGACATCGACCACTCTGTTGCTGAAGTCGTATTTCCTGCAATCAAGTTTGGTGCAGTTTACCTTGAGTTAATATCTCTTGTGTGCTCTTGCATTGTTGTGGTTGAAGCTGAAGTATTCATTGACAGGTAGGACATTGCAATATATAATTTTATGTACTATACTTAGATCGGACTGAAGGCGGCATAGTTCTAGGTTGTCTAGGTCTAAAATTTCAAGTCTGGTGGCATAAGATATTCCGCTACAAGTAGAGGAGTAGAGAACTCTTCTCATGAAATATTTCTGGAGTTTCTTGACTGTATTAATATCCGATATGTAATGCGGATTCCAAACTGATGAGCTGTATTCAAGTATGGTCTAGCAAATGTTTTCTATGCTCTAGTTAGTAGTGTGATATTACCAGAGAAAAAACTACACAGGATTAGATTAACAACTCTTAATGCCTTTTTGGCTATGTAGTTACAGTGGGCTCTAGCAGTTAGGTCATTAGAGATGAGTACTCCAAGGTCCTTGACATAGTTGGGGTCATCAACAAGGTCTTGACAATACAGTTTGTATTTTATTTTCTGATTTTTTTTTTGCCAATATTGAGACAGAGCATTCAAACAAACTGGCAAATAATGGTATTGAGAATGATTAAAAATTAAATGTGTCGAGGACTGATTGAAGGAACTAAATAGTCCTGAAGAAAGAACACTGAAGAAGACAGCATTCTGAAGAAGATAGGTTCTAAATGTTAATAAATCAAAGATAATTGTAGATTTTAGAAAGAGCCTGCTAGAGTCATACTTCACTCAGTATCAAGGATGCAGCTCTAGAGATGGTCAACAGTATTAAGTATCTACGGGTGCAGATAACTAACAATCTGAATTGGTCTCTCCACACGTCATTCTCAGTGAAGCATGCAAACCAGCGTCTGCATTTCCTGCTTTGGATGAAGAGAGCACATCTTTCTCCTGTCCTGGCCACATTTTACAGAGGCACGACTGAGAGCATTTTAACAAACTGCATCACTGGTGGCAGCAGTGCCTCAGATAGAAAGTCCATACAGAGAGTGGTAAGGACAGCCAAGAAGATTATGGGAAACTCACTTCCTGTTATTCAGAGTACTGCTTATAAGTGCTACGTGCTTAGAGCTCAAAGCATTGTTAGAGACCCCACACACCCAGTTGACAGTCTGTTTTTGTTGCTCCCTCCTGGGAGGACGTTTCAAAGTATTTCTAGCAGGACTACCAGAGTCTGCAACATCTTTGTTCCCTATGCCATCCGTCTGGTAAATTCGCAAGCTTTGTTTTTCTTGCCATGTAGCAATAGCAATAGCACTTAGACTTATATACCACTTTATAGTGCTTTATAGCCCTCTCTAAGTAGTTTTACAGAGTCAGCCTAGTGCCTCCAACAATCTGACTTCTCATTTTACACACCTCGGAATGATGGAAGGCTGTGTCAACCTTGAACCTGGTGAGATTCGATTTGCCAAATTGCAGGTAGCCGATAGTCAGCAGAAGTGGCCTGCAGTGCAGCACTCTAACCACTGTGCCACCGAGGCTCTCGGTGTACATGTATACATCCAAACTAGACTGTTTTTTCTCTGTGTCATAAAATATATGTGGGTATATATGGGTAAATGCATAATTTTTATTTTTTTATTTATATTTCTGCCATGTTTATGTAGTGTATATTGGAGGTGGTGACCCTTTGAGAGCTGTATGCAACAAAATTTTCATTTTAATGTATGCCAGTTAGTGTACATTTAAAGTGAGAGTTAGTCTAACTCTAAAGTCTATTCTTCAAGTACGATACCTGAAAGTGTGTCATACACAAGGTGGAGATTATAGGCAGTCTTCTACTTACTTACTTACTTACTTACTTACTTACTGTACTTATTTATTTATTTGATTTGTCAATAACTTACAAGATAATAGGTATAAGTATAAACATGAGTAATACAGGAAATAGATACGAATAAATGGGGACAATAGGACAGGGACGATAGGCATGATTGTGCACTTATGCACGCTCCTTACAGATCTCTTAGGACTGGGGTGAGGTCAATAGTGGATAGTTACAACATTAACTTACTTACAACATTAATTTAGTGATAGTTTGAAGCGCTGAAAAAAGTGACTTACAAGCAATCCTCACACTTACAACTGTCACAGTGTGGTCATTTGATCAAAATTTGGGCACTTGGCAACCGCCAATGTATTTATGCAGTATTTCGGAGTTATGATGGATGATCTCTGGAGGGCTCGGGATAGGGGTTTTTCCTCTGTCCTGCTCCTTTTAGATCTCTTGGCGGCTTTCGATACCATCGACCATGGTATCCTACTGCGATGGCTCTGGGGGTTGGGAGTGGGGGGCACCGTTTTACAGTGGTTCTCCTCCTACCTCTCGGGCCGCTCGCAGTCGGTGTTGGCAGGGGAGCAGAGATCAGCCCTGAGGCCCCTCACTTGTGGGGTGCCGCAGGGGTCAGTCCTCTCGCCTCTCCTGTTCAACATCTACATGAAGCCGCTGGGTGAGATCATCCGTGGTTTTGGGGTGAGGTATCACCAATATGCAGATGATACCCAGCTTTACATCTCCACCCCAAATCATATCAGTGATGCTTTCTCCATGATGTCCCGGTGTCTGGATGCGGTGCAGATCTGGATGGGGAGCAACAGGCTCTGACTCAACCCGGCTAAGACTCAGTGGCTGTGCGTACCGGCATCTCGGATTTCTCAGGATATACCATCTTTGGTCATGGGGGGAGAGGTGTTGCCCCCCATGGACAGGGTGCGGAACCTGGGTGTCCTCCTGGATTCACAGCTCAGTTTGGAGGAGCAGGTGGGAGCTGTGGCCAGAGGGGCCTTTGCCCAGGTTCGACTGGTTCACCAGCTCCGCCCTTACCTGAACTGAGATGCCCTACGGACAGTCACTCATGCACTCGTCACCTCACAAATGGACTACTGTGTCCATTCTCTCTACATGGGACTGCCCTTGCGGACCACCCGGAGGTTGCAGCTGGTGCAGAATCAGCTGCGGGCTGTGATGGGGGTGTCCTGATACTCCCATGTTACACCCCTCCTGCGCGACCTGCATTGGTTGCCGGTTGCCTTCCGGGTGAGATTCAAGGTGTTAGTAACAACTTACAAAGTCCTACATGGCTTGGGTCCAGGGTACTTGCGGGAACGCCTCCTGCCAGCATTACCTTCCGATCACCCGGTACGCTCCCAGGGCCTCCTGGGGGTGCTGTCAGCCAGACATTGTCGGCTGGCGGTGCCCAGGAGTAGGGCCTTCTCTGTGGGAGCACCCGCCCTATGGAACCAACTCCCCATAGACCTCCGTTTGGCAGCTGATCTCCGCTCCTTCCACCGGGACCTGAAGACCTGGTTGTTTCAACAGGCCGGTCTTGACTGACTTGGGGTGTGTTGGTTAGTCTTTGTTTTAATTCATTTTAAATTTTATAACACTGATTAGGCTTGTATTTGTTTAATGTTTGCCCTGAGTCCTTAGAGAGAGAGGGCGGCATACAAGTCTAATAAAATAAAATAAATAAATGTAATTTCATTTGCAACCTTTCCAACTGGCTTCTGACAAGCAAACTCAATTTGAGAAGCTGGATTTGCTTAATGATTGCACGATTTACTTAATCACAGCAGTGATTTGCTTTACAACATGGCAAAGGGTGGCAAAGTTTGGTGCAACCCACTTAACAATTGCCTTGCTTAGCAATTGAATCCCAGTTGTGGTCACAAGTCATGGACTTACCTGTGCCTTTTGTGCTTTTTCCTAGAGGGCTGTGCATGGAATACTAGATTATAGGAAAATAGAATCTACTTGGATGTCAGGGGAACAAAATGCTAATAGGAGGAGCAGTTCAACAGTGGGATTTTATACTGAAGAGATGGCCCACCCTTGGCTGGATATGGACAAACACAGCCTGGGAATTACCTTGTAGATTCTTTAAACTGCATTCCTGCAACAAGCCAAAGTTGGAGTTGAGAGCCTGAATGGCTTTCTCCAAAATTGTCCCCTACTGATTGTTAATTGTTCTTATGCCACTTTTCCCCCTCTTCTCTGTTATTTCAGGGCACACAATTGCTCTTAAGAAAATCCACCCACCTCGTAACACACAGCTATTCACCAGAAGCGAATCTTACTCAGCCTCTCTCTTTCAACTGGATCTAAAAAGTTGCTGTTATTCATGAGTACAAAACCTTAAAAGGATGTGAGTAGAATTCTTAATACAAGCATCCCTGCAACTCCTGCATTAGGGCTGCTGTTGGCTTTTAATGATCACCAATCTGATTTGATCCATAATATATCCATCTTACTTCTAGTGGTGATTTATCTTGAAGATGCCATACACTGTGTAAACAGATTGAGAGATTGTGGTAGAACAATGGATACAAAGAACATGGATCTTTGAATTGATGGAAAATTGACTAACGAAGTGGACTGCTGGATAAACAAGAAAGTCCTCTCTGAGGTATAGTTTTCCTTTCTGAACTATATTTAGATAAATAATGATAGGATAAAATGACCAACCATCTCCTTCTGAACTAATAATAGTACAGATTTTGAGATTATATCTGAGTATGTATTATTTGATGTGGATACTTGCCTCAATGATCAAATCTCCATGTTGTTTATTTTACCAGTACTTTGAAGTAAAGATTAATATCCACTAGACTGTATAGGCAAAGAGATTTACAGAAAAAAATCAAGAAAGATTGCTATCTTGAATGAAGCATGGAGATAGATGATGAATGAATGGATAAATGGATAAATAAATAGACAAG
This sequence comes from Naja naja, assembly GCA_009733165.1. Classification (NCBI taxonomy): domain Eukaryota; kingdom Metazoa; phylum Chordata; class Lepidosauria; order Squamata; family Elapidae; genus Naja; species Naja naja. The sequence goes on from CM019149.1 coordinate 291,588,072, forward strand.
GTATGACAAACACAAGATTTGTCAAAATATTTTTACAGTAGTCTAGTTATTGTCTCAAGTCTGAATTTACGTTGGGCATTTATAAATTGTTGGGCATAAATATATGCCCAGTGAAGGTGTCTAGTCCTGCCTTAGGCATGAAACCAGCTGGGTTTGAATCAGCAACTCTTTCTTATCCTTAGAAAGAGGCACTTCTGAAATCTTGCCAAGAAAGCTGCATAGGCCAGACCAGTCTGTTGCCAGGAGTGAACAGTAACTCAAAGGCACACACACACAAAAACCCCCCACCACCTGGTTTTCAATTCATATACGATAGTCCTAATAGATGCTGCCTTCTGTTTAGTGTTGTCCTCTTGGTTTTTGTGCCAGTAAACCTGCACTGTGCCCCATTGGTCTTTGCTGAGAGTAGAAGCAAATGTCACAATTGTCACTTGTGAAGTGAAGACTATATCCAGAACCAATGACAAATACAAAATGGCCAGAACAGTTTTTGGGAGATTTACTTTGAGACAAGTTAGTTGCATCACATTGTGCAATTTTCTATTTAACCTTAGTTTGAATACGCTACCATTGGTTTTCACCATCTGTAAGCCAAAAAACAGGCTTAAGAAAGGATCATGGCTGGATTTTCCAAACCAACTAAACCAAAATCAAATGAGCTCCCATTCTTCTTGGAATATAATTTATGGAGCCCACTAAATCTCAGTTGAAGCTGTCTGGACCTCTCTGAAAGACACAGTCATTTAACTGAACTGAATTCTTTATTGGCCAAGTGTGATTGGACACACAAGGAATTTGTCTTCAGTGCAAATGCTCTCAGTGTACATAAAAGATACATTCATCAAGAGTCAAGAATCATAAGGTACAACACTTAATAATAGTCATAGGGCACAATAAGTGATCAAATAAGTCACAAATAAATACAAAAAAAGGAAGGTTTTGTCCTTTTCTCTGTTTATGCTTCTCTTTATCTGTAAGCAACAGCATCTTAAACAAGCATTTCCTGGCATTCTCTGGAGGATGCGACGTAGAAAAGGAAGTTGAATCGCACAGAATGGAACATTTGGTCCTCAACCTGTAACATTCTTTTCAGACAAATAGCTGAAGGCAAAGAGGAGATTTTTAAATTTAATTAGCTATTTCATATAGCCGCCCATCTCACGCGAAGCGACTCTGGGCAGTATACAACCGTTAAATTGTTCACTGCCCAGAGATGATTGTGTACGCTGTTTATGAATCTGACATGTTCAATCAGCCTTTAAATGAACCATCTAGCCCTTGATAAAAGAATGTTAATGTCCCTTTAATGATTGCAGATGAGATCTGAACAGCAATTTGCATCCAGGAGAAGCAATTTTCAAGGGCCCTCTGCAAAATCTGTGCTTCTCAATATAATTGCAATTCGCAGCTTTGTAGAAAGAGGCAAGAAAGAAGCAGAGAGCTTTGAAATAACAAGAAAGAGATGGACAACAATAGAATGAATGCCACATCACATAAATTGACTATATTATATGCAATTATAGAAAGTTTAATTGGTGTCAACAGAAATAACTGAAATGAAGAAAATGGGGTCTTCCAATTACTGACAGAGGGGAGATTATGTTTCGGTATTGCTAAATTGCAAACCAATTCACAAACTGCATTTCACATTATAGTTATCCATTTTTTAAAAAAAAAGTCATATTACATTTAAAGATGTAAAAGCTGCACTAAAATCTGTACCTTCATGAAAATAATGCACAGAAATGCTTATTAGGGGAAATTTTACTCTAAAAACATGGCCCTTGAGTTAATCAAGCAAGTGTTTATTATTATTTTGGAAAAAGCAGGCATAAAAATACAAACATTGTACAAGCCTGCCTTTTAACTACAAAAACGGAGAGGGGGGGGTAGAATGTGAGAAGAAAACTCAAATTGACTAGTGTGAAATAATAAAAAATGAAAAGAAACCCAAACTGACAGATTGTAAAAAAAAATGGGAAAAATTGACAGACTGCAAAAATTATAAAAATTGACACTGACAGATTCAGCAATTCTGTTGCTCTGTAGGTTTCTGCAAAGCTTCAAAAAAGGACCTTTTCATTTGATGAAAATTCATGCAAAGCACCCCTTTCTAACTGGTTTTGCAAGACAGCAAATCCTTCTAAGACTTTTCCTGACAGGTCTAGCAATAGGAGAGGCCTCTGGCTATGTTCTGCACATGCACAGAAGCCTTTTCTGATGCTGCCAGTTAGCTCTCTGACGCACTGGAGAAAGCTCTGTGTTGGTCCTTCAAGTGTGAGATGATAAGCTCAAGGTTTGTTCATAATCTAGGATTCAGCCTCAATCACCTTGGCCAATTGAAGGTGAGTAGACTTCAACCCCCAGAATTCTCAGCAATAGGTATGTTGGCTGTGAAATTCTGGAAACTGAAGTCCATATATATAATTGGAAATTGCCATGGTTGGGAAACCTTGGCCTAGAGACTGGTCAGAAAACATAGCACTGAAGGTTGAGATCTAATTGGTTAGTTAGCATATCACTCTAGAACAGGAATGTCAAACTCAGCCTGTGGCCCAGATTTGTCAGATGCTGGCCCCCCCCACCCAGTTTAGCGAAGGGGGAAAAGTCCCGATATGTCACATGACACTGCTGTAACAACACGAGTTTGACACCCCTGCCCTAGAACTTGATTTGGGTGAACAGAATAAGGGAGTGACAAGATACCTGCGCAGGAAGAAGTGATTAAGAAAATTTTGGACTGTGCCGAAATGAGTAGATTGACATTTGAAATTAGAGATCAAGAAGAAAAACAGTTTTTTAAGATATGGAGTATGTTTTATCAATGGCTAGATAAAAAATTTGGTAATATATGGATATGATGGTGATAAACACAATTATTGAATGGGAATATAATATAGAGACTATAATATTGTAGAGAGTCGACAATAATAATGTTGGATAATAGAGGAGATGGTTTAGGCAAGGTATGAATTAAAATGTATAAGCTTTTTGAGATCTTTTCAAATAGATAATAGGTGGTTGTATTGTTGTGTATTATCTTTTGTTTGTTCTGTATTTTCTTTTTTTTCCCTTCCACAATGGAGAGTATTGATGGTAAGGGGATGGCACCGAGATTTGTAACCGACAGACACACATGAAATTGACGTTGGTTTGTGTTTTTTGTGTTATGTTTGTTTTGTCTGTCTTGGAAAAAATAAAAAAAAATTATAAAAAAAAGAATAAGGGAGTGGGTTAAGTGAAGCTGATTGCATGGGAAAGTAGAAGAAATATTTCCTGCATTTTAATATTTTAAGGATTGGGACATGTTTGTAAAGCTGTAGTTTTTATCAGCAGGATCCCACTGGATTCATCATTCGGGGGGGGAGGAAAGTATCATGAGACCCTGGGTCACGAGTTCAAAATGCATCATATGAAGAAAGGGGCAGGACTAGCATCATAACTCTGCACAACTATTTACACATACAGATAGATACAGATTAACAGAATTGGAAGGGCCTTGTAGGTCATCTAGTCCACTGCCAAACAGATCCTACACCATTTTTGACAGATGGCAGCGCAGTTTCTTCTTGAAAGCTTCCAGTGATGAAGCTCCCACAACTTCCGAAGGCAGCTTGTTTCATTGGTTGATTGTTCTCGCTGTCAGAAAATTTCTCCCTATTTGAATCTCTCCTTGTTCAGTTTCCATCCATTGTTCCTTTATTCCTATTTCATCAATCTGTCCCTCTGATGACCTTTACTGTTACTGATCCTTTGATTAATCTTATAGGAATTGTTTTAACATCTTCTTATGCTTAGCAGGATAGACACACAAATACCCACGTGGGACATAAATAACATAGCAAAATAGCCTGGAGAATGGAAACATTTCTCCAAGCAAGTGTCCTTTGACTGAGAAAACATCAAGGAAGAAAAGCCTTTGAAGAGAATGAGGAAAGAATCACAGCCGTAAATAGATCTGACCTAAACAGTGCTACCCATCTACCCTGCACTAATAGTTCAGTTGTTCTTGGAATGCCAATGATTTTGTAGTCAAAATGGCACCATCCATTTATAAAAGGATGCATTCTTCAGGCTTGGAAGAACTCCAAGTTTTCCAGAAGACCCCCCAAAAATCCCACCTCTATGGCCCCTGGGAAAAGAAAAATACTCTATAAAGCAAGGGTGTCAAACTCATGTTGTCATGGCAGCGCCACGTGACGTATTGGGACTTCTTTACCCTTTGCTAAACTGGGTGTGGGGTGGCCAGTGTGTGACGCATCCGGCCCGCGGGCTGCGAGTTTGACAGCCCTGCTCCAAAGGTTTGATATGCATGGCAGGCACATGCTGACTGACTGTTGTGCTAAGCATGGTTTCTGAAGGTTTTTCCCCCCAATCATAGTTGCTGACCACGAGGTAGGAGGGAAGAGGCTTAACAGAAAAGAATATTTGTAGCTTAGGTTGAACTATGGATCCTTTGGTGCTCTCTGAGCTTGGTGGTTTTCTTACAGATGTTTTATTCCCCAATTAGGTGACATCACCAGTGATAGAAAGGAGTGGGGTTTGCTCCCTGTTTATATACAAGACAGGCTTGCCTGTCAGTATCGATGGGAGGAGTCTTGGTGGCTCCCTGTTTACTATTGGATTGTTAGTCTGACTGGGCTATTGTTTACTACTTGAGGTTTAGCATGGAGGCACCACCAACATTCCAATCCGCTACCCAACTGCATTTCCCATAAGGATGAATGGGGATATTATCCCCAAATGCAGCAGTCCTTAATTTGACCTGGCTCATTTTCCAGTTCAATCTCTCTTTCCCAGGCTTCTTTCCCCTTGCCATATTATATTCAATGCTCTGAGACTTATTGTGATGATGGACAGACTGTCGGGCAGGGCGTTGAGGCTCTATTAAAATTCACTTCCAACATCCCACTGAGGTAAAAAGAATAAAGATGGAAAGCTACGGGGGAGGAAAACATAGATGGCATGTATTCCTTTGGAAGACTTGAGAAGCTGGCTGAAGGTCTGAATGTTTTGTTGCAAGTTCAAATAACACACTGAATGAGTGAATGAAGGCACAGAAAAAAAGGGGAAAAGATGGCAGTGAGTGACTGTAAATAGGGGAGGAAAACTGCAGTGTAGGCGGAGGTGAAAATTGACACCAGATTAGAGACAGAAAAATCAGGAGTACCCCCTCCAATGGCCACTGAATCATAAGACGTTTATGACTGTCAATCTCTGTTCATTTATACTTTAAATATGAATCGGAATAACTTGTTTTCTATAAGGATGATTTCTAGCCCGTGCCATGTTATAAAAATATTCGTGAATTCAGCAGTGGGTGATGAATCATCCTGCGGATATGTCCATGTATGAGAATAGTTGTTCAAATAAGAGTTTGCTGACATTTTAAGTGTGTGCTAATAATAATAAAGGGATGACAACTCACAGAAGTGAGAAGAAGCCCTAAAAGGATTTGCAATCATACCTTAGAAAAAGAGGGCGGAAAGACTCTGATCCATCCCCAAGTGTAAATCAAAATTGGAGCGACAATGCAACTACCAGCAAGTTTGCTATGAGATTCCCAAGACTAGTCTTTCTCAATTAGCTGCCCACCAGACGCATTAAAACTGTCAGGGTTCCAAGTAATAAATCCATTTCAAGCAAGACTCCGAGGCAATTGAATTCCTCAAAGATTGCTTTTATTGGAAATATCATATTGGCACATATCTGGTGAAAACCGACCCTGAAAACTCCCACGGTTTTCACCTTATTAAAAGTAAAAGATTTTCTACTTTCTCAAAGCAATCATTCACATGGTCCAATCACCATGCAGTCTGAGAGTCGGGTGGCATCACTCTGCCTTCTTCCAATCAGGTGTGAGGATGTCCTTGGTTCCCAAGAGAAGGTATTTTGTTTTGGCTACAAATATCCTTCTCTCTCAAATCCCCACTCCCTGACCCTCAGCTCCAGTGTGGCAACATTGAAGTCGTTATCATCGTCTCCAGTCCTTGCAACCAGCACCTACAGTTATCATATCGTGACCCCCGAAGGCTCTCTCACCATCCCTCGGGGGGGCCAGATGAAAATATGGTCCAACCACCACTCTCCCACCATGGCGGTTCTCACCGGGCTGGAACAACGGAGCAGCCTGCTGTTCTCTCACAACAGCAGGCCTAAACAATAGTCAAGGATGATGGTCGGTGACAACAGAGAAGGGGAATTCGGATTAGAGCAGCAATAAATATCAAAGGTCTTTAAAGTGCAGAAGATAAAGTCTGCAAGTCAGAGCTCAGAGATGTACAAATAGCAGAATCAGAAGATGTCCATGGAATAGGTGGAATTATTGGTTGAGGAGAACAGGCAAAGTAGAAGCCGAAAGGACCACCAGCAAGAACCAAACTAGGTCCTGCTGCCCACACAACCTCCAATGAAGGGGCTGAGAACCTCCCATGGAGGACCAAAATCCAGCCCCCAGAGCTCTCCGCCAGTCCAGGCAGTGACTCCCAGGCAGCAGTAGATGAAGGCCTAAGGCCCAGGGCTCCGACCTCCACAGGGGCTCCTCCTCCGACGACTAGAAACTCCTTCGGCCCCTGCCTGGTCATCACCGGTCGCCAGGCCAAACCGCTGCCTTCCAGAGCCGCCGCCCTGATCTTTGTTCTCTCCATTGTTAGTCCTGCCTTCAAAGATGTTATATGCCTTCTCAGCCACCTTATCCTTGCCCCCGCCCCCACAGCCATCCTTCTTCATGAGGCTCTCACCCTCACAAGCAGCGACGAAGCTCTCACCTCCTTCGCCACTGCCACTAGCTCCAAGCTGTCTTCCGCTGCCATCTCCGACTGCTTCCGCCCTTCGCGCCAGATAACAAGCCGATCGGGTGCGGAATAAGAACCCGCAGCTCTACACCCCATCACGACCACCGACAGCCACATTCCTAAGGGGTCCAAGGGGAACTGGCCAGCCCCTTCCCCAGCAGGCCAACAAAAAGCTCCCATTCTTCCGGAGCCTATTCACCCCCGGACCACCATCTTCGGGCATGCTTGTTAAGATTCACTTAACAACCATGTTACTAATTTAACAACTGCAGGGATTCACTTAACAACTGTGGCAAGAAAAGTCATAAAATGGGGCAAAACTCACTTAACAAATTTCTCACTTAGCAACATAAAATTCTGGGCTCCATTGTGGTCATAAGTCAAGACTACCTGTAATTAAATTGAATTGTTAGATTGTCCCATTGCTAGTTGGCTGCAACGGGTTGGCTGTGGTGAGTTGTCCATTCCAAGATGGAATCAGTCAAGAAGTCAATGTTGCATTCAACCTTGTGACTGAACAAGGTACAAATTATGTTTGACTAACTTATAATCTCCAAAACATATGTTTAAGCTCAAAAACAGAAAATAAAAATCTCTTGGAGAAGAAAAGCTACTGTATGTTGGTGGAGATACCAAGAAGGACCTCTTTGAAGGAACTAAGTACATGGGCAGGATTATGCAGAAGAAGGTGGCTCTTCATTTATGCAAGTAATTTTGGATTTCTACATAAAATCAGAACTGCCCACAGAAATGAGCAAACATCTAATTTAGCTTATAGGCACACAGAACTGGAGAGAACCTTTTAGGCTCTTTAGCTCAGAGTAGGTATCCAAATTAAAGTTTTCTGGATGAATGATTGTCCAGCCTCCATTAAAGTACATTCAGTGAGCAGAATTATTAGCTTCCTTGGTAATTGGTTCCATCATTGATTTGCTCGGACAGTTTGACTTAATCATAGAGCTGCTGCAATGGTGCAAGAGTAAAACAGATCTACAGAACTCTACAAATAATCATATTACTGATGAATTGAGATAAAGTTACATTCCTCTCCCTTTCTTTTTACTTCAGTTTGGAAAGAACCTTTCAGGAGAGAAATACTTTTGTTCAAAAAGCATAGATTTTATTGAAGAGAATACTATAGCTCATTTTAAGATGGAAATAACAAATGTCATTATTTCACATTAGTCGTATCATTTCAAATTGTGGTGAAAAATCTTCTATTTTAATAGACTTTTCTAAAGGATTTCTCTAAAAGGCACATTATCAACCTTTCACCACGTTCTTCATGAAAGTATGAAAAAAGTGTCCGAAATGAAAAGTAAATATTTCTGAGGAATGTGGAGGTGCTAACAGTGGAACTTGTTGGGACTTTAATTCGTAAAGTAGAAATTAGAAAGTCCATGGTCCTCAGAATAAACATTAAATACTGTATTATGATAATTTCCACCTAGGAAACTGAGATAGGCCAAAGTAAAAAGATTCATCTGGAGATACAAGTGTAAAGATGCAGATGATTTTCAAAGGCTGTGGAAATGTCTAAATATCAAACATTATTGGACAAGGAACAGCTACATGGGTCATAGCATACAAAATCTCCATGTATGATATAATGGAAGTTGTAATCCAACTATCTGGAGAGTTTAACAGCAATAGTCTACAGCAGGGGTGTCAAACTCACATCGTCACAGCTGCATTACATGATGCATTGGGACTTTTTCTCACTTCGCTAAACCGGGCATGGGCATGGCCTGCACATGATGCATCCGGCCCATGGGCAGGGAGTTTGACAGCCCTGATCTACAGCAAAAGTCAAGTTGGCACATATACCAAAGGGAAAAAGGAAACTCTGAAACTGACAACTGTTTATAGCAATGCTTCCCAATGTGTGGTCAGTGGTCTAGTAGTGGTTGTTGTAAATACATCAGTCCTTATAAAATATACAAATAGGTGCTCTCTTTCCCATGTGACCTAGGCAAAAGAAGGCCTAGCCTACTGTTTACTTTATTAAACTGTAGAAGCCAACCTTTGGCACAGACATAAAGTAACAAAAATAGGCTGAAAGAAAGATATTGATGAGAAGAATGCTAGCTCTGCTCTTCAAAGATTGGGAAAACATGGAATTACTTATGAAAACATGGAATTACAGGTAGCCATTGACTTAAAGCCACAATTGGGACCAGTCAGTGGTGGGATTCTACCAGTTTCCCTACCAGTTCCGTGATTGCGCACTCTGTGCGCGCGCGCACCTAACACGCACAACTTTTCAAACGCCAGCTGGGGCTCTGCTGTGCCAATTAGCCAAGAGGATGAAGAACAGAAAAGCGCAGGGGCAGATGGGAGTGCCGATCCTGCATTTTTCTCTCCTCTCTCCTCTCAGCTGATCACCAGAGCTTTTTTGGTCTGAACCAGTAGCATTTCTCCACTGGGACCAGTATTTCAATACTAAGAGATGCAGTTGTTGAGTGGGTGACAATCCCTGATTTTATGATCTTTTTTGCCATAGTTCTTAAGTAAGTCATGGGGTTGTTAAATGAATACAGCTTTCCCCATTGACTTTGCTTATTGGAAGTTGGTTGGGAAGGTCACAGTGTTGATCACATGACCCTGGAATGTTGCAACTATCATAAATCCATGCTGGTGCTAAGCACCCAAACTGCAATCAAGTGATCATGGGGATAAGTGACTGACATAAGTGCAAGGAGTGGTCATAGGTCATATTTTCAGCACTGTCATAACTTCAAATGGTCACTAAACAATTGGTTGTAAGTCAAGGACTAGCCATATAGATGTGGAAAGAGCTAAGTCCAACTTTCAATTTAGCACAGGAATACAACCAGAGCAATTTAAGAACTGATTTTTAAAGCTCATGGGAAGCCATCCCACTGGCTGATAAAGGTCTAGAGCAGAGGTCTCCAACCGTGGCAACTTTAAGACTTGTGGACTTCAACTCCCAGAATTCCTGAGCCAGCTTTGCTTTACAGGTCTTAAATTTGCTAAGGTTGGAGACCTGCTAGTCTAGAGTAGGGGTGGGGAACTATGGCCCCTTTAAGACTTATGGACTTCAACTCCCAGAATTCCTGAGCCAGCCATGCTGGCTGAGGAATTCTGGGAATTGAAGTCCACAAATCATAAAAGGGCCATAGTTCCCCACCCCTGGTCTAGAGGACTTGGGGATTCTGGGAGTTGAAGTTCACACATCTTAAAGTTGTCAAGCTTGAAAAACACTAGTTTAGAGCAGGTTTTACTAGTGGGATGGAAGTACTTAAAAGAAACAGAATTCTTTGGAGAAGCCATTTTAGATGAAACTCAGTGCTTTATACTGCTTGATGTCTCCCTATGAGAGTCCTGAACAACTAAAGTTTTCACCATGGGTAGGAACACTTAGCATTACGCTCCTACATTCCTGTTTGTTTCTTCTGTGTTTAGTATTTTTCATATTGCATACTAGAAGTAGACAACATTTTTCAATCTGGAGGAGGGCTCCTTTTTCCCCCTAAAGCTTCTTTTCCCCAATCTTCAAAGGTGGAGCAGATATCTAGTGATATCATTAGAAGGTGTGGAATCACAGGCTCTTGTTTCGTTTTGAAATCTTTTTTAATGATTAGTGTATTAAATAGGTCACAGACTTAACATATTTATTTTACAGCTTTTTTTTTTTCAAAATCAGCAAAAATCTGGATTTGGCATCAGGATATGGTTAACAGCTGAGTGGTACATGCAATTAAGTGATATAAAATAAAGTGTCCTCTTCTAAATGCAGAATTGAAATCATCCATTTTTTCCATAATCATGGGCATATCCAACTCAATGAATACAAGTGTTATTTTTCCAGCTTGACCTTGGGGCACATACAAGTAAAGGCACGTATGTAGGTGAACCAAGCACATATTGATGTTTAATAATCACTGGGCTGGTCTAAACTCTTATGAAACAAGGCAGTTGGAGAGGCCATTCATGTGGTGGGCAGAGCTGTGTGTTTAAGAAAGAGAACGTGACTCACTGCTGTGGTATCTCTCTTATACTTGGAGTAGAACCTGCTGAAGTCATGCCATGGCTGATCTGACTAACCCTGCTGGAAAACAATTCATTTCTTTTACTGTTAGGTCATGAGACCATTCCAGGCTAGATTATGCATAATTTGGATCTTTCTTGGAAATTTAAAGAAACATCACATTTTAAAACAAAACACTGCAGTTAAGGGCTTCTATTCTGGCTTTCAGAATACTCCATTCTACTAGCAGTCCAGTTTTTCATTCTTAGTCATACAAAAGTCAGCTGGAATTCTGCCCACACGCTTTCCTCTAAATCATGTTAAGACACTCATCGCATCATGTTGCCGTCACATGATGTTTCATGACATTTTCCCCCTTCGTGAAGCTGGGGTGGCCAAGGCTTGCATGTGACGCATCCGGCCCGTGGGCCATCAGTTTCACACCCCTACTCTAAACATTCCCATGTATTTCTGTAGGTGCCATCTCTCCTAGTATACTATGCACTTACTCTTAGGAATGACTGACTTCCTTTGTTCCCCATTGTTGTTGTGTCCAATCCTTCATGACCCCATGGACCATAGCACACCAGGCCTTCCTGTCCTCTATTATCTTCTGGAGTTTGGCTAAAATCATGTTCATTGTGTTGATCCAAAGAACAGTCAGGGTTGACTTCATTTAGGATAGATTCATTTGATTTGTTTGAAGTCCAAGGAACTCTCAAGGATCTTCAACACCACCGTTTGAAAGCAACTTCTTCAGTGCTCAGCCTTCCTTATAGTCCAATTCTCACAGCCATTCTTTACTACTGGGAAAACTATAGCTTTGACTATACGGATCTTTGTCAAGCAAGGTGATGTCTCTGCCTTTAATGTGCTGTCTATGTGTAAACCCAAGCCCTGGAGTTACTAAACATGATTTATGACTTAATCATGAATCTAATCACAAGAACAGCCCTGCTGGATCAAGTTAAGGCCCATCCTAGATCAGAATTTTGTTTTTCATGATAGCCAACCAGATGCATCTGATAGGTATGCACATGTAAAAGACAGACAACCTTGTTTCCTGGTAAGTGGTATTTGGAGGAACATTGTTCTCACTCCAGACCTACTCCTTGATAGAGATGACCTCCATGAATTCATCCAATCCCCTTTAAAACCATTCAATTAGTAGCCATCACTGGTCTTTGTAGTGGTGATGGTATGGTTAGGTGTTCTCTGCTAATTAATGTTGGTTAATGATGTTCTTTATGAATTGGATGAAGTTAAAATTTTAATTCATTAACATTGTTTTGAATCCTTATACACTGCCTAGAGCCACTTTCTAGAGATTGGGTGGCTCTATAAATTCTTTAAATAAATAAGTAAATAAATATGTGTTTTATGAAGAAATGTCTTCTTTTGCTTTCTCTAAATTACCTTCAGGTTCATTAGATGGTCCTAGAATTTTGAAAAAGAGAGAAAAACTTTCTTCTGTCCATTTCTTCAGGCCATAATTCTTGATCATGGTCCCCTTTCTTCCAAAACTCTTTTTCCAGACTAACAAGTTATAAATATTTCTTTTCTTGTAGGGAAAACTTATGAGTCCTCCGATATAAACCTGACAGCTTAGTTCACAAAATACTTTTAAAATATCTCATGGCTCAATGCAACAAGTGCAACTTTAACAATTGTTTATTGTCATATTATATTGACCTTATGTTGTGAACCAGACTATTGAGTACAGTATATTTTTAATATTTACTTTCCCCAGTCTCTCCCTTTCCAGATCAGAAAAACACAGGATGGTAATGGCTATAAATTATAGAAAATTATCAGGAAAACACCAGGATGTTGAAAGCTATGTTATGGTTTTGACAATGGCCAAAGCCAGGCTGACTATCTAAAAAAGCCCTTACTTGAAAATATTTTCTATTTGCTTTTACTCAGACTTTTATTTTGGTTCTCTGGAAGATTTCTGAGTCACTATTTTTTTGTTGACTTTTGAAGTTATTATTGCTTTTGTTGGAGCCCCAAACCATTAGTATAATTTATGGATTTGATTTTATTGTGTATATGTATATAAACAGACATGCTGCTATAAGCTGCTTTGGGATTCTTTTGTTTTAACTCAAGCAAATCATGTTTCTAAAATAAAGTTAGATAAACAGTGCTGTGTGAAACAGACCTTTGGTGGAGTCAATGAGTTACAATCTACCTTCTTTCTCACACCCATCCAACATTTTAGGGATATTTGGTCATGGGTTAGAGGCAGATGTCTCGCTTTTTAAGATATCATGTCTTTATTTCCAAAACACAAGGCCCTAAGCAGAGGTGTCCGACCTTGGCAACTTTAAGACTTGTGGATTTTAGCTTCCAGAATAGGGGTGGTTGGCTGGGGAATTCAGAGAGCTGAACTCCACAGGTCTTAAAGTTGCCAACATTGGACACTTCTGGCCTTAAGTGTGGTAGAAAAAAAGTTCAAATCCTCTCTAGATGATTATTCTAGTCAGTTTATTTCAAACTTAAGTGACCTCAAAGTCAAAATTGGGATGATAACTGGGGCTGAGGATGATGGATATGCAGCTGCAATAAATGTATACATGAATCTCACATCTGAGTCATACGTTCCACATGGATGACCACTTTTCTGCCATGTGATCTCACCCTGCTGAGTCAAGGTTTGGATTATGTGCCTCAATCACTTTGAACAATGGTGTCTATTGTGTCCTCCCCTCCCAGTGGTGTGGGAACTGTATGGAAAATTGACACAGCCATGTCTGGTCATGTCTATGGAGATTCTCAGTCATCCAGGTCATGGCTGTCGCAAAGGTGCTTTTTTCAGAGCTGAAGAAGCTTCTTGAATGAGAAGCGAAACATCTTCAAGGAAAAACAAAGAAAGTTCAGTTGCCTTTCAAAAAAAGCACTTTTGGGACAAGTCTGGTGATGGATGTTCATGATTTACCTGACATGATTACCTGTGCATGTAGGCAAATCCTAATGATCTCTGCACTGTTCTATTTTTCTCAAAGCTTTTAAAGAGTATAGGCAACGAACATGATTGCTTCAGGTCTCATACCCGAAGTTCCCCCATCCAAAATATCATGTAGTATTTTAAATGATCCAATGACCAATCTTTTTCACTTGCAGGGAGCAAAATGAATCAATATTTCAGCTTTCCCCAGATGCCACCAGTTGCTGAGCTGCTGAGTTCAGTGGATAAAAAAGCAATTTAGAAATATATTCCAATCAATGTAGGATGCCGGGAACAAAAAGTGGGGAAGGAGTAGCAATATTTAAAGTTCTTGCAGAGGCTTAAAAAGGCCCTGCATGGTCAAGATGTCAGTGCTAACTTCTTGCTAATTACATAGAAGATAAATTAAGGTGATGCATCTGAAAAGTGAATTAATGATTTGCACTATTTAAGTTTCACATTATAAATCAAATTTGTTGTTAATTGTCCCAGAAACTTGTTATTCCATCTTAGGCTCATTTTTAGGGTGTTTGTGGAGCTCTTGACAATTTTTTTTCTAGGTGTTGTTTATGAGGGTTTATTTTCTAGGCAGTCATGTTCCTTTTCAATATACACTGAAAATCATATATATTTAAAAATATTGTAAGCTATTCAGACTCTTTCTGGAGCTCAGGGGAGAGGAGCTCGAAATCCAAGTAATAATAATTAGAAAATTAAGACTACATCCATGCACTAAGTTTGAAATCTTTTTGTTTGGCTTATGTTTTGTGTGAACCATGGTTTATGGTGTCATGTAAGTGCAAATCCAGCCAATTCTGGTTCATTTATTAAGCCACCATGGTTAAATACTCCAATGACCTTAACAGAATGTGTAATAAGCAGGCATATACAATGGAATGAAGGCTATTGCTGAGCACACTGGGTTGTAAAATTGTAAGCCGCCCTGAGTCTTCGGAGAAGGGCGGCATATAAATGTAATTTAAAAAAACCTTAATCTTGGCTCACAAATCACCCTGAATTATAAAAATTATAGGAATTGCCTGGAAGCTGAAGGGGACCACATTAGACAATGTTGTCCTAAAATCTCAGTCTTTGGTAGGGTTGCCAGATCTGGATTGCAAAAAGCAAGCAACATTATTTTATTTTTTATTTTTTATTATTTTTGTCAAGCATGTATTAGATAACAGATGTAAGTATAATCATGATTATTAATACATGGAATGGATACGAGTAAAAGGGGACATTAGGACATTAGATGGCAACAAACTACTTCTGTGCCTCTTTGCTGCCATCTATTGGCTTTTTGGACTTATGACCATAACTGGGACCAGAATTTGGTTGTTAAGTGAGTTATGCCTGATTTTATGACCTTTTCGCCATAGTTGTTAAGCAAATCACTGCAGTCATTAAATGAATCAGGTGGCCATTAGGCAAATCCAGCTTTTCTCTCCATTCTCTCCCCTTTGCTTGTCAGAAACCAGCTCAATAGGTCTCAAATGGAGATCATAGGAAGATATAACTCTCATAAATATATGCCAGCTTCCAACTGCCTGAATTTTGATCACATGACAATAGGGAGACTGAGAAAATCAGAAATGCGCTTGTTATGTCTAGACTCGACTACTGCAATGCTCTCTATATAGGGCTGCCCTTGCATGTCATACGGAGACTTCAGCTGGTGCAGAATGCGGCCGCGCGGGTATTGGTGGGAGCGTCCCGATTCTCCCATATTACACCCCTCCTGCGCAGCCTGCATTGGCTACCGGTTGCTCTCCATGTGAGATTCAAGGTGCTGGTAACAACCTATAAAGCCCTATATGGCTTGGGTCCGGGGTACTTGCAAGAACGTCTCCTGCCGTCAATGAACACCAATCGCCCAGTGCGCTCCCACAGACGGGGCTTCCTGGGGGTACCATCAGCTAAACATTGTAGGCTGGCGGCCCCTAGGGGGAGGGCCTTCTCTGTGGGAGTGCCCACCCTCTGGAACCAGTTACCCCTGGAATTGCGCCTGGCCCCTGATCTCCGCTCCTTCCGCCGTGACCTTAAAACATGGTTATTTTCACAATCCGGCCTGGACTGACAGGGGATCGGGGTTTTAACTTGGAATGTTTATTTGGCTGTAATTTAATATTTTTTATTTTTTTTAATTTTTGTATTGTTCATTTTTATGTACGCCGCCCTGAGTCCTTCGGGAGAGAGGGCAGCCTATATGTCCAAATAAACGAAACTAAACTAAATGCAAGGACCAGTCATAAGTCACTTTTTCAGTGCTATTGTAACAATACAATAGCTAAACTAAGGTGTGTAAGTAGAGGACTGCCTTTATTTGCAACCCAGACCTGTTCACCCTAGACTTCAAAGAAGCATGGATAAGTTTCCATGAAAGGGTTTCCCAAAGGATGCAGGCATGGTTACAACATGTCCACTAGCAAACTCGTAATATTTTATTTTATTTTATTTTATTTTTTTAATTACATTTATATGCCGCCCTTTTTCCAAAGACTCAGGGCGGCTTACAATTTTTTGGGATACAACCCAGTGCGCTCAGCAATAACCTTCATTCCATTGTATATGCCTGCTTATTACTAAGCGGCATTTTTACAAAGTCAGCTTATTGCCCCCAACAATCTTGGGTCCTCAATTTACCTACCCCGAGAGGATGGAAGGCTGAGTCAACCTTGAGCCTGGTGGGATTCAAGCCTGCACTAATTGCAGGCAGCTGGAACTTAAGTGCAGGCATTTAACAGCCTGAGCCACCAAGGCCCTTTATTAAATATTAAATCCTTAATTTAAAAGAATCTAAGAAACAAGCTCTTCTCCTCTTTGGTGAGTAAGTTCATTGTGCAACCAGTGGGAAGCAGAATAATTGCTGTCGCACAGTCTTTTAACTGCTTCATGGCCTCATTATAACTGCTTAACAAATTGAACCTTGATATACTCCTAAACTTCAGATAAGGTAAACATTTAAGTTGCATTTCAAAGTGAAATGGAAAAAAAAGTAAAGTTGGATTTGCTTAACGGCCTGCAATTTCTGTTGTACTATTTTTTAAAACCCTTTTGATAACTTGTGAAAGGTCCTTTTTGCAAGAGGTAACTAGACGTTCTGGTTTTCCTTTGAAGACGTTTCGCTTCGCATCCAAGAAGTGAAATGACTTCAAAGAAAAACCAGAAAAACCAGTTGCCTCTTGCAAAAAAGACCGTTTGGACAACCATGACCTGGATGACTGAGAATCTCCATAGACTTAACTTGTGAAATTGTCCTATGGGTGGGGACCCACTTAAGACTTTATTGGAAGAGCGGTATCATTTCAGCTCAAGGATGGATCATTTTTATGAAGGTGTATAAAATCGTGTGAATAAGTGAAGTTTGTTTCCTCTATAGTAATCATCTACCATGATTTACAACTGTAGCTGTAAGAATTTCCATTGCTAAGCCAGACAAGTGAGTCATGCCTGACTTTATGACCTGTTTTGGCAGGGTTAAGCAAACATAGCTGTTAAGTGAATCACATCGTTGTTAAGCTAATCCAGCTTAACTTGCTTGTTGGAAACCAGCTGGGAAGATTGCAAATGGTGATCACATGATACTGGGACATTGCAACTACCATGCACATACACCTGTTGCTAAATGTTCGAATTTTGATCATATGACTGTGGAGATGCTGTGACAATTGTGAGTGGGAGGACCATTCATAAGTCACTTTTTTCTACTCAGTTGTAACTTTGAATAGTCACTAAATGAATGGTTGTTAGTTAAAAACTAACTTCCTCTTTCTGACCAATAATTTAACTTCTGGAAGTCATGATAGCCAGGAAAAAAACTTACACTCATGCAGCATTTCTCCAATTTACATCTGGGCCTTGTCTCTTCACCTTTTTAATACTTTTCAGCAGCCTATCCCTACATGTGGATCTCCAAGCCAGATTTCTGCAGAAAAGAGAAAGAGGATTGATTTGTGGACCTGCCTCTCGGTTGACAATATATTCCTGCCAATTCAGCTGAATTGTCCTTTGAATAGTCAATGGCTTAATGACACTGCAGATGGAGACACTGGAGACTCTGCTCCAGTGGTTCAAGTTCTAGCACTGTTTGGCAGGGTGAGCTCCCATCATTCACCTCAGCTTTTGCCCTCCTAACAGTTCAAAAGCATGTTCTATGTGAGTAGATAAATAGGTACGATTTCAGTGGGGAGACGAGTTGGTACTCTGTGCAGGCAGTCAGATTTTTGTCGGCTCTGAACCTTCCTGGTTGCAACACCCTTTTGCAAGGTGGCTCCAGGGAGGCAGGGGGCCTTGGATGAGGCTGCAGGAAGAACCACCTGTCTTCCTTTCTGGTGTGAAGCTAGCTCGCCTTCTTCTGGCGCATGATGGCAAGTGCACAAGCATGTACTTGACAGAGCTGGTAAACAAGCAACCAACTACTGTTCGATAACACTGTAGTCTCCTGGCTAATGTAAGAATGCCATACTTTAATAATAATAAGGGACGAGCCAAGGCAAACATGCAATCTTGATTGATTAAATCTGTTTCCGGGCAATTAATATTAAACATTGTTAATTTATTTTTCTCTCCACTTTTTAGTGTAGTTAGTGTAGTTAGTAATGTTTTGCTTTCTTGCACATGCCAAATTACAATTCAATAGCAACTTCTGCAATTCTCTGGAGCTACACCCAAATTTTTATTTATTAATCACACTTCTTTCCTGCTGTAATCAAAACAACACTTGATGGATTAGTATTTTAGGAGGCTCGCAAGGTTCTGTTGAGGTAGTGATGTGTTACTTCAGAGCTCAATGGGTGCTAAGCAGGTCACCTACTCTGAAGCACTCTGGTTAATTCTGCTGAGTGAGGTTTGGGTATTAGCTTACAAATCTTATCAAGACAGAATTACTTCTAAAGATAATATTTTCTGCATTTGATTGATTGGACTCTAGTCCATGCTCTTCCCTTAGTGCAGACATCAACAGAAACAAAGTGAAGATGCAACAAATAGTCTCTGGAAGATTTTCAATCAATTTCAAGGATTCTATACTCACAATAATCACAGGACTTAATAATATTGATGACAATGTCCTCTTCTGCAAAAGTTGATGGCTGTTGGGGAATGCTTTGCACAGAGCAATTTGCTTTCTTTGAAAACTGGCACACAGACCCTCAAATGAAATTGAAGTGACTTGTCTGTAATTTCAAGAGATTAGCAGAACTCCTGAAATATTGGTGATATTGCCCCAAAACTTACAGTGTTTCAGGAAAGGATGGTGGGTCTTGATCTGATATTGCCTGACTTGAGGGGAAAGTAGTAGGTTTTTTCACCCCCTCCAACCCACCTTCCCCCAATTTCTGGACATGAGCAGGTGGCCACAATATGCTCTGTGTAATCATTTTGTAGTTTTGCTCTATTTAAAATTACACAAACTGTGTTCCATTGGGACATCATTTCAGAGATATTTCCTGAAATATATCTGGCAGGGATCATGAAAAACCTTCCTCCGTCCTCCTTTCCCAGCAGGCAGTGGCTGTCCCTGGATGAGGGAGAGAGGGATTGCAAGACTGTCTGGGAAACAGTCACAATGAAAATGAAGATGCTGTGACCACAGCAACAGCTAGTAACACTGAAGCAACCACAACTTCCCCAAATTTCCTTCCTTTGAGAGTTATAGGACCCCAATTTTGGACGCATTCTGCAAGTTAGCTCATTTGGGATATCTTGGTTCAAAAATTGTTGCCCTAAGATACATCATTAAAGGTCATGACAGTGAGAATCTGAGTAATATATAAATGTAGATCCTATTGGCAAAAAAACTTTAGAAATCTCTTCCTATGGAAACGTATTCATCCTTAAGATTCCCAGAGTTCTTTCTGTTGCCAATTAATATAGGAGAGCTATCACATCTGGCTAGGGAATTCTGGAGTTGAAGTCCACGGTCTTAAAGTTGCCAAGGGTGAGAAATACTGATCTAGATGGCAGCAAGACAATATTGAAATTTCTGCCATTTAGCCGCTGTTTAATGGTTAGATGGAATTTTGCTACTCTAGACATCCTCTCCAGATTAATTAATGTAGTGAAGGAGACTGGGTTTATTCAACTAATGCTTTTTGGCAACAAGAAGAGTAGTGGGCATTTCATTATGGCACACATACATGCAGACATCCAATTTAGGTTTTCTGCATGTGATGACTGGTGGTTGACTGTAAAAACTACCTTTATAAACCATTGTATGTCAAGCACAAGAAACCAGGAACTACAAAGAGATCAAAAGTACTATGAGCTTATTTCATGCCACCAATACACAAAATTTGCTCTGTAAATTTGCTCTGTTTTAATGTTCGCCGCCCTGAGTCCTTAGGGAGTAGGGCGGCATACAAGTCGAATAAATAAATAAATAATAAATAAGAATCTTATCCACTAATGGGCAAGGCAAATTGGTGCTAGATAAGAGTCAATGGAATTTACAGGAAGATGGACTTAGGACTCCTGAGGGAGCATAGTGACTCCAAACTAATGACACATTTGACTCCACCTTTGGGCTCAGCCTGGTATGGTTTCACATAACAGAACAAGGTCTGAAAATTGACACAGTTATAATGCATCATATTCAGCATTACTCGCCTCCAGCAAGTGATGATTAGCATTCCTGAAGGCTAAGCTGTTGTCAGCAGAACCTGGAAGCCATCCTTAATATGAAATGGCATTAAATCAATCAGAGTGAAAGATACTTTTTGGTTCATGAATAGCAAGCTTGCAAATCAGGAAGACCCCTCCCCTCCCAACATATACCCACCCTTCTCTGGTTAGATTCAACCCTAGTATCCTAGAGCTGAAAGGACCTTGGAGGTTTTCTTCTCCCAACCCCTACTCAAGGCAAGAGTGCTAATACCACCCCAAATAAATGGTTGTCTAATCTTTTCTTGACAACCATGAAGCACCACAACTCCAGAAGGCAAGATGTTCCCTTGCTTAATAATTCTTAGAGTCATGAAAGAACTATTAAATTTCTGACAACCTTTAATATGATTTGCTTGATAAGTTGGTTTGCAAAATATGGTGCATCATTTAATGTACTATGTAAGCCCAACCAATAATGATTTAGTCATACATCATAGCTGAACCACCACTTACTGTGATGGGAGAAGTTCACATAAGTGTGCTAAGCTAAAACACAGTTCACCAGTTTAGTTTATCATTTAGTTTGCGGTGTGAACAGAGACAAATTCAGTTCTGCTGACCATAATGAGTGTGATCAAGCATTGCTCATGTTTTATTCAACAAATCATCATTGAAATAATCCATAATGTGATGCAAAAACCAAGCCAGAAGGAAGCAAATCAGAAGAGGAAGTTATTACTATGATGGTGCAGAAAGTGGACGAAGCAATTATCTGTTTCTCAATTCTTTAATCGAAAAAGAACAGCAATTTCCACATGTTCAGAGGTCATGTCTTTATAACCTCATTGCACTGAAAAAAATTCCAACATCAAGACAGCAGTGGGCAACCCTTAGTTAAATTTGGCCAATCCCACTTAGTTAAATTTGGCCAATCCTGAAACTGCTACATCAGGCAAAGTCTGATTACTACTTGGATGAGGTCCACCAAGGAACTCCAGGGCTGTAATTGGAAAGGTGCCTAGTGGTTAAGATGCAGGGCTTGTCAACCAAACAGTGGGCATTTCGAGATCTAAGTACTGCATGATGGGGTGAGCTTCCCTTCTTGTCCCAGATCCTGCAAATCTAGCAGCTTAAAAGCATGCAAATGCAAGTAGATAAATAGGTACTACTTTGGTAGGAAAGTAACAGCATTCTGTGCACCTCGGGGTATAGTCATGCTGGCCACACCACCATGGAAATATCTTCAAACAACACTGGGTCCCTTGGCTAAGCAGAGGTGAGCTCTGCCCCATAGAGTTGGACATCACTGGACAGGAGAAACCTTTACCCTTTTTATCTTAAAAGACAATAGGAAACCAGTTCCAAACTGGCCAAGAAAACAATATGTTGGCCAAGAACTCAGCTTAGTGAAGTCTTTTATCTTTACTCTTCACCTTAAGCTAAGGCTAAAAACTAACACTGGTTAGAATCAGATTGGCCAGCACAGAGAAACGATATACTGTATATCTCTCCATGAGTCAAAGACAGATGAACAAGGATGCCCATTAAAAACAGGAGTGACAATTTCTAATTGTTAAAAAAATCTCTTTCAAGCTGAGCTCATCTTCTCCTGCATATTCCTGCAATTTGCTCTTTCTAAAAACTAATTGTTATCCATTTTCTCCAAATGTCAAATAAGAACACAAGAAAAAGACATGAAATGTATAAACGCCATTGAACCAGTTCAGATCTGACTGACAGATTATCTGTGTGTCTAGAAAACTAAGACAATTAGGGAAAATAGAATGAAAAGGAAACAAAATACAAAAACACTAAAGCTTTATTTCTGTATTATCAAATAGACAGACAATGACATCTTTATCAAAGTCATAGACTTCATTTTTAAGCAACAAACTGAACCACATGGATGTGTACTTTCTGAGCTTTCCTTTTGATTGATCAAGAGCCAACTGAAAGACTGGAAACTGGTAAATTTAATTAAGCCAAACTTCAGACTGTCATGCAGACATCCTTCCAAGAATATATCATCGCTGTTCATCATCACCAATTTTGCTACAGCCCCAGAACAATACATCCAAAGCTCTTCATATGAAAATGAATGATGGATTTGGGGATATAATTTAACAGTGCCTTAACATATTTAAACTTGAACTTATTCCCAAGAAGCTAATTCAATTTTATTACATCACCAAACCTCTTTCAAACATCTGTTGGGAAGTCCAATATGCACAAAGAATTGTTTGCTGTTGCAGTTGAATAAACCAGGAAAGATATTGATCATTTCTTAAATTTCCAGGCCATTGCCTTTGTCATACAAGATGTTCACATTCCTTATTCCAAATAGCTTATATATTATCCAAAATTTTGTAAGGTTTTTTAAACTGTTGATTGTTGGTTTAATGATTGTTAATTTAATCTCTAATGAAAATTATCTCCAATATATTCAAAACTAGTGGGATTTCAAAAGTTGGTCCCTTAAAGTTTTGTTACCAGCAAGAGCATTTCTTGCCAATGGCTCTCAAATTCCTTCCTTTCCTTCCTTCTTCCATCTATCCATCCACATCCATCCATATTAGGGAGTTCAAGGTTGGAATGTTAATAATTCTGAGTTCAGTTGGGTCTTTTCTGGATTATGTTTGTGAAAAGTGTATGAGCTGAGAAAGTTCTTAGAACTATTTTCTTTGAGCCCATAGAAAGCTCCTCTTTGTGCTAACATCAGAAAGAGAAGGCATCTCTATTTTTCTACATTTTAGATCATTTTGTTACCAAAGAAAACTGCAACAGTCCCACAATGCACATATTACTAAATGCACTTAATTACCTTCATGACTGATGTGGCATTAAATCAGTGAGCACCTACAAAGATTTTCTCCATGATAATCGATCCACAATCTGGCCCTTCAGGTTTTGCCTGCATCACTACTCTAACAGAGCCTTCCATCTTGCATGTTTACAAATCATGGATGGATGTTTACAAATATAAAATTTGTTTATCATAGGCAACAACATAGTTACCATTATGCTAATGTTACCAATGTTATAAAATTCTTTATTAGTAAAATACCAGATACTTTATATCCAGAACATTAAAATCCTGATAAGTCCTGCTTTATTGAGTAAAGTTGTGTGAAGTCAGTTCTCTCACTAATATTAAAAATTCTTTACTTCTCACTGATATTATTATCAAGCATTTTAAGTTTCCTAGGGAATTCTGCAAATACCACTCTGATTATTTATAAAAAATGCTAGCAACCAAATGATTTTCCCAGTTTTCTTTAGACAGTCATTATAGCTCATTTTTTTTACTGTTGGGTCCTGAAAAAGTGTTGAGCAAATGTTTGCACATCAGAAAGAGAATTATGCTGTAACCGTGCCTTAACAAATTTCATTCTGACAACACAGAAGGGTAGCCACAGGTGATCAACTGTTGCTAAATAGGTTAAGGGTTCCTATTGATTAGATCCCCCTTTTCTATCTTTTAGATTACTTGCATTACGTAGTACCCCTCCATTTATAAACAGTAGAGGTCTGTATGATAATTCTGAAACTTGTGGTCTTCAGGATGTAACTAGATTACTATTACAATAATTGGAAATTATTGATGCTGAAGAATATTAGAGTCCAACATCTAGACCAAGGCAGTATCCCAGCTCTGACATATAATTTATATTTCCAGATGTGGAATTGAACAATGATTCTTTCTCTGGCTCTTTGGTCTTGCTAGACTGTAGAAAAAGCAGATTGTCTCAACTAAGAGTGGACAAAGGCCACATGTGACTTTCTGGGCGTAAAGAGGACCATAATATAGATGGGATCCCATCATACATACACAGCTCTAGGGTGTAAATGGAAGGTGTTTTCATGGTTATTGTTTAGATGCCTCAACAGGTGGCAGTGCCTTACAAACTTTGACTTGTCTTGGGACGCTAAGGAGGATCAACCTTGTTAGTTCTTGAATCAGCACTTTATCTCCAGATCTGTTGGAAAGAAGAATAGGAGCAATAATAGACCATCTTCGTAACACAAAAGTGATTACATGTCAAGAAAAAGGCATGAATGTAGTTACTAAGATCTCAACTCATTTTTACATTTATACCTTATTCAAGAACCTACATTACAGTTTTCCTGTGTTTCCTTGGCTGGAACAATATATTTAACAGTCATGGATGGAGATGGTTCTGAGAATCACAAATAGAGAAGTCACTGTTTTCATTGGACCCTGGAATCTGAGGTTATCTACCTTCTATTCTAGACGGTACTTCATTCTAGACCAGGGGTGTCAAACTGGATTTCTTGGAGGGTCGGATTAGCATTGTAGTTGTCCTCTGCAGGCCAGCTGAGGTCAGGGAGGAGACAGGATGGCTTCCTGCAGCACCCTGTTGGGCCAAATGGGGACCACCTGCACCTGTCCCACACCGCATTTTTGCTAGCAGAGGCACCACGGGCCGGTCCTTTGCTATTTCCAGGCCAGCCCTGTGGGACAAATCTAAGCACTCTGCGGGCCACATTCGGCCCACGGGCCTTGAGTTTGACACCCCTATTCTAGACAATGTTTCATTCTGGATCCCCTTGCTGGGCCAACATTTGTTCTGTATGCCCTTGCTGAACAACATTCATGTCACAATATCTGTGGAGATTCAACCATCCAGGTCATGGTTGTCCCAAAGGTGCTTTTTTTCCCAAAGGCAACTGACCTTTCTTGTTTTTTTCCTTGAAAAATTTTCGCTTCTCATGAACTTGGATGAAAATTGAAAAGTTTTCAAGAAAAACCCCCAGAAAGTCCAGTTGCTGTTTGGAAAAGCACTTATGGGACATTCATGTCTCAAGAAAGAAACAGACAATGAAGGTGGTGAAATGTATTGGTTAGAAATCAAACAGGAGGCTGCAGGCCATGTCAGCATTCAGGATAACACATAATGCCATTGTGTCTGGTGTCAGTGGAGGTTCCCAATCATTCCCTTTTCCGGCCCTGGAGAAAGGGAATATTTCACTCTTGTCTCCGATGTGGATTTCACAGCACAGTACATTAAACGTTTCTTTGCTTTCCTGCAAATTATTCACCAGATGGTATATATCAATTGTAATTTTGCACTAATTATAGCTCAGAAAACCACTAGTACATAATATTTCCCAAGCATATTGAGAAGAGAAATTGCATACACCTATTATTTATTCAGGTTGATTCTTCTTTTTTAAACTATGTGGCTGTGTGCTTCATTGGAAAAATGATCAGGAAGGACAAAAAATTATAACAGATAGTTTCTTTTACTGAAAATGGTCTCTTGGACCCAATGAATTAACCCTCCTGAAAAAGGCCAAAAATTGTAGATCTGTTCAGTCTGTGGAATTATTTTGCAAAACTGATTCTGGCTGCTGCTGCCTGTTTCATCCAAGCAACTGTGGAATAACAGCATGTTTTCTTTACTTTCGCTCATGTGAAATGGATTGGGTTCAGAAGCAGTGATGTCATAATAAATACAGGAACTCTACAGAGACATATATAATCCTTTCCACCTAAAAAAACAGACCTATCCTGTATCTATCCCAAATAATTCTGTGGTCACAAACTGATTACAGGTAGCCCTCAACTTACAACCATTTGTTTAATGACTGTTCAAAGTTACAATGGCACTGAAAAAGTGAATTATGACCATTTTTCACACTTACAATAGCAATAGCACTTATATACCGCTTTATAGTGCTTTTACAGCCCTCTCTGAGCACTTTACAGAGTCAATATATTGCCCCCAACAATCTGGCTCCTCATTTTACCCACCTCAGAAGGATGGAAGGCAGAGTCAACCTTGAGCCTGGTGGGGTTTGAACTGCCAAATTGCAGGCAGCCGGTAGTCAGCAGAAGTAGCCTGCAGTACTGCACTCTAACCACTGTGCCACCAAGCTCCTATCATTGCAACATCCCCAAGGTCACATGATCAAAATTTGGATGCTTAGCAACGGGGATGTATTTTAACAATTGCAGTGTCCCGGGGTAATGTAATCACTTTTTGCAATCTTCTGACAAGCAAAGTCAATGGGGAAACCAGATTCATTTAACCCTCATGTTACTAATTAACAACTGTATTGATTTAAAAACTGTGGCAAGGTAGGAAAATGGTGCAAAATTAACTTAACTGTCTTGCTTAGCAATAGAAATTTTGGCCTCAGTGGTTGTAAGTCAAGGACTATCTGTATACAAGCCCAATTTTTTATTTGGTGTCATATTTATAATATGAATTATGCTGGGTTTTGTGCAATCGAGATTACACAACTTTCTGGAAGAAATTTGGCTCACAAGGAGCCAGCACACAGCTTTTAAAACTGCAATGGAAAACTCAAGAATGAGATCCAATGTCTAAAAGCCAGAAGTTTTATTTTATATTGTGTGGGATGGAGGTAGTTGAGGCAGGGGCAGAGGTTGGCTAGAGTTTAGCACACTTGGGCCCAGAAGGGAAATAAGGATAAGCAACACTTAAGTTATGAAACAGGAAAGCACTCTCACACAGGAATTGTCAATCTGGATTGCATTAAAGGGAAACAAGAGACAACCATTCGCAGGTTGTGGGTATGCTTATGCTTTCAGATAAGTGGGAATTTCCCATTGTGGGTTGCCCTATCAGGACAACAAACGTAACGGAAATACATAGAAAAGATTTAAGATGCCAGGAAAGAGGCTGTGTCAGTGGGCAGCAAACTG
The DNA here is from genome assembly GCA_009733165.1 of Naja naja. NCBI lineage: Eukaryota > Metazoa > Chordata > Lepidosauria > Squamata > Elapidae > Naja > Naja naja. The sequence continues at coordinate 291,615,107 of CM019149.1, forward strand.
ATGTTAGTTTTGTTCTTTTTTGAGGAAATGAAGTCGTGTCCTTTGGTTCATTCCAACACAGTGATTTCATCCATCAGTGCAACGGTGGATGCAGGTGTTAAGAGAATGTGTGTCGAAAGTTTCATGGTGAATCATTCTACAGAAAAGAAAGGGAAAGACCATTTAGTAATTAAGGTGGCAGGTACTCCCTTACTGGTTCTGAAGACAATTTTGTTTAATTCACCTCTCTTTGTCCCCAACAGTGAAAACTCACAAGCAGACACGCCAGAATATTATTACATTAACTGTTTTGTATAGTAAAAGTATGCTGACTCATGGTTCATCAACTCATGGATTCTTTTCCCTGATTTATTTTAAAAAGCCATCAAGCCTGACTTCTCTCACTGCATCTTGTAGTAGCAAAAATCCGATCTTTCTTTTGTGTTGTTGCTGATTTTGTTGTCAAAAGTCTTGGACTCCTGCAAGTCCGTGCAGTTTTCTAGACAACTTTTTCAGAAGTGGTTTGCCATTGCCATGCCTAGGGCTGAGAAAGTGTGACTGTCACCCAGTTTGCTTTGTGCTTAAGATGTGGCTAGACCACACAAATCTCCTGGGTTGATGCCTTAACCACTGCCAAACTGACTCTCTTTGTTAGGCATTGGTTAATGAAGTATTTTATTTTTAGCTGTCCTAAATTAGGATGGCAGAGATGCCAAATAACTTAAACAGCCTGTGCTGCTATAGAATTCAACTGGAAAATGGTAAACTGGAGAATGGTAAACCAACCTCTTATAGAAGAATGGCCTCTGAATTATTTTTCTGCTCAGTAACTATCTGCGTTCACCCTCTTCCGAATTAGAGATGGAATTTTGACTTTAGACTCATATTCTGCTTTGTATTAGAGGAATCTCCACAAGGGGAAGGAAACTAAACCCCATGAAGAAATATGGAACAAGCTTTGTTTGGGTTTACTAAATGGTACAGAATAGCTCTCTTCAAACCCTTTAATGGAAAAGATTTGACTGGAAAAATTTCCTAATAGTAAGAGAAAGAGTAGAGGGGGGAGTTCTCATTCACTGAATGCATTAGAGCTGAGGATGAACACAACCTCTGAAATTCAACTTTAATTTGGATTTCTGCACTAAATAAGAAGTTAGACTCAAATCCATATCCAATTCTACAAGTCCGAAGAAATTGCAGCAGCTGATTAAATTAACCTGCCAAACTTACTCTGATTTCTTAGCCTGTGTAGGAGTATTTCTGTGGTCTCTCCTGCCCTCTATGGGTTATCTTTAAAAAAAACACCTTTATATTGTATTAAGAAGTTGGAAATTGCTTGAAAATATATTAGTGATGATCTTAAGAGAAATGATTTTATAACCCTTTTCATTCCCTTTGCAAGACTTGCAGATGCATTAACTTTAATCTGGGCTTGGCCTTGAAACAGAGTACTATACTATATAGGTATCAGGTAAACAGTTGCATGCCAGCTAGGTAAGTGTTGTTGTATCACACAGATAGTTCTCCATTGGAAGAGAAATTCTGTTTAGAGTCTTCGCACTATTGTCAGACTTCACAAATAGATCAGACAGGAAGCATGACCAGATAAGTAATTCTATTTTATTGTAAAGCTATATTAACAGATATATTAATCTTGCAAGTCTGACAGTACAAACCTCCTGTTTTTTTACAGCCTTCAAAATTACTGTTCCTTTCTGAATTTATTTCTTCTCCCCATTACAATTAGCCCTCAACTTACAACCATCATTTAGTGGCCATTCAAAGTTATAATGGCACTGAGAAAGGTGACTTAAAACTGATCCTTGCGCTTATGACTCAGAGGTGGTATTCAGCAGGTTCTGACTAGTTCTGGAAAACTGGTAGCGGAAATCTTTAGTTAAAAAAGATTACAGTATCCTTCCCTTGCCACGCCCACCAAGCCACACCCACAGAATCAGTAGTAAAAAAAATTGAATCCCACCACTGTTATGACTGTTGCAGCATCTGCATGGTCAGATGATCAAAATTTGGGCCCTTGGCAACCAGCATGTATTTACAATGGTGGCAGCATCTGGGATCATGTGATTACCATTTACAATCAGCTTCCAATTAAAAAAAAAGTCAATGGGAAGCCAGATTCACTTAATGACCAACATGATTCAATTAACAATGGCAGTGAATCAGTTTACAAAAGTGGCAATGAGGTTGTAAAATTGGGCTCAACTTACTTAACAACCACCTTGCTAAGCCATGGAACTGTGGTCCCAACTGTCATTGTAAGTCGAGGACTACCTGTAGGAAGCTTTAGGCCATGAACATCAAACTCGATGACATCACATGACTTTTTTGCCTTTGCGGAGCCAGGGTGGGTGTGGCCTGTGGGTGATGCATCCGGCCCATGGGCCACCAGTTTGACACCCCCGCTAGGTTATATCCTCTCTTATCTGATCATTTCTAGATAGCATCTTTTTCCCCTCTCTGCCTCTATGGTATTACCCTCAAAACGACGCTATAGAGAACCGCACACCAGAACAACTAGACACAAGAGGAAACGCCAAACGCCATCACTCTGCTAAACCAATAATTCCCTCAACACTGTTCAACTAGTTACCAAGTCTGCATTACTATTAATCTTCTCATCTTTCCTATCTTTCCTATCATCTATCTCTTCCCACTTATGACTTATGACTGTATGACTGTAACTTGATGCTTGTATCTTTACAATTTATATCGATTGTTTCCTAGTATGACTTGATTGCTTATTTGTACCCTATGACTATCATTAAGTGTTGTACCTTATGATTCTTGATGAAATGTATCTTTTCTTTTTATATACTCTGAGAGCATTTGCACCAAGACAAATTCTTGTGTGTCCAATCACACTTTTGGCCAATAAAAAATTCTATTCTATTCTATTCTATTCCCATATAACATTATATCTATCTTGGTTTCCACTCTGGAAAGGGCTAGTGCAGAAGATGGGAAAGACAAACCAGTTAAAAACTTCAAAGGGGAATGAATTTCTTTATTAAATTGCATCCAGCCTGTTCTTCAGGATCTCAAGCCAGAGGGACCCATCCTCCTTTAAGGTAAATATTTCCATTCTTCCCAAACTTTCATAATTTTTCTTACATTCCTTATCCACCTTGGAATTTTCAATTGCTATTTGCTACCAACTGATCACTGAGTAAGAGAATCGTCTTCATTTCTGCATGACTGGGGTGGTTTGGTCTTACAAATACTCTGGAGATGAGAATAGATTTGCTCTTCCACTCAAGAAGCATTCTGAGAATCCAGCGTAAGAATGAAATCCCATTGAAGGGTTGACCTTTTTTTCTTTTTACAGCTGCATGAACTGCATTTTCCAAATGATCAAGACATTGTTAAAATCTCACCTGGAAAAAAAATACTTTGCAAATAAATGAGACATCTAAATGGAAGGCCGAGCCATTTCTTCCAGAGACAAGGAAAATGTATTTATTCTGTTGAAAACGTGTGCTCGGGCTGGATGTGTTCTACCAGAATTCTGTCTGTTTATATTTGAATAACTTTGAAGAGAAGCAGAGATGTTACAATCTCTTATTTAAAGAAGAGCAAGCGCTGAACACTTGTCAACCCACATTCTTTATGCATAAAATAGACAGGAAGCTGGCACAGAAACAAGGCTGAAGATACCTTAAAAATTATTCAGTCTGACCCTACTGATGCACAAAAAATTACTGCCGTAGCACCTCTTGACCTGTGTCATCCAATATTAGTATAATCCTCCTGAACATCTGTCTAGACAAATATCAGTGAATTTACACAGCCAATTTGGAGATGCATGGAATTTATTCTTGCAAGCCATTTGACTATGGCTCTTTATGGTTACCTATCAACATTAAGTGATACTTAAGAATGCAGTTCTACACATCTTTCTGGAGAGTCAGTTCCACTGAACTTTATTATTACTAAGTTAGGGTTAGGTTAGAACAGCACTGTTAAGAACAAAAGTCCAACCAAAGTTAATTACTTTTAATTTCTCACATTTGTTCCACTGGGAGAACTAAATAACTGTTTACATTTCTTAAATGGTCTGAATTACTTGTATCAGTCCTAATATAATTGGGTGTATCAATAAAGAAGAATATTTGTAGCTGAGGGTTGAAATAAGAGGTCCTTGGTATTCTCTGAACTTGGTTGTTTTCCTGCAGATGTTTCATTATCCAAAGTAGTTGCACTGAGGATGATACCTAATTTGGGTATTGAAACATCTGCAAGAAAACAACCAAGCTCAGAGAGCACCAAGGACCCTTCACAGTTTAGCTGTATTGGATCAGATCTATATATTTAATTTTGATTTATTTGTTTGTATCCTGCCTTTGTTATTTTTACAAATAACACATATGCAATACAGCTTCTCTAATAATAATAATAATAATAATAATAATAATAATAATAATTTATTCGACTTGTATGCCGCCCTACTCCCTAAGGACTCAGGGCAGCGAACATTAAAACAGAAGAAATTTACAATAAAAGAGAATTAAACAGATAAACAAGGCGAATACAGTTAAAAGTTAAAAATTAAAACCCTCACCCACGCCCCCGGGTCATTCCAGGCCGGCCTGTTGAAACAACCAAGTCCTCAGGTCCCGGCGGAAGGAGCGGAAGTCGGGGGCCAAACGGAGATCCACGGGGAGCTGATTCCAAAGGGCAGGCGCTCCCACAGAGAAGGCCCTACAACAATAGCCCTGTGAAGTGATAATGAGTGGCTGGCCCAAAGTCACCCAGCTGCTTTCATCACTAAGGCAGGACATGAACTCACAGTCTCCCCTTTCTAGTCTGATGCCTTAACTACTAGAGCAGGGGTGTCAAACTCGTGTCATCATGTTGTTGTCACATGATGTATCATGACTTCTTCCCCCTTCACTAAAAAGAGGATGGGGATTGCCAGCGCATGATGCATCCAGGCCATGGGCCATGAGTTTGACACCCCAGTACTAGAGTCTAGATCCATGGTGGCGAACCTATGTCACATGTGCCAGAGGTGGCACACAGAGCCCTCTCTCTGGGCATGCAAGCTGTTGACCCAGCTCAGCTCTGCCGTGCATGTGCACACGTGTCTGCTGCCGGCCAGCTGGTCTTCAGATCTCTGCGGCACATGAGTGGGGTGCATGCAGGTCAGGGCGCATGCATGGAGGAGGGCATGTGCACATGCATGCATGCACAGGGCACACATGGGGTCACATGTGCATGCACAGGGGTGGGGTACATGTGCAGGACGCGTATGTGTGTTGCATTTTAGGGATGTGCATGCACACCCTTTGGGCATTTGGTGCCAAAAAGGTTAGCCATCACTGGTCTAGATCAAACTGGCTGCTTATGAAAACTTTTTGCTAAGGTTAACAAGGTTGGTGTAAGCATGGAAGTCTCATACAGCAGAAGTAGAGACTTTAATACTACATCAGGCTGGTACCCAAGAAAGGAACAGATGTTCAGTTTCTCTTGCTGAAATGAGATCCCGCTTCTAGTCCTTTGGAAAGCCAATCTGGTGCAACTAAAAACAGGGAGACCAGGAGTTCTGATTCTACTGTAGGCACAAAGCCAGCTGGGTGACCTTGAGCCAGCCTCTCTCTCTCAGCCCTAGGAAAAAGGTAATGGCAGATAACTTCTGAAATCCTGCCAAGAAAATTGCAAGGACTCATCCAGTCATGAGCAGTCAATACAGATTCAAAGATACATACTTATCATCTAGTCCTTTAAGTAGTTAAGTGGAAGAAAACAGCGGAAGAAATCTGAGTACTGATTACATTTAAAGCACTTGGCAACTGGCTCAGCTTTATAGCTATTTGGGGTCCCACAATTACATGATCAAGATTCCTCCCTCCTCCAGTTTCTGGCATTTATTTCCTGTTTCTGGAAAAATAATGCCCCATGGATAAAATGGATTCATTTAATGAGCGCAGTGTTCACGTAACAGTCATGGTGTATGCTTAAACACTACGGGGAAAAAGGTCATAAAAGCAGGCACAGTGACATGGTGACCCCTTCATGTCAGCATGAATCTTATGACCACAACCCAGGGCTTAAGTCGATGACTACCTGTATATATTAAGCTTTGGACCTCATGCAAGTACAGCATCATTCTGCTATTGACCTTTTTCAGGCTTTATATGAGCTTGAAAAAAAGATGCTGCTGCTTTAAGGAGCCGATTCATAATATAACTCTTAAAGCAGCCAGCCTTTTTTTACAGAAGCCTAAAAAAGACCAGCTGCTTTAATATACACCAAAGACTTATTGTATTCCTGCAGGATCTGTCTGAAGTACTTCTGAGTCATTTCCAAAGCATACACAGCCTTAATTTAAACACATTAACCTGTGATATGCCTGCAAACAAACTAAGAAACCTCTACTGAACCGCCTTTTCTTGGTTTAGCCAAACTGATTTGGAACAAACTTACAGATAGTGTTGAGTTGAAGTTGCCTTTCAATTCCAGTTGGTCATGAAGCTAACAGTCACATAATAATAATAATAATAATAATAATAATAATAATAATAATAATAATAATAGACGCAATCTACATAGACTTCTGCAAAGCCTTTGATTCAGTGGTACATGACAAACTACTATTAAAACTAAAATCTTATGGTATCTCTGGACAACTGCATAACTGGATAGAAGCATTCCTGTCAAACAGAAAACAAATGGTCAAAACTGGGAGCGTCCTATCAAATTCTGTACCTGTCAACAGTGGTGTCCCCCAAGGCAGCATTCTAGGACCAACTCTCTTCATACTCTACATAAAGGGCCTTGGTGGTGCAGGCTGTTAATAGCCTAGCACTTAGTTCCAGCTGCCTGTGATTATTGCAGGCTCGAATCCCACCAGGCTCAAGGTTGACTCAGCCTTCCATCCCCTCGGGGTAGGTAAACTGAGGACCCAAGATTGTTGGGGGCAATAAGCTGACTTTGTAAAAATGCCACTTAGGAATAAGCAGGCATATACAATGGAATGAAGGCTATTGCTGAGCGCATTGGGTTGTATCCCAAAATTGTAAGCCACCCTGAGTCTCTGGAGAAGGGCGGGATATAAATATGAATTTTTTTAAAAAATGACCTCTGTGATCATATTAAGAGCAACTGTGTTCTCTTTGCTGATGATGTAAAGCTATTCAACACCACAGACAATACTTCTACCCTTCAAAAAGACCTCCACTATATATCAGAATGGTCAAACAAATGGCAACTTCAAATCTCAACAAATAAATGCTCTGTCTTACATATTGGCAAAAAAAATCAGAAAATAAAATACAAACTGAATAGTCAAGACCTTGTTGATGATCCAAACTCCATCAAGGACCTTGGAATACTCACCTCTAATGATCTAAGTGCTAGAGCCCACTGTAACTACATAGCCAAAAGGCATTAAGAGTTGTTAACCTAATCCTCGTAGCTTTTTCTCTGGTAATATCACACTACTAACTAGGGCATACAAAACATTTGCTAGACCAATACTTGAATACAGTTCATCAGTCTGGAACCCACATCACATATCTGATATTAACACAGTTGAGAAAGTCCAGAAATATTTCACAAGAAGAGTTCTACACTCCTCTACTCGTTGCAGAATACCTTATGCCACCAGACTTGAAATTCTAGACCTAGAAAACCTAGAACTATGCCGCCTTCGGTCTGATCTAAGTATAGTATATAAAACCATACATTGCAATGTCCTTCCGGTCAATCAATACTTCAGCTTCAACCATAACAATACAAGAACACACAATAGATACAAACTCAAAGTTAACTGCACCAAACTTCATTGCAGGAAATACAACTTCAGCAACAGAGTGGTCAATGTCTGGAATACTCTACCTGATTCTGTGGTTTCTTCCCCAAACCCCAAAAACTTTAACCTTAGACTGTCTACTATTGACCTCACCTCTTTCCTAAGAGGTCTGTAGGGGGTGTGCATAAGTGCACCAACGTGCCTACTGTCCCTGTCCTATTGTTTCTTTTATTTTTCTTATATGTATTCATTTCATGTATTCACAACTATGTTTATCCTTGTAAGCGATTGACAAAATAAATAAATTAAAAAATTAAAAAAATTCTTGGTTGTTACAAAACTGGAAACTTAATGGGATGCTCTCCAATTGAATTGCAAAAATGAAAAGGGAAGGGACTGTGTGTGCTGAAGAAACAATTGTGTTCATCATAGGGTGGTCAAACCTTCAGGCTAGAAACTGGGAGATCATTCTATACCTGCCTTAGGCATGAAGTCAGCTGGTTGACCTTGAGCCAATCACACTCTTCTCAGCCAGAGGAAGGAGGCAATAGAAAAACACTTTTGAAATCTCATCAAGAAAACTGCAGGGACTTGTCCAGTCAGTTAACAATGACTCGAAGGCAAATAATAATAATAATCATGGTTTGTTATACTATGATTAACCATTGCCCAAAGCCATCAAGGTATTAAACCTAATGAAAGGATTTTGAGTACAACAGGGGGAAGCTATTCAATTGAATGCTAATTTAATTAGCAATAGCACTTAGACTTATATACTGCCTCACAGTGCTTTACAGCCCTCCCTAAGCAGTTTACAGAGTCAACATATTGCCCCCCAACAATCTGGGTCCTCATTTTACCGACCTCGGAAGGATGGAAGGCTGAGTCAACCTTGAGTCGGTGAGAATCGAACTGCTGGCAGTCGGCAGAATTAGCCTGCAATACTGCATTCTATCCACTGCGCCAACATGTCTCCTTATATTATTAGACAATCCATTCCCTATCCTATCCCTAAACATACAAAAATGGCTTTGTATTACTAGTGTTCAGCAATATGATTAACTGGTATTGACTGTGCACACTAAAATAAATTAGCAGAAAATTCTGGGTTTGTCCTATGTTAAAATACAAAAATTCAACCAGGACTAAACATTTTTACCTCAGAAGGATGGAAGGCTGAGTCAACCCTGAGTTGGTGAGAATCGAACTGCTGGCAGTCAGAATTAGCCTGCAATACTGCATTCTAACCACTGTGCCACCATGGCTCCTCACTAATCATCAGTGATTGCACCAAATATTTAATCTGACTAGTAAAACTCCCCTCCCAGATTTGTTGTACATCACTGGTATCAAGAAGGATGGGGGTGGTGATGAGTGAGATGATGGATTCAGAATTATGATGCAAGTGCCAACACTATTGTACATTGGCAACATACAAAGGGGGCAGGATTTGCATTGCTATCTTCTTGCCCACTTTGTTTCAAGTTACATTTAGAAGTGGCAAGATATTGCATTAATAACTTGAAGAATGCTGCACACTCTTCTGGATCTAACATTTCATTAATGTTAACCATAGCATAGAAATAAACCATGACTGGTAAGCTTCACAGAGCATGCAAAACCAAAACCAAATAAATTACATTGTCATAGTATTTGAAACTAGCCTGTTTTTTAAAAAATCAGCTTCCACTTCATGATTTAACAGTAGGATGAAGGTGTAAATTATGGCCATGGTGTTAAGAAATGCTACAGAAAACTTTCACTGAGATGAAACAGACTAGTTAGTAGAACTGGGAGGATTTTAAAAAACTAAAAATATGTGATACCAAAAAGAATTTATAACCTTATTTAGACAGGTTTTACTAGGCTAAAAATTTCCATTAATGGATCTAGCAAGAATTCAGCCCGATCTTTGAATAGATGAGAATGAGATTTCTCCGGAGTAATTTAGGAAATCCTGACAAATATAAATAGCTGACATCCATAAAACCGAAGATTCTCTTTCTGGTAGAACAGTGCATTGATTTTTTTCCCCTTAAAAATGGCATTTATAACTTTGCTCCTCGTTATGAACCTCGTTGCAAACAATATAAAAGATCAGAATGCAACTCTGATTCTGAAACCAGGTTTTCTAAAGAGTTATGGTTTTCACTTGATTCCTTCCTGTCCAGTCAAATCATTTATTAACTATCTGGGGGTGCAGATAACTAACAAACTGAACTGGTCTCTCCACACATCATTATTTTATTTTATTTATTTAATTTTTTTGAACTTATATGCCGCCCCATCTCTGAAGACTCGGGGCGGCTCACAACTAAAAACAGGAACAATAAATACTTAAAAAGATTAAACTAATTTTACAAGCCCCAAAATTACAAAAACTAAAATTTACAATAGTTAAAATTAAGAAATCATCCTTAGTGAAACATGCAAACCAGGGTCTGATGAAGAGAGCACATCTTTCTCCTTCTGTCCTGGCCACTTTTTGCAGAGGCCCGATTGGGAGCGTTTTAACAAACTGCATCACTGGTGGCAGCAGTGCCTCAGATAGAAAGTCCATACAGAGAGTGGTAAGGACAGCCAAGAAGATTATGGGAAACGCACTTCCTGTTATTCAGAGTACTGCTTATAAGTGCTACGTGCTTAGAGCTCAAAGCATTGTTAGAGACCCCACACACCCACTTCACAGTCTGTTTCTGTTGCTCCCCTCTGGGAGGAGGTTTTGAAGCATTTCTAGCAGGACTACCAGATTCTGTAACAGCTTTGTTCCCTATGCCATCTGTCTGGTAAACTCGCAAAATTCGTTTTTCTCACTACATACATGTACACATCTGAACTAGACTGTGTGGTTTCTCTGTATCATATAAAATATGTGGGTATATGCAATATTTGGATTTATTTTGTCATGCTTATGTAGTGTATATTGGATGTAGTGACCCTTTGACAGCTGTATGCAACAAAATTTCATTTTAATGTATGCCGATTAGCGTACATTCAAAGTGACAATAAAGTTATTCTAAGTCTATTTTTCTATTCTCTCAGAAGGTGCATTCTTAAGAATATACAACATACAGGAGGAATCCATGGCTATTAAGCTTTGAAATTTCATCACAGCAACTGTTTGGCCATAGTTTAATCATGGAATCTCAAAGCCAGCATCAAGTTGCTTGTCCACAGAAGTGGTAGGAAGTGATGCCATCTTCTTGGTATCACATATTTTAGTTTTTAAAATCCTTCCAGTTCTATGTATCTGTTTCATCTCAACGAGAGATGAATTGCACAGGGCAAAGGATGGGGGATATCACAGCTGAAACACCAGGCATGAGGTTGAAGAATTAATATGTGGTAGAGCTGGATTGGAAGAAAGACAAGTTTGGTCTGTCGTATGCTATTGAGCAATACCTGCAGAACTCATAAAAAAACACCAGGTGCGAAGGAAAGGCTACACCAGGAAGTGATGTTCTCCTGAAAGCTTTTACAAGATTATTATGAGGAAATAGGGTAAACATTTCAAACAATTTCACATTGGAAGACCTAAAGTTATTTTGAAAATGTGGGGAAGTTCATTTGAAACACTACTCTGTCAGCTATCTAAGCACAGAATAGAAATCAGTAGTAAATGCTCTCTAGGTTTCGAGAGATGCTGGCTAACTTTCTAATGATGAAGTAGAAAGATCTGAACTCATTACCAAATCCATTTAAGTGTCTCAACTTGCACAAGACTTCTTTGAAAACAATTGCTAAGACAGGATTAGATCATCTTGGGTGCCTTACTGTCAGTTGGTGACCTGAGGGATAATCTCATAGCATTTGAGCAACCAAAACAGGTTCTATGTGAGGAAAAGTCGTTGACAGTACAACTACAATGATATACCTTTTCTTTTTCTTTTGTTGTACTTTAACTGTTAAAGACATTTTCTATTTTTTTCTCTGACAATGCATGCATTTTTCCCAACTGTCATTATTTTAAATCAATAAAATAAAAAACAAATAATAACATGGATAATTCGCTATCGGTTGGAATCAAGTCTCTCAGCCTTTCTCCACTGCTCAGTTAATCTGCTATCCACCTGTCCTTGAGCATCCTAAAACTATACAAGGGTTAACATCTGTTGTTTCCATTGCCAGTCCCTATCCTTCCCTTACCACTAGAACAGAATGGAAGTGTCCTTATTTGAGGGCATTCAAAATTATGCTGTAAGAGACTGAGAAGTAGCCAGAGAAGAAAACCAGTGGATGTAAGAAGAGGCAAACCAGTCCACAGCTGAAGGACATGAAAAAAACATTGCCTTAATTGCTTGCTGAGGAGTCTGGCTGGGAATTCTACCATTTTCAAGACTATTTTAAGTCCCATGTAAATGGCAACACCCAAACAAGAACCAGAAAGAATTTTCAGTGGCACCTTTAATACTAGCAATCTAGTAGTAATTTTTAATAAACTCAGAGAGAACTTGGGAAAGATTCCATGGATGAAAATCCTAAGCAACTCAAGAATTTTGGGAAACTCTGAAAAGTATGATCATAGAAGCCCAGACCAGCACAATACCACTGAGAAAGAAAAACAAGAAATCCAAGAAGAAACCAGCATGGCTGCACAAAGAACTCTCTGGCAGATTGAAAGAAAAAAAAGACAAGTACAAAAAATGGAAAGAAGGACATACAACTAAGACAGAATATCAGCAGTTAGCCAGAATCAGCAAAGAAGAAGTTAGGATAGCAAAAGTTCAGAATGAACAAAGACTTGCAACAAAAGTCAAAGATAATTTAAAAAGTTTCTTCCAACATATAAATAACAAGAAAAAAAATCAAGGAAACAGTCGGTCCACTAAAGAGAGAAGATTGCAAGGAAGTAACAGGCAACAGAGAGAAAGCAGAACCGCTTAACTCATTCTTTGCCATCGGCAAAAAGAAACTATAGCTCAACCCACCAAAAACATAACTGTAAAAGACAGACCAGAAATAGAAGTTAAAATAAGCAAAAAAATAGTAAGAGAACACCTATCTGATCTTGATGAACACAAATCACCAGGGCCTGATGCATTACATCCCAGAGTTTTAAAGGAGCTGGCAGAGGTCATCTCAGAATCACTGCACCTTTCAAAAATTCTGGAGCACTGGGGAACTACCAGAGGACTGGAAAAGAGCTGATGTGGTTCCCATCTTCAAAAAAGGGGAAAAAACAGACCCAGGAAACTATAGACCAATCAGCCTAACATCAATACCCGGGAAGATACTGGAAAAGATAATAAAAAATCAGATCTGCCAACATCTAGAAACAAGTAAAGTAATAACTAGCAGTCAGCATGGGTTTGTTAAGAACAGATCATGCCAAACCAATCTTATTTCATTCTTCAACATAGTGACTAAATTAGTAGACCAGCAAAATACTGTGGACATAATATATTTAGATTTCAGCAAGGCATTCGACAAAGTAGACCACAACCTACTTTTTAGTAAGTTAGAAAAAAGTGGAGTAGATAGCATCACCACTAGATGGACTCTCAACTGGCTGACAAACCATAGTCAACGAGTAGTCCTAAATGGATCTAAGTCAACATGGAGGGAAGTAAGCAGTGGGTGCCACAAGGTTCCGTCTTAGGCCCAGTACTCTTCAATATCTTCATTAACAACTTAGATGAGGGAATAGAAGGGGAGCTTACCAAATTTGCAGATGATACTAAGCTGGCAGGAATATCTAACACCCAAGAAGATAGGCTTAAGATCCAGATGGATCTTGACAGACTAGAACGCTGGGCCATATCTAACAAAATGAAATTCAATGTAGAGAAAAGTAAAGTCCTACACTTAGGCAAGAAAAACCAAAAGTACACATATAGACTGGGTGAAACCAGGCTCAATAGCAGTAACTGTGAGAGGGATCTTGGAGTCTTAGTGGACAACCAGCTAAATATGAGCCAGCAGTGTGCAGCAGCAGCCAAAAAGCCAATGCAATCCTAAGTTGCATTAACAGAGGGATACAATCGAGATCAAGGAAGGTACTAATACCACTCTATAAAGCCTTAGTAAGACCACACCTAGAGTACTGCATCGAGTTTTGTTCACCACATTAAAAAAGATGTTGAGACTCTAGAAAAAGTACAGAGAAGAGCAACCAGGATGATGAGGGGACTGGAGACTAAAACATATGAAGAACGGTTACAGGAACTGGGCTTGGCTAGTCTAGTGAAGAGAAGGACCAGGGAGACATGATAGCAGTCTTCCAATATTTGAGGGACTGCCACAGAGAGGAAGGGGTCAAGCTATTTTCTAAAGCACCTGTAGGCCAGACAAGGAATAATGGATGGAAACTGAACAAGGAGAGATTTAACCTGGAAATAAGGAGAAACTTTCTGACAGTGAGAACAATCGACCAACGGAACAGCTTGCCCTCAGAAGTTGTGGGAGCGCCATCACTGGAGGCTTTCAAGAAGAGATTGGACTGCCATTTGTCAGAAATGGTGTAGGGTCTCCCGCTTGGGCAGGGGGTTGGACTAGATGACCTACAAGGTCCCTTCCAACTCTAATTATCTGTTATCTGTTATCTGATATAGTCAAAGGCTAAAATCTCCCATGTGGAAACTGCTTTTAGGAAATTACTATTTTTTTTATATAAAAGTTTTTTATTTTGATACAGACATACAAACAGGACATACAAAACATAAAAACCATCTTCCATATATACATACAGTGTGTCAGTTGGTTACAAATCCTTTGTGTCATCCTTTCATATTCATCACTCACAATTTATCAAAAAGAAAATTTCTCATATTATCAATAAAACATTATGTATTTATCAATTATTACTTGTGTACAATTAAACTATTTATTTCATCATATATACAGATATATTTTTAATCTAAAATTTATGTTATAATGCTCATCCAATGGTTATATATATCAACATTATATTTTATATCAGCCTATTATATTTCTATTACAAAATTATATAGTCTATTGCATTACCAAGTCTTTTATCCTACCATTGATAAAACAAATCCCATATCTTGTAAAATTGTTTATCTTCTTGTTCTCTAATTTCAAATGTCAATTTACTCATTTCAGCACAGTCCATAATTTTCCTAATCACTTCCTCCTGCATAGGTATTTTATCATTCTTCCAATTTTTGGCAAATACAATTCTAGCTGCTGTTAAAACATTTACAATCAAATATTTCAACTCTTTATTGTAGATATCTGGTATAATTCCCAATAAAAATATTTCTGGTTTCAAGTCTATGTGTTGTTGTATCATTTTTCCAACCATGTGGATTTTAGTCCAATATCTTTTTGCATCCGGACAAGTCCACCACATATGGTAATATGATCCAGGTATCCCATGTGGAAACTGCTTTTAGGAAATGACTAATTAAGTAATTATGTAGTCATCCAATCAGCCTTAGGCAAGGAAGGCCCACTTCTATATCTTCAGATGCCATGTCATTCTGTAAACAAAGGCTTGGTAATAAGGATGATAGCATTTGGACTTATACAGGTGAAACTCAAAAAATTAGAATATCGTGCAAAAGTTCATTTATTTCGGTAATGCAACTTAAAAGGTGAAACTAATATATGAGATAGACTCATTACATGCAAAGCAAGATAGTTCAAGCCGTGATTTGTCATAATTGTGATGATTATGGCTTACAGCTCATGAAAACCCCAAATCCACAATCTCAGAAAATTAGAATATTGTGAAAAGGTGCAATATTCTAGGCTCAAAGTGTCCCACTCTAATCAGCTAATTAAGCCATAACACCTGCAAAGGGTTCCTGAGCCTTTAAATGGTCTCTCAGTCTGGTTCAGTAGGAATCACAATCATGGGAAAGACTGCTGACCTGACAGTTGTGCAGAAAACCATCATTGACACCCTCCATAAGGAGGGAAAGCCTCAAAAGGTAATTGCAAAAGAAGTTGGATGTTCCCAAAGTGCTGTATCAAAGCACATTAATAGAAAGTTATGTGAAAGGAAAAGTGTGGAAGAAAAAGGTGCACAAGCAGCAGGGATGACCGCAGCCTGGAGAGGATTGTCAGGAAAAGGCCATTCAAAAGTGTTGGGGACTTTCACAAGGAGTGGACTGAGGCTGGAGTCAGTGCATCAAGAGCCACCACACACAGACGGATCCTGGACATGGGCTTCAAATGTCGTATTCCTCTTGTCAAGCCACTCCTGAACAACAAACAACGTCAGAAACGTCTTACCTGGGCTAAAGAAAAACAGACCTGGTCTGTTGCTCAGTGGTCCAAAGTCCTCTTTTCTGATGAGAGCAACTTTTGCATCTCATTTGGAAACCAAGGACCCAGAGTCTGGAGGAAGAATGGAGAGGCACACACTGCAAGATGCTTGAAGTCCAGTGTGAAATTTCCACAGTCTGTGTTGATTTTGGGAGCCATGTCATCTGCTGGTGTTGGTCCACTGTGCTTCATTAAGTCCAGGGTCAATGCAGCTGTCTACCAGGAGATTTTGGAGCACTTCATGCTTCCTTCCCAGACAAGCTTTATGGGGATGCTGACTTCATTTTCCAGCAGGACTTGGCACCTGCCCACACTGCCAAAAGCACCAAAACCTGGTTCAATGACCGTGGGATTACTGTGCTTGATTGGCCAGCAAACTCGCCTGACCTGAACCCCATAGAGAATCTATGGGGCATTGCCAAGAGAAAGATGAGAGACATGAGACCAAACAATGCAGAAGAGCTAAAGGCCACTATTGAAGCATCCTGGTCTTCCATAACACCTCAGCAGTGCCACAAGCTGATAGCTTCCATGCCACGCTGCATTGAGGCAGTAATTGCTGCAAAAGGGGCCCAAACGAAGTACTGAGTACACATGCATGCTTATACTTTTCAGACGTCCGATATTGTTCTATGTACAATCCTTGTTTTATTGATTGCAGGTAATATTCTAATTTTCTGAGATTGTGGATTTGGGGTTTTCATGAGCTGTAAGCCATAATCATCACAATTATGACAAATCATGGCTTGAACTATCTTGCTTTACATGTAATGAGTCTATCTCATATATTAGTTTCACTTTTTAAGTTGCATTACTGAAATAAATGAACTTTTGCACGATATTCTAATTTTGTGAGTTTCACCTGTATATCTCATGCCATCGTTTTTATAGCACTCTCTGAGCAGTTTACAATGTCAGCATATTGCCCCCAACAATCTGGATCCTCATTTTACTGCCCTTGGAAGAATGGAAGTCTGAGTCAAACTTGATCCATTGTCAAGGTTGAACTCCAGGCTGTGGGCAGAGTTATTGTGCAATATTGCATTCTAACACATTCCATGTCTGCACATATTGTTGCAACAACTTTCATGTTAGCATGTCTTTGAGACATTATGGCTATAATTCTGTAAAATTCCAAAGAGCCATTATAATGCAGCAAAGAAATATAGAACGTTCTAATTTTTTTGTAGTACTAGTCTCAATGTTGATGGAGAATCATAAGGGTCTGATAGGTCATAATGGAGGCCACAATCTTCTAAAACAGGATTTCCTAAACTTGGCAACTTTAAAACATATGCAATTCAATTAATTAAGCAATTCATTTTAATTAAGTCGAATAAATAAATAAATAAATAAATTCCCAGATTCACTCAATTCCCAGAATTCCCCAAACAGCTAACAAACTAAGAAATTCTGGGAGATGAAGTCCATGTGTTAATGTTGCTAAGGTTGGGAAACCCTGTTTTAAAACTGGATCTAATCCTAGAAACACTTTTGCAATCTTGAATATAGGCTATCTCCCATAATTATGAATATAAAAAGTATTTTTTTTTAATTACATTTATATGCCGCCCTTCTCCGGAGACTCAGGGCGGCTTACAATTTTTGGGATACAACCCAATGCACTCAGCAATAGCCTTCCTTCCATTGTTATTCCTGCTTATTACTAAGTGGCATTTTTACAAGGTCAGCTAATTGCCCCCAACAATCTTGGGTCCTCAATTTACCTACCCCGAGAGGTTGGAAGGCTGAGTCAACCTTGAGCCTGGTGGGATTGGAGCCTACAGCAGTTGTAGGCAGCTGGAACTTAAGTGCAGGCAATTAACAGCCTGAGCCACCAAGGCTCTTTGTTTTGATGGATGGCTGAAATATTTCAAACAAGCTCTCTAAAAATCCATACGAACGGTAACTTTCTTGCATGGATTGCAGCATTCAAACAAGTAAAACTATTACTAGGCGATCAATGTACCAAAGCTAGTTACTGTTCTGTCCAGTTCCAGGAGATTTGGCAACCTTTCAAACTTTTTGTATTTTTTTTTACATTACTTAATCTGAGAAATTTTAGGAATGTAGGGGGCTGCTTTAATCAAAATAATTAACTCTGCAGAATGAAAATGTTCATTACAAGCACATGATGGAGAGCAGTGTTTCATATATGTGGAGAAGCATTGCAGATTCTTATAGCACACCCTGAATTGTGCAAGGCAGCCATCAATGTTCCTTCACCTTATATCCCCTGTAAAAACAAAACTACGACTGCCACGACTTTCTGTCTGCTAGCTGCCTTTGATGAAAAGGTTTGTGCCTCACATCTGGCTAGGTTAATGTTAGAATGAATTCCAGGTCCCTCCTTTTGTCCTGACAACAGATGCATAAACATTTCTCAGATGAATGGGAGGTGAGGGAGAGGCTATAATTCTTCAAAACACTTCAGGAAGTATTTGCAGCTATGCTTCTGGACTTGATTTATATTGCTTTTTTTCCCCCTTTCTTTCTATGTCTGCAATGCTGACTCACATCTTAAATCCAGGTCAAGAATTTCAAATAAAAGCCTGGATAGTTTGGCTGCAATATATGGTTTGTTCCAGGGTTCCAAATTATCTTGGGTGAAACTGCCAAAAGTTTAACACATATATGTTACAATTACAATTACAATATCAAATTATATTATATAAGGGGCTGCCAAAAAGAAGAGGGGCTATTCTCCAAAGCTCCTGAAGGCAGGACAAGAAGACATGGATGGAAACTAATCAAGGAGAAAAAAAACCTAAAACTAAGGTGAAATTTCCTGATAGAACAATCAGTGGAAGGATTTGCCTCCACAAGCCCTGGGTGCTCCATCACTGAAGGTTTTTAAGAAGAGATTGGATAACCATTTGACTGCATTGGTATAGAATTTTCTGCCTGAAGAAGACCTCCAAGGCAGTGGTGAGATTCAAAAATTTTTACTACTGGTTCTGTGAGCGTGGCTTCATGGGTGTGCCTTGGCTTGGTGGGCGTGCCTCGGTGGGTGTGGCAGGGGAAGGATACTCTAAAATCTCCATTCCCACCACACTCCTGGGGGAAAGTTACTACAAAATCCCTTTCCCTCTCCACCCCACTGACCTGCTTTCCAGCTCCGTTCTCCTGTGCAGGGCAACCAACGAAGACCCAGCCAATCAGCTGGGATGCGGGAAGCAGAGAATAGATGGAGGCGGGCCAGTCAGAGGTGGTATTTGCCGGTTCTCCGAACTACTCAACATTTCCGCTACTGGTTCTCCAGAACTGGTCAGAACCTGCTGAATACCACCTCTGCTCCAAGGTCTCTTCCAATTCTATTATTCTGTGATATTACGGGTCCACCATAAACAATACCGGTAGTTCTCAACTTACAACCATTTGTTTAGCCAATATTCGTGTTGCAACAAAAAGTGTAACTTATGACTGGTCCTAAGTTGCAGCAATCCCCCAACGTCATGTGATCAAAATTCAGGCACTTGGCAACTGGCATGAATTTACAGTGGTTGCAGCATCCCAGGGTCATGTGATCATCACTCATAACTTCCCTGACTGGCTTCTGATAGGCAAAGTCAAGGGGGGAAGGAGGTGTAAAGCTGGATTGGCTTAATGACCACATTATTCATTTAACAACTGTAGTGAATCACTTAATCATAGCAAAACATTAAATATAATTGGGCACAACTCAGTTAACAACTGCCTTGCTTAGCAATGGAAATTCTGGTCCAAATTGTGGTCATAAGCCAAGGGCTCAGTGGTGGGTTGCTGCCAGTTCAGACGGGCTCACCCGTAGTTATGACCATTGGTTGGGCCTGCTCACCAGCCCAGGTGTTATCCCGTCCTATATATTTAACCTTTTTGCTCGCTGACCAGCTGCTTTCCGCGCCTCGCCCAATCTACTCACCCTGGCTGTCGTGCACAGGAAATCCCTTGGTTTTGCAGCACGAGTGCTCACATTTTTGGCAAACCGGTTGTTAAAAGTATGTGCAGCCCACCTCTGCAAGGACTGCTTATATCCACTTTATCATGCACATTCATGCCTGGGGTTTTCTTTTCTCCCACCATCTCTATCCAGAGCTAGAAGAAAGTGAAGGGATAGCACTCAGATCTATGGCAATAAACACTTTTCAAGCACAGAGAGAAGATAAATGTGGAATTAGGATCAAGCAATGACATTATTATTATGAACCACTTTGTGTAGATAATATAATAAATGATTGTTTGGGGAAAAACACCTACATGAACTTATTCTGCCTGACTAGCTTAACTTCTGCACATCTGCACATTGTGCTACTAAGGCAGACTGTATCATGGTTTGTTCACTTTTGACCTGTAGGATGTGAAAAGCGTCTACAACTCACTCCCTGAAGTGCTTCACTCTAAAGCTTCCATTAAGCAGAAGTTTCCACACAGTCTGTTGAATATTTTTGCACAAGGCAACTTAATATGTAAAATGCTCTTTAAAAGCAGGGGCTGCCTGCATTGTTTCTGGAAGCAGCTTTTAAGAGCCGCTTCCCTTAAGAGATCAAAGAGAAGCAACCTGCTGACGTTTTTTAAAGCCCCAATGGCTTACCAGGTCTCCCGAGTTCATTGTGGTTTGAGGGTGAGATTCAAGGTATTAGTGACAACATATAAAGTCCTACATGGCTTGGGTCCAGGGTACTTGCGGGAACATCTCCTGCCAGCATCACACTCCGATCGCTCTGTACGCTCCCACAGGCAGGGCCTCCTTGGGGTACTGTCAACCAGACATTGTCGGCTGGCGGTGCCCAAGGGTAGGGCCTTCTCTGTGGGAGCACCCACCCTGTGGAATCAGCTCCCCTTGGACCTTCATTTGGCCCCGATCTCCGCTCCTTCTGCCGTGACCTGAAGACCTGGTTATTTCAGCAGGCCGGCCTGGACTGAACCAAGGGGGGGTGGTCTCTTCTTTTTTAAAGTAGTTTTAATTGTTTTAATATTGGGCTTGTATCATTTAATCGTTTTTAGGTAAATTATTGCATTATATTTTATATTGTGAGCTGCCCTGAGTCCTTAGGGAGAGCGGCATACAAGTCTAATAAATTATTATTATTATTATTATTATTATTATTATTATTATTATTTAACCATGGCCTAGCAGGTATAGCTGTGATTTATTCGTCAAGCCATGATAAACAACTCCCACACTTTGGCAGTATTTTTTTTTTAATTCATATTTATATCCCGCCCTTCTCCGGAGACTCAGGGTGCTTACAGTTTTTGGGATACAACTCAATGCGCTCAGCAATAGCCTTCATTCCATTGTATATGCCTGCTTATACTAAGCAGCGTTTTTTACAAAGTCAGCTTATTGCCCCCAACAATCTTGGGTCCTCAATTTACCTACCCCGAGAGGATGGAAGGCTGAGTCAACCTTGAGCCTGGTGGGATTCGAGCCTGCAATAATTACAGGCAGCTGGAGCTATTTGAACCACAAAGACCAGGCTTGTGTAGATAACGGCAACAGCAGCCATTCAAATTAGCCCAGGGTTCATTCTTAGGCTGAGAAACTTTGGGGGCTGAGTGGAGAAAGTAGATAAAATCACGAATAATCGGTTTTCACACGGTTATAAAACCAATGGATCCCAAATCAGAAAAAAAGGAACAAAAGCTGAGAAAAACACCGTAATAGCTCATATTCTTGTACCGCTATATTTTGCCAAACGTTTGGTCCTTTCTTTTCTCTCCTTCTCCATTAAGGATCCCGTTAAGTCGCTACAGGCGCGTGAAAGAGGGCGGGAGAAATAATATTACACACTTGGGATTCTCCTCAGCGGCCTCCCCAAAATAGGCTTCCCTCCACAATACCCCAACGCGCAAGCGCGCTCCTGAGAGTCCACCGGCTCGCCAGGTGCGGGGCGCGTGCCTGTGGCGCTTTTTCACATCTGTTCTTTGCGACCCTCCCCCGGCGCGCCCGTGCGCGCCGCTCTCCTCGGAGCCTGATCCGCTCTCTCGGGGCGAGGCGAGGCGAGGGGCGGCGCACCCCGCTACCTGAGCGAGTCACGTGGGCGCTTCCTGGCAAGGGGATGGGCTTCCTCTTGTCAGAGGTGCCGGGGAGGGACGTCGAGGGAGGGGTGTGTGTGTGTGTGTGTCTGTGTGTTCTTTCCTTCTTCTCTCGGAGTGCCCAAACTGGACCTGCCTCCGCTTCGCTTAGCCTCCTCCCGCTTCCTGGGTTCTCCTGTGGCGGAGAAGGCGAACCACTTTAAGCGAGGAAACGAAAGAACGAGGAGAGGAAAGTTGGAAAACTTGTTCGTCAACTCCTCCTGCTGTGCAGCCGCTGGTGACCGCGGAGAGCGAAAAGAGAGGGCGAGGGAGAGCGCGCCGGCGCGCCTGAAAATAAAGAGCATGAAAGCGGACTGAGCGACGGGTCGCAGAGAGGGGTTCCGCTTGGAGGCGCCGGGGGTGGTAAGCGAAGGGACGGCGAGGGGTTGTGGGGTTGGGAAGGAGGGATGCCGCGGATCTGGCGGGGAGGGGAGCCCCGGAAGGCTTTCCCTGGGCTTTGTTCTCACCTGACAGTCCGCTGAACGCGCCGCTGCCTTGCGGTCGCGCTCCGTTTCTCCAGATGGACCTGTCGCCAGACTGGACTACGAGTCCCACCTTCCCCGCTGCACACCAGTGCGATAGACGTTATTAGGGAAGCATCTGGCGGGCACCAGCTTGGCGAGGGTGCTGGGCAGCAAGCGGGGCGTAACAGGCTGACTTGAGGGGGTTGCTGGTGGCTGAGGGTCTCTCCTGATTCCCCCCTTCCTACGCCCTTCTCCTCAGATCTTTCGTACGGATAATGTTTTTGTCATGTTTTGGGCTTGTTGGGGTGGATTTATGCAGGCAAAATTGTGCCCCTTGTCTGGCCATTGAACATGTGATAGACAACTTGAAGTTTGGCCTTGAACTAGAAACTTTGTGCTAAGTGCAGATAAGCGTGCAGGTGTGAAAGCAATAAACCATATTGCATTCTGGCTCTGATTTAATATTTAATCCAGTGATCAACTTGTTTTCTCGAATCTTTGCCAATTGCTAATGTCAAGTATATAAATTTTTTCCATCTGTAATTTCTCAGATGGATCTTTTCCATCTTCAGGCTTCAGGATACCCCAGGCTGCTGTTTTCTTATTCCTAGGTGGATTGACAGCTCACAGGCAGACCTAATCCATTAGTGGCCCTGGTGCAGATGGACTTCTAATGGTGAAAAGTGTCTATTTTTCTGAATAATAGATTACAGATAACAGATAATTAGAGTTGGAAGGGACCTTGTAGGTTGTCTAGTCCAACCCAAGCGGGAGACCCTACACCATTTCTGACAAATGGCACTCCAATCTCTCCTTGAAAGTCTCAAGTGATTACGCTCCCACAACTTCCGAGGACAAGTGTTCCATTGGTTGATTATTCTCACGGTCAGAAAGTTTCTCCTTATTTCTAGGTTGACTCTCTCCTTGTTCAGTTTCCATCCATTATTCCTTGTCTGGCCTTCGGGTGCTTTAGAAAATAGCTTGACCCCCTCCTCTCTCTGGCAGCCCCTCAAATATTGGAAGACTGCTATAATGTCTCCCCGGTCCTTCTCTTCACTGGACTAGCCATGCCCAGTTCCTGTAACCATTCTTCATAAGTTTTAGTCCCCTAATCATCCTGGTTGCTCTTCTCTGCACTCTTTCTAGAGTCTCAACATCCTTTTTATAGTGTGGTGACCAAAACTGGATGCAGTATTCTAGGTGTGGTCTTACTAAGGCTTTATAGAGTGGTATTTTTTTTTAATTTTAAAAACAACTTTATTTACAAACTTAAAAACACACATGTACAAAAACACTGATAGAAAATACAAAAAACACTAACATATAAATATTCTTTACACTGTTATCGAATTTGATACAATCTACTAGTCTGTACAAACTAATGCTTATCTCATCTTTGTTCACTATCATCTAAACATTAAATAACTCGCACTTCTCTACATTGGTTTATAACTATTTTTTTAACTAATAATACATTAATACTGTTTAAGTATTAAATAAAGTAACTTATTAAGTAAATAATAATGTTAATTTATTTATTTATTTATTATTTGAACTTATATGCCCCATCTCCAAGACTGCTTACAACTAAGAAGCAAAGAACAATAAATACATTAAAAACGATTAAATCAGAATTATAAGCCCAAATATTTATAAAATGAGTTAAAATTTAAAATAACCCTCCCAAAGGGTCACAGCCCGGGTTGGTCAAATAACCAGGTCTTCAACTCGGCGGAAGGTGCGGAGGTCAGGGGCCAGGCGGAGCTCCAAAGGCAGTTGATTCCAGAGGTCAGGGGCAGCAACAGAAAAGGCTCGTCGTCGAGGAACCGCCAGCCGGCATTGGCCCGCCGGAACCCCGAGGAGTCCTTGCCTATGAGCTCGAACAGGCGATCGGTGTTTGACATCGGAAGAAGGCGCTCCCTTAAATATTGAGGACCCATGTCGTGAAGGACTTTGTATGTTAACACTAAAACCTTGAATCTCACCCGGAGCGCAACCGGCAACCAATGAAGAGAAAAGAAGCTTTAAGGCCTTTGTTATCTTTGTATTTTCTGAATAAATTGCAGAATATAATATGATTCTTGGGTTCATTTGTTTTTAGCATTTTTTCCTTTATGATCTACCCATTTATACCATTTATCCCCTATCCGGTAATAATCTGTATACTCCTTCCCATTTATCTTGAGCATAAGTCTCTCCAGTTGCGCACATTCATAAGTTTTTGAATAGCAACATGCATTGGTGGTATATTTGGTTTCTTCCAATATTGAGCTAATCAAATCCGTGCCGCTGTTAATAAGTGTATAATTAAATATCTTACTTTAGGGGAATAATCTCCTTTAATTATTCCCAACAGGAATAGTTCCGGTTTCCACTCCAGTCCACACTCTATGATTTCTTCTATCCACATTTTTATTTTTAACCAATATTTCTTTGTCTCAGGACATGTCCACCATAAATGAAAATATGTACCAAATTTCTCCTTGCATTTCCAACAGCTTGGGTTTGCTGTTGGAAATATTTTGGCCAATCTTGAGGGTGATGCCATCTATACATCATTTTATACAAATTCTCCTTATGTGCTACTGATTTGGTTAACATAAGATTTTTTTGCCAGATTTCCTCCCAATCATCCAGGTCAATACTATAACCGAATTTTTTTTCCCAAGCCAACATAGGTCTTTTTTAATTCTCTACCATTTCCTTTTCTAATAAATAATTATATAGTTTAGAAATCAAACTTTTCTCAGCACCTGTGAGTATTTTATCTAATTGTGTATCTTTTCCCTCAATTATAGAGTGGTATTATTACCTCACTTGATATTGATTGTACCCCTCTGTTAACGCAATTTAGGATTGCATTAGCTTTTTTGGTGGCCACTGCACATTGCTGGCTCATATGTAGTTGGTTGACTTAACGGAGGCTTGATAACCACCCCAGTTAAAGATGGGGCAGAAACTGTTATTGCAGTTGGGAAACTGTTCATTGCCCTTTTAAAAACAAAAGGCAGAAAAAGAAAAAAAAGTCAAATAGTTGAAGGCGTAATGCGTAAATAATTTTGGGATAGAGTATCTTGGAAGGATTTTGACTTGCCACATCATTCTTTGCTTGAATGTGTGGCAGTAAAACAATCTATATAACCTAGTCCTCAGTTTATGACCACAATTGAGCCATTTGTTAAGTCAGTTTTATGATCTTTCTTGCCACAGTTTTTAAGTGAATCACTGCAGTTGATAAATTGGTAACCCAGTTATTAAGTGAATCTGGGTTCCCCGTTGACTTTGCTTACGAGAAAATCGCAAAAGGTAATCTCATAATCTTGGAACACTGCAATGGTCATAAATATGAACCCGTTGCCAAGCATCTGAATTTTGATCACATGGCCATGGGGATGCTGCAAAGGTTGTAACCCTGAGAAACAGCCATAAGTCCAGTTTTCAGGGCCGTTGCAACTTTGAATGGTCACTAAATGAACTGTTACAAGTCAATGACTACCTGTACTCAAGTATCCTATGCTTCTCCAACATGCAAAGAAATCGGAAATGAGCAAGAATGTTGTCCCTTCTTTCTAATCTAGCAATTCAACACGGATCTGAGTTTCTTGAACTCATCAAATACCATAATTTTCATATTCTTCATTTTTAATGAGCAAAACTTTATTATCTTGACTTTTATGGCCACTTATCTTAAATTCATTACATTGGGGGGTTAATACAGTTATAAACAGCATAAAAATCAATAAGACGATAAATACTATATCACACATATAATTCACCACCAACATAAAAAGCAGAACTGCCTTCAAGTAATCAACATAATCATTCCATTCATCTAGATCTCCAGGTTGAGTTGGAAAACTAACTCTTTAAAGGCCTTGCAAAAAGGCTGAAGGGGTTGGGAATAATCCAGATTCTGGGGATTTATTTATTCAGCGCATGGCATATCATGCACAGACTAACAATATATGCTAACATTTCACCTAGATTAGTAAAACACAATAACATGTAAACATAAAAAAGATGAGGGTGAAGGTTCATTCTCTGAGCTTGTAGGTTGGTTTCCAAACATTTCGTTACCAGCCTAGGTAACATCTTCAACAGAGTTTAGGGCGTGTCGTCGTTGTCCTTCTGTTTATAAGGGCTTCGGGTGTGGGTGTATCCAGTGAGGGTCTTGTGATGGGTGAGCTGTGAGTCATCAGTGAGAAACTTGCAATGGGTCTTGTGATAAGGAGATTACATCAGGTTGGGGTCATTGAACTGGTAGTGGTGGGGTTGCGTGGATTGGTTGAAAGTCGGTCTGTCTCTGATTGGCTGTGCAGTTGATTTAGGATTCTGAGGGTTCATAGGCTGGCTGTAGGTCAATGTGTCTGTTTATTTTTTATGTATTTTATTTGTTTGTCAAACATGTACAAGATAGCAAGTATAGGTATGAACATAAACACGAACAAAGGAAGTAAATACAGATAAATGGGGACAGTAAGACAGGACGGTAGGCGTGCTAGTGCGCTTATGCATGCCCCCTTTAAGGACCTCCTAGGAATGGGGTGAGGTCCACGGTAGACAGTTTGAGGTTGAAGCAGAGAGGGTTTGAGGCTGTAACAATGGAGTCGGGTAGAGCATTCCAGGCGTTGACCACTCTGTTGCTGAAGTCATATTTTCTGCAATCAAGTTTGGAGCGGTTTACCTTGAGTTTGTATCGATTGTTTGCCCATGTATTATTGTGGTTGAAGCTGAAGAAGTCATTGACAGGCAAGATGTTGATGGAATTGCTTGTGGAGTATTAAAAAGATGTAGGTTCAAATACCATTGTCTAGCCCATCTAACTACTGAAGTGTAGCAACTAGTTAGTATAGTTAGTTTATGACTCACTGGGCTGTGGGGACCCAATCAGATAAATATAATAGTAGGAGTTAGCTAACTGGGTTAGCATATTGGGCAATTTGCATGTTGCTTTTCATTTCGGGGAGAAACCCCCTGCAGTCTATATCAGGGGTCTCCAACCTTGACAACTTTAAGCCTGCGGACTTCAACTCCCAGAATTCCCTAGCCAACTGGCTGGGGAATTCTAGGAGTTGAAGTCCTGCAGGCTTAAAGTTAGCATGGTTGGAGACCCCTGGTCTATATGGCAAGCATTGGTCTTTCCAATAATCATCTGACTCTCTGCCTAATCTTCATTCCAAATGTTACTTGTATGAGTAATAAAATGTCTCAGTTTTAATAAACTGTGGTCCAGTTGCCATGATTTAACCCTTTTAAGATATTGAAATGCAGCATTGTTTATATTTAAAAATCAGGTGAAGGTATATACCTTCAGACGGTTACAGTGTCATCTACAGTTTGATGTGGGACCCCACAGTCACACTGAGGGGAGGATACTATGCCCCACTCATATGGAGTTCCAGCAGACGCTGTGTGAGGTGCGAATCCTATTCAGGATTGTCCGTTTGCTGTCATGATAGTTCAAAGCCTGACACTCTTTTGTGGGTCATTTATATGTCTTCCTATGTTTGGGCATTCAGGGAGCGTTCCATTGGGAATTGATGTTAAAGTTGTGCAGATGTTGTGGAAGTGATTTTGGGGATAATCCAAGGAGATTTAATTCAGTTGAATTAAGAGCAAAGATACATTTTTGCCCATTGCTTTTGAGTTTTCCCCACTTGGGTTGAATCCATATGACACAGTATGGTTGCTTGGTTTGAGGTTCATTCATTATACTATTTGAAACTAGTTGGTATGGTTAGTTTATGGCTCAGTGGGCTGTGGGGATCCAGTCAGGTGAATATAATGGTAACATTTAGCAAACAGTGGGTTAGCATATTGGGCAAGCAAATCTTTTGCTTTTAATAGTTTGTATTAAAAGAGTTTGCATGTATAATGTGAAATACATTGAAAGAAAAAATATAGCAAATGTGGAACAGAAAAAAAGGAAAAGACTCCAAGGGAAAAAAAGATAAGAAAAAGAAAAGATGAAAAAATATATAAACAGTTGGCTTTTGAACTTCCTCTTGAATTGTATCCTCACATACAATTCCAGAAAGAAATGGTTGGTTATTAGTATGAAAAATTTGAATTGTATATTTTTTCAAGATATTTATCTACCGTGTTTCCCCGAAAATAAGACCTACCCCGAAAGTAAGACCTAGCACTATTTTCTAAACCTGCCCTAATATAAGACCTACCCCGAAAATAAGACCTAGTTAGCTTTTTATGTTTTGATTATGTTCAGTGTATTTTTTTAAATGTTGTGAATAGAAGTTGTGAAAGAATAGCATTAGAAACTTTCTAAGTACCGGTAGCATATCTTTGAAAGTCATTTTTACCTTACTGCTGCATTCTAAAAGGTAAATTCTACATTCAAGACCATAGTATGTATGTATGTATGTATGTATGTATATATATATATATATATATATATATATATATATATATATATATATATATATATAAAAGAGCGAAATACCACTAATGCATCATCACAAAATCTCCAGAACCATAAAGCCTACAAACTTGAAATTTGGCACGTATGTTTCTCTTGGCTTCTAGGGGCTCACTAAGAAAGGATTTTTTGAAATGACCATAAGAGCATTAGTATTTCGTATATTATTATTAACATGCTCTGATGCTAAGGAGTTCTACTCCCCCTCCCCACCTGAAAAGAAATCTGCTTCAAATGCAAAACACAAGCAGAGGAGAGGAATTTCAGTTTCAGTTTTAGTTTCACAGCAGCAACCAGCTTTTGTACAGAACAATTGAGCTAAGCCACGCCCAGGCTCCTTGCTGCCTCCTTGCTCACACAGCAAATACTGTTTCAGTTTCCAAACAGCTCTCAACTCTCTCACACACTGACAGGACGCTAGCCAGTTGAATACCAATGGATGCTGATAGGCAGAGGCACAATTTTTTCCCCTCATTTTCCTCCGCAAAAACTAAGCCCAATCACATAGTTTCATAGCAAAGCACGGGTATAGAGCTAGATTATATGTTATTCACATTCAATTTTTTGCCGCCATTTACTACAAAAATAGCAGTCATGTACATTTGCACAATTAGTAGGCCTGAGTGACCCTTCACTCAGACAAAGGCAATTTCATGGGGAAAACAAAAACCTAGAATCATAAGATTGGAAGGGACCCCAGAAGTCTTCTAGTCCAAACACCTGCTCAAGGCATGAGCCTTATACATTCCCAATCAAATGGATGTCCAGTCCATTTTTGAAAACCTCCAGTGACTCATAACTCTTGAGAGGCAAGCTATTCCATTGATTAATTGTTCTCGCGTCAGAAAATTTTTCCTTCTAGGTTAGATTTCTCTTTAATCAGCTTCCCCCATTACTTCATTCTCAGGTACTGTGGAGAATAAGTCAATCCTTCGTGATAGCCACTCAAGCATTGGAAGACAGTTATCATGTCCCCCTAATTCTCTTCTTTGATAGGCTAGACATACCTAGCTTTTCAACCATTCATCGTATGATTTAGCCTCTAGATCAGGGGTGTCAAACTCAAGGCCTGGGAGCCAGTTCCAGTCCACAGGGTGCTTAGATCTGGCTCATGGGACTGCCCTGGAAACAGCAAAGGACCAGCCCGTGCACGGCCCTCCCAAGCTCCGTTTTCATTGTCAGAGGGTTGCAGGAGGCCATCATAGCCGAAAACGGAGCTCGGGAGCCCATTTTCCCTGGCACAGCTCTTGGGCCACCACAGGCATCCCCAACACGAGTGACGTCGAGCTGGCCATGCCCACCCTGACCATGCCCCCCCCAGCCCCCCCCGAGGTAAAATAACCCTGATGCGACCCTCAATGAAATAGAGTTTGACACCCCTGCTCTAGATCCTTTGCTGGCTGACTAAATTTTGCAAGGTGAGGAAGGATGGGTGGAGTTGCTGAAACCTCAGAGGAGCTCTTGACACTCCAAATTTTTGCTCCAGGGCTGTTCTTGAGTGTGGGGGTGTGTATTCTTCCTTTGCATTCACCTACGCTGTACAATTATTTCTGAATAAGCACAATTAAACAGAATGATTGCCTTCATTCTAAGACATAATATGATTTGTTCCGTTTGCATACATTTAGCTACTTTGTGTGGCTTTGTGTTGTAGGAACACAGTCAAAGATGCCCTATTCAGTAAACAGTGATTTTTTTCATGGATGAATAATAGGAATTTAAGCTTTTTATTACAGGACTAAAATAGCTATTCAGGAAGATTGGTTTAGAAATCTTTTCCTGGTGTATGTTGCTTAGCTCAAGAGATATCTGTTGGTGATTCACCAGAGCAGGAATTTCAGCAAGTTCCGACTAGACTCGAAAAGTGAGTGGAGATACCACTGTTTAGTCCAGAATTCAGTATGACCTTCTTCAAATATGTACACTATTTACCCAGAGATTCAGATTTTTCCATGTTATACATGGCAAGTAAATATATTTTTTTTAGAAGTTAAAGGAGGTTATTTTCCATTAAACAACAATTAGACGTCATCTGGGCTGGTGAAATTGTGACTTTCACCCCTGTCCCTGACAGTGTTGCTGTTGGCACCTTGGTGTTAAAACAAAGAAAATTTAATATTTTTTTTTCTTTAGGTAAAATTACATAGTAAACATGTTGGGACTGGCACAGTTTGTGTTTTGTTTCCATAAGTAAGTATAGCTTGTAGCAGTGTTCTTTTAAAAGCATCCAGGCTAATTGACTTTAATTAAAGACTACATTGGATAACAAATTAGATCAAAGTTTAACCACATCATGTCAATTTTTAGCATGTTACAGTTGAACTGAATTGAGGAACATTTTCTGAAATCATGGGATGCTTAGAGCCAGGCTGATTTCTTGGCAGCGATATAGAAGTGGTTTGTCATTATCTTTAAAAGTTTTTTCCCCCTTATCTTGAGATTTCCTAGTACTGTCCTATCCCAATATACTAGCTCTGACCCTGCTTAGTGTTTTTCAAAATTAATCAGATTCTCTGTCTTTGGATAATATTTCTGCTAGAAGATTTACAGTGGTCATAAGAACATCAAAGAGTATGAACAATTTACTGGCTCTGAATAGTCTGTATTGTGTTTCCAGCCTATTCTACATTAATTCCCTTGTGCTTATGGTCTCAGAACAGTAGTAAGTTTTGCCTGTGTAACTAAAGGACATTGATATGAGTTTGCCCCTTAGCCCATTGTCCTGGCTTAAAGAACATCAATTTATCGCACAATTATTTCTTTTGTTGCAACAGGAACAAAATAGAAGAAACTATAGTAGTGGAAGTATGACATCAATATTTCCTCCACATTTAAGCACTTTATGTGTATTCAATCAGTGAAAGTGAAATAACAAATATGTACACCTCTAAGTATTTTGAATTACACAGGACTTGTAATAAACATGCAAATGATTAGATTGGAAATTGGATCTCCTAAGAAAACTACAATATACAAGAATTGTGTCCAACCTTGAATGTGTGTTTGAGCAGAAATCTGAGAGGTTTTGCCAACAATGGAAGTCAGATCTATTTATGTGACTCAAGATAATAAAGTAGATTTTCTACCAGAGAGGGAATTTTGTTTTTGCAAAATAAACTGTTGCAAACAAAAGGACAATATGTAGGAGAAATAATCTGTTTACTAGGTCTGAAATAAATCAAGTGATGGTCTTTGAGTAGACCAATTTCAGCTTATAAAATAATATAAATATACTGAATCAGAACTGTAACTCAGAAAAAGATAAATCACCAGTTTGTGTCTGATCTAATCAACTTGTATATAACCTGAAAAATATCTAGTATCTAGTCTTTGATGGATTTTATACACTGTATATTTGTGGGGTAAGCATGTGTTTATGTGTATGTACAGTATATAGGTGTGCATGTACAGCCTTAGTAGACCAGGAAGTAATGCCAATTGCATAAGTATTTTTTTACACCGTGTAAAAATAGTTCCTTGAAAGTTCAAATTTAGAAGATATTGGTAGGGTAAATGACATCATTTGGGGCATTGAACTCAGCTGAACCATTTCTGCATGGAAGGTAATCCTCAACTTACAACCATTCATTTAGCAAAAGTTATAACAGCGCTGAAGAAAGTGACTTAAGACCAATCCTCACACATATGACTGTTGCAGAGTCTCTGTGGTCACATGATCTTGATTCAGATGCTTGGCAATTGACATGTGTTAGCTATGGTTTCAGTATCCTGGGGTCATGTGATCACCATTTGTGATGTTCCCAGCTGGCTTCCAACAAGCAAGAGCAAAATCAAAAATCTAAATCAAAGATCTCAAACCACATTCTGTGTCATGCTCCTCTTGGGGTCTGAATCCGAGGAGGAAGATGAACAGCTGACAGGCAGTGGAAGCGTGGCTCCGTTAGCTGTGGAGGAAACTGGGGAAGGGCAAAGTCTGGCTGGGCAGAGCAGGGGAGAGATAGAACAAGGGAGAGGGAGTTCAGAAGAAGACCCAGGTCCATCCCCTCTTCATCCTAGGGCACGCAGGGAGGAACGGAGAAGAGAGAACGTGGGTTGCATGGCTTACAGGGGAGGAAAGGGCCCTGATTCCCTTCATTAGCCACAGCTGGGAAGAGAGTTTAAAAGAGATGCATGCTGAGTGGTAAGTGCGGCGTTTAACATAAGATAAACGTGAGTTTATCTTGTGTTGTCTTTGGTTATCTGTGTTCCTGGCGTCTTCCTAACCATGTTGAGTTATTGCCATGCATTCACGTCTGGAATTCCTTCTCTTGTCCTGCTGGCCTAATTACCTCATTTTGCCTTGATTGGACTTATAGTTACAGTTTTTGTTGACCATGTTTTGGACTAGATTCTCTATAGCCAAAGGTGTTCCTGGGAGAGTTTTTCTCCAGCCAGAAGGTAACCAGGAAATTGGGGGGAAAGTTGGAGCTAATAAAGGGACTCCTACTGATTATCTGACTGTGTTGCGTTTGTGCCACGCCCTAGGTCATCACATTCTGTCTTAATTACCATAGGAAAAAAAGGTCATAATATTGGGAGCAGTCACATAATGCCTCATTTAGTGACTGCACTGATTAACAACAAATTTTCTACTCCCAGTTGTGGTTGTAGGTCAAGGACTACTTGCATTTGCAAAACTCTTTAATGAGGTAGGTCAGGAGAAATCGCAACCCAGGAAAATGGCTTATTTTGCTATAGTATGGATTCTTACCATAAGACTTTAAATGGCTTTACTCAATGGTGGGATTCAAAATGGTTTACTACCGGTTCTGTGGGCGTGGTTTGGTGGACGTAGCTTGGTGGGCGTGGCAGGGGAAGGATACTGCAAAATCCCCATTCCCTCTCCATTCCTGGGGGAAGGTTACTGCAAAATCCCATTCCCTCTCCAACCCACTAACCTGCTTTCCAGCTCCGTTCTCCTGTGCAGGGCAACCAAAGAAGACCCAGCCAATCAGCTGGGACTCAGAAGGCAGGGAATAGATAGGGGCAGGGCCAGTCAGAGGTGGTATTTGCCGGTTCTCATAATTTCCGCTACCGGTTCTCCAGAACTTATCAGAACCTGCTCCATACCACTTCTGGCTTTACTCTGAAGAATATTGTTTTAATTAAGAGTATCTAAGGGCAACAATTCATTGTTTTAAAAAAACTGTTAACTGTTAAAAACATTTTTAAAAACTCTTAATTTTTTTCCACAATATTTTGCTGCTCTCCTGTATGAAATTAAAAGTGACTGTAAGGTTTGCCCCACTGTGAGTGGCATTCACAGAAGTCAACTTTTACCATTTCTTCTTACATTGCCTGTGATCGCGGTCTAGAAATAACTAAGGAGATGTCTCTGAAGATTTAAGAATAGAATAAAACTAATGATTTACTCATATTTTTCATTTTTTTTCATCCTCAGCGACTGATTCAAACATTGTGCTAATTGGATGGATTGATGAATCACATTAAGCCAAAAACAAATAAACTAACTTTCCATTACATGTAAATTGAGGTAGTTGGTTTAACAATCTAAGATCTATTGAAAAAAAATCACCATCATTAACATTCTGAGACACAAACAAACAAGTAAACCACTTGGCTTTAGTGTAGTAAACTTGGAGTCTAATATTCAGGGACTTTAATATATTTAAGATCACATTTAGTGAGATGTCCAAACTGCAATTTAGAAAGGTAGGAATAAATCATAATGAGACTTGCATTCATATTTATTTATTTATTAAATTTATATGCGACTCCTCTCACTTTGTCAAGTGACTCTGGGCAGCTTACAATTAAAATAATATAATAGATATTAAAAATTAATCCACCAACGTTGAACACCTGCATTGGGTCCCAGGCTGGCAAAACCAGGTTTTGGCCAGAGGCCAAAAGAGTGGGGCAGAAATATATTCTATAGTGTGGAGGCCAAAGCAGAAATATATTTGCCTCAAGCAGAAATATATTCCATTGTGTGGGAAGCCAAAGCAGAAAAGATTATCCTTCTAAATTTTGTCAGTTGGAACTCTTTTAACTAATGGGGTCAGTAAAGGTTGCCCTGTCCAGTTTGTCTGACTCGATGCTTATCTCTGTTTCTTAGCTGAGGGAATCAGTGTTGTCAGAAGACCCTTCCTGTGGCCATGTGGCCAGTGTGACTATATCCCAAGGCCAGTGGTGGGATTCAAATTTTTTTACTACCACTTCTGTGGGCATGGCTTGGTGGGTGTGGCAGGAAGGATACTGTAAAATCTCCAGTTAGAGGTGGCATTTGCCAGTTCTCCGAACTACTCAAAACCTCCACTACTGGTTCTCCAGAACTGGTCAGAACCTGCTGAATACCACCTCTGCCCAAGGCACATAAAACACTGTTTTATGTATCCAAGTGGTACCCATCCAAGTGGTACCTATTTATCTCCTTGCATTTGCATGCTTTCAAACTGTGGGCAGGAGCTGGAGCAAAGGAATGGGAGCTCACCCAGTCATGCAGTGCTCAGTTCTCTAACCTGGCCTGTCAGCGTTCCAGCTGACTAACTCAACGTCTTTGACCACTGAGCCGTGGTGCCCCATGGGGTCTGTAGCATGCCTCTTCTGCTGGGCTGAGTGGGCCAGGTTAATAACACTGAGGAGAAATGGTTCCTCAGACAACATTGTTCCATATCGTGCGGGGCTTTTAAAGGTGATATAACCATATGCCCCTGTTTCTTATCCAACAGAATCATGATGAAGTCCTTCCTTAAAATATAAAACAACCACAATTTAGTGAAATTTCTAAACCGGAAAGAATTGGCACTCTTTTTCTTTTCTTTCCTAGTATTGGGATTGCATAAAGATCTCTAGAACCAAGCCCCAGCTCTGGTTAGTATTTTGGATATCAGCCCACTGCGGTGGTGGTATGCTACCAGTTTGGCCCAGTTCAGCTGAACCAGTAGCAAAAATTGCTACCAATTTGGCTGAACTGGTAGTAAAAAAAGCCTCCGACAATCAACTGAGAGGAGGGAAAAAAAGCCTCAGAGGATCAGCTGAGAGGAGAAAGAAGAGAAGAGGCAGGATCCTCTCAGCTGACTGGCGCTGCAGGCCTCAGCTGGTGTGTGGAAAGCTGCGCATGCGCATTAAGTGTGCATGCACACGCAATCACCAAACCGGTAGTAGAACAGGTAGGATCCCACTGCTGCCCCACTGTGATATGGCACGTTGCAGAGCAGTTCACACATCATCATAGTTTAATATATGTGAGCTCTTAGTTAAAACTGTGGCTACAGTGAATTATATTTAGAGCAAATTAACCCAATAGCCCTCATTAGAACCTTGTAGGAAAATTTAGTTGTTCTGATAGTGAAAGGTAAAATTATGGTAGTTAGATGAGAGGAAAGGAGACAAATTAGTTAAGCTTCATTCAGGATACATTGTAAAAAAGAAAAAAAAGTCCCTGGATTTGTAGTAGCAAATTTTCCACATGAGAGCAGTAATTACTAATTAGTCATAGTTTATGCAATTCCTAAACAATGAACGAGGCCACGTTCATGGACCCGTAACACCAGTCACTGCGGGAAAATGACACTTCTCGTGTGCCGAAACATGACACAAAAATATAGAAGCAAGGTATGTGAGGAACGACTGATTCATGATTTGTTTTACTCTGATGTCTTAAGAGCAAGGTTACAATGGGAAGCAGATCTGGTAGAGGGAATGTGTACAATTGGCCACCTTTATTATTAGGTCCATATACAAAATTTCAGCCAAGTAGAACCTATTCAATAAATCTGATAGGGAATCAAAACTTGTTTGATCATTTTTACTGGATCAAGGAGACTTCTGAAGTTGTGATTGTGAGACTTTCAATTTCAAAGCGATTGCTTCCAAGGCGTTATATTTCAGCGTCTTCAGTTATTCATATGTCTATGGGGTATCCTAGTAAAGAAAGTTGGTTATATTAATTTATGTGTGTGATTTTTCTCCAGAATTTAGCTGTGTTTATCTTTGAAATAAAGAATAAGAACCTTGTGGCAGTTTTAATGAATGGTAAAAAAATTATAATCTCTAATCTAATGTTAGCAGTCTTTCCAATTCTCTGCACAAAGATTTGTCATCTCTGTTCTAAAATGTACTACTTTGGAGTTGATATGTTTTCTAGATTCCAAAAAACTTGATATGCACTGAAAGAAAACCTTACCACAGTCACTCAAGCAGACCAATATTATTATCCTTGTAAATGGAAAATTATGGATGACATTTAAATAGGATTCTTGACAATCTCAGCATTTTTAAATATACTTTATTACTCTGCATATTGTAGAGGTTATGATGCTTCTTGTTCTTTGGGTTCTGGCAGTGATAACTAGAACTGATCATAGAGATCCAAAATCTAAATGAAATCTAGTAGCCCTGTTTCCAACTAACAAATTATATTAAATGACATTGGCTTTTGTAAGGTCATTTAGATGCATTGAGTGACATGTGTGCTGTGGCTCATGAAAGCTCTTGCCTTTTTATAAAATATATCAGTCATAAAAAAGTACTATTATACTCCTTTGGATTTTGGCTACTTTAAACTAACATGGTTGTCCTACAACAGCTGCATAGAAATCCAGTAACTTTTAGAAGATTTAGTGGCTTGTTCCGCACATTTCCTTTCTAGTTGCTGCTAATTTTCATTTCTGAAATTGTTTGGTTCACTATTGTCACCTGGGCTGCCTTCTACCAATCTCATCTGTAGTATTTATACCAATGGTCTAGTGGTGAAAATGCTTGCCTCCCACTCAGAAGGTTGAGAGTTTGATCCTAGATAACTCCAAAGGGCATCCAGTCATCCTGACTCCAAGGGATTACAGAGTCATAAAAAGGGAATTTTTATTTTGGTCCAAAGCTTGTATTGTGTGGTGGATACTTAAATCAGCTTGTCCATAAGCAGGCTGACACTAAGGAAAACCTGGTGTGATGGGAGAAGCCAAGAAAGGAAAGATTAAGTTTAAAATGGGCTGGATTTGATTAGGGGCTTCAAAGAAGTAAAATACAGATTTTTTTTCCTCCAGTTCTGATGGAGAGGCAGATAGCAAAGATGTTGTCAGTTCTTCCATTCTAGATTCCCCATTCCTGGCTCTCCTGGTCATGTGATCCAAAGTGGACCTGCTATTAAGGGTTGGAAAGAATTCCAGAAGCTGCTCTCTGCATATTTTCCCTACCTTGTTTAATCTGGGATTTCTGTGACGCCTGAGTTGTTTGTGAGGCCGTAATAGACATGAGTTTGAAAGTCATATTACTAGGGCTGCCTGTGTATTTAACTTAAAAATCTCCTCAGTTTATCTTTTGGAATGACTTCTAAGTTAAAACCTTTTATGTAGGTTTTAAAAAGCAGAAAAATAATTCTGATAAAGCACGGATGAAAGGGAATAATGTATTCACAATAATGCTTTGTTCTGTAGTTCAGACTCGTGTAGAGACTATCTTTAAGAAAACTCAAACTCTCTGAAACCTATGAAAGTTGAGATGCATTAATTACATTTTGCTTCTAAAACTTCGTTTCAGTGTCATTGGTAAGCATTATAGCAAGAGCAAGAGCACTTAGACATATACCGCTTTATAGTGCTTTATAGCCCTCTCAAAGTGGTTTACAGAGTCAGCATATTGCCTCCAACAACTTGGGTCCTCATTTTACCCACCTTGGAAGGATGGAAGGCTGAGTCAACCTTGAGCCGGATGGGATTCAATCTGCCAAATTGCAGTAGGAGTAGCTTGCAGTACTGCACTCTAACCACTGCGCTACCGAGGCTCCTTTATGCTACCAACCAGTTAATATGTTTCTTAATTCACATGTATTGCATTAATCAGGTTTCTGCATTATGCGGTATAATCTCATATTTTTGGATGCTAAAAATTAGGAGAGAATGTGGCATCACAAGAACCCATGTATAAAGACTAAAAATTCAGACTTGAGATCTCTCAAGATTTATTATTTTGATTTATTTGGGCATACTGGGAATATAATGTAGAAATGTTGTGGTGGTTTGGTAGTGTATTGCCAAATCTTGTAGATTAGCCATAGTTTGCCCAGCTGCAGTTTGCTGAATTGAAGTATTTGATTGACTAAGCCAAATTCAAATAAATCATTCTGATGTGATGATGAACTTAGCACATGATTCTCCCATCACATCCAGCCACATTCTTTAACAGACATTTTTTTCTTGCATATTGTATGTACTACTCTTGAGTAATAGTCTTAGCAAAGCTGTTAAAGGTCTTTTTTGTTTATTTTGCTTTTGTGCATAAAGCCGATTCTTGCTATATTATATAATACAACAAATCATCTTACAATGATGCTCTCTTCAGTCAGGCCCAAATGTTCTCCAAAATAGATAGCTTTTGTGAAGACATGTGAAGTTTAAAGAGTTAAGTGTCTCACTACATTTAGACTGAAAAGCTTTTAAATGTTACTTGTGCATGCTTACACACCTGTTTTCATTACCCTTTATCTACCAACATCATAGCATTTTTAGACTATCTTTGATTTCACATTAAAATGAGATAAGATATATTGATATATTGTTATCAGCTCAGTCCTGTTTGTACCATCCAAAAAATGTTGCTGGGTGCTCTTTCTTTGTATGATTTATTGGCTTTCAGTTCCCTAATAGTATTCAGTTCTTTTACAGTTCTTTTTTTACACAATGTGATGTGACTTTAGTTTGGATCTGATATTTATGAGAATAAATTTGAATTACTATGAATTGGCCAGGAGTTTATTTATATTTGCCTTGGAGCTTAGAAGACTTTGTGTGGAACTGTCACAAGTTAATCTGTATTCACACATTTTATTTATTTCAAAAAGAAAGTTCTCTAACACAATGGTAAAGTTTACTAAGAGACATTGCTGAGAAACACCAGATTGAATCACTAACGTTTACAAAACAAATAGATTATGAAGAGATAAAATAAAGAATCCATAAATACCTGTATTTACATATATTATTAAAACATTGTTTAATCAAGACATAATACATAATACATAGGTTTATGTACCATGGTAACACATCAATAACGATGCACAAACTGCAGTGATTTGTATAACATGCTGAGTGAAAAACAAACACTAAATCCAGGTATGGGCTGCTGGGGGTTCGCAGGTGTTCGAGAGAACCCCTAGCTAAGATTCTGTACAGTTCAGAGAACCCCCAAATCCCACTCCTGGCTGTCCCTGCCCACCCCACCGGCCCGTCCCAGGAGTCCCCACATGGCCCGTTTTGGATGCAGGTAAGTGCAGGGCGCATGCAGAGACTCAGGGAGGGTAAAACGGGCCTCCAAGAAGTTCGGGAAGGCCAGAAATGGGCCTGTTTCCGGCTTCCAGAGAGCCTCCGGAACCCGGGGAGGCTATTTTTGCCCTCTCAGAGGTTCTAGCAAAGCCTCTGGAAACTGTGGAGGACAAAAAGCACCCCCCGCTGTTGTGCAGGAGGCCATCTTGTCAAAATTTGGCTAAAGCCCAGATAGTAGTTAAGATGAAATACTTAGAAGAGCTAAACAAGATTTGGGAAAGGTTTTTTACAGTATGTGTATGTGTGTGGATTTACACACATGGCTTGCCTCTGCATACTTAACATAGCCATGGTCCAGCATGTCATCTGAACCAGAGGTGGTATTCAGCAGGCTCTGACCAGCTCTGGAAAACCGGTAGTGGAAATTTTGAGTAGTTCGGAGAACAAGCAAATACCACCTCTGACTGGCCCTGCCCCCATCTATTCTCTGTCTCCCGAGTGATTCTAATTTTGTTTTTACTTTAGGCCCATGGTCACCAAGCTTTCCAGCTTGGCAGCCCAGCTCAAGGCCAGGCGATGTGTTAGTGGCAGGCAAATGTGCACGCGCATGCCCTCCACTCACACAAATAGAGTTTTCCGCAGCAAGAGCAAGCATCCGCCATTTGTGCGAGTGGAGCTTCATGTACCTGCCCATTTTTTTAAAATTCATATTTATATCCCGCCCTTCTCTGGAGACTCAGGGCGGCTTACAGTTTTTGGGATACAACCCAATGCACTCAGCAATAGCCTTCATTCCATTGTATATGCCTGCTTATTCCTAAGCAGCATTTTTACAAAGTCAGCTTATTGCCCCCAACAATCTTGGGTCCTCACTTTACCTACCCTGAGAGGATGAAAGGCTGAGTCAGCCTTGAGCCTGGTGGGATTCGAGCCTGCAATAATTACAGGCAGCTGGAGCTAAGTGCTAGGCTATTAACAGCCTGCACCACCAAGGTGACCACCGTTTGTGTGAGTGGAGCTTCACACTTGCCCATTTCTCCTGCAGCCTAGTTTTGAACAGCCCCCCTCACCTTAGGCCATTAACAAAGCACAGAATGAGATGAACCAAATGTGATTTCATCAATATAATTTAAAAATAAATTTTCTCTTCTGTTTGCCGGTTGTTTTTTTAAGAAAAACTAGCTCAGTATATTAAGAAACGACACACATGCATGCATGCAAGCACACATACACATGTACCAATAGTCCTTGACTTATGACCACAATTGAGCCCAAAATTTATGTTGCTAAGCGAGACATTCATTAAGTGAATTTTGCTCCTCTTTATGCCAACCGCCCTGTACGGGTGCACAGACGGGGTCTCCTCGGGGTGCCGTCCGCGACTCAATGTCGCGGTGGTGACCGGGAGGGCCTACTCTGTGGCGGCCCCCACTTTATGGAATCTTCTTCCGCTGGAGCTCCAGCTGGCTCCCGATCTCCGCACCTTCCGCCATGAGTTAAAAACCTGGCTGTTTCTACAATCCGGGCTGTGCTGACTCTTTGGGGTTTGTTTATTTTAACTTTGGGGTTTTAATTCCAATTAGGCTTATAATTGTTTAATATGTTTTTAGGTAATTTATTGTTATTGTTGTATTTTAGCTGTGAGCCTGAGTCCTTTCAGAGAGGGGCATATAAGTCGAATAAATAAATAAATAAATAAATAAATAAACAAACAAATAAACAAACAAACAAACCTTCTTGGCACATATGTGCCAAGTGAATCACTGCAGTTGTTATTAGTAACACAGTTGTTAAATGAATCTGACTTCCCCATTGACTTCTGACAAGTAGTCAGAAGGTCACAAAACCTTGGTCGAATTTGGTTTAATTCCTTTTTAACTTTTGTAATTTGTACTGCCCTGAGTCCCTCGGGAGAGAGGGTGGCATATAAGACCAAATAATAAATAAATAAATAAATAAATAAATAAATAAATAAATAAATGGGGATCACATGACTCTGGGACCCCGCAACAGTCATAAATAGGAGTCAGTTGCCAAGCATCAGAATTTTGATCACATGACTATGGGTATTCTGTAATGGTCGTAAGTGTAAACAGTCATAAGTCGCTGTTTTCAGTGCCATTGAAACTTTAAACATTCTCTAAAGGACCTGTTGTAAGTTCAGGATTATCTGCATCCTTTTCAAATTTGCAATGAAAAACTTAAATTTATTATATGAAGATGTACTATTTTCAATAGTCTATATCTACTTTGCTTTGCTTCCCTTTTTCAGTGATGGGGTTCAAAAAATTTTACTGTTCTGTTGGTGTGGCTTGGTGGCCATGGCTTGGTGGGCGTGGCAGGGGAAGGATACTGCAAAATCTCCATTCCCACCCCACTCCTGTAAAATCCCCATTCTCTCCCCACCTCACTAACCTGCTTTCCAGCTCCATTCTCCAGTGCAGGGCAACAAAAAAAGACCTAGCCAATCAGCTAGGACTTGGGAGGCAGAGAATAGATGGGGGTGGGGACAGTCAGAGGTGGTATTCGAACTACTCAAAATTTCCGCTACCTGTTCTCCAGAACTGGTCAGAACCTGCTGAATACCACCTCTGCTTTTCATATTACATCTATTGGAGTGAAGTCAAAGCTATATATCTGTTTAGTAACTTTCTAATTTTAAATGCTTCATAATAATGAGTAGAGTATAAACCCCCACCTCTTTTATTCTTTAAGAATTTACGAGGTTGGCAAATCTGGATCCACAGTTCAACTACATTCCAGTCATAAAGGAGATACTTTCATTAACTGCGCCATCAAAAAATTTTATCTAGTTCTTTTGATGCTATGGTAAGTCCCTCCTAGCAGGCATGATAGATGCTATTGGGACAGTTTCCCTTGGTATTTTAATGACTAGGAAACTTATTAGATTTAGGAGACTTGAGGTTTTA
Source organism: Naja naja (assembly GCA_009733165.1). Classification (NCBI taxonomy): domain Eukaryota; kingdom Metazoa; phylum Chordata; class Lepidosauria; order Squamata; family Elapidae; genus Naja; species Naja naja. The sequence goes on from CM019149.1 coordinate 291,658,198, forward strand.
TTTTAATTGTTTTCTCTTTTTTATTTTTATTATTCTAATAAGTTGGTCAGAACCCTGTTGGAGTCACATTTAAGTTTGCATTAATAAAATAAATGCATAACCCTGATGAATGATAATGCTACTGCTTTGACTTACTGCGTGTTGTGCGGTGTGAGCACAATCCTAAGAGGAAAACAGAATTCCTGCACTTCTGAACACTTGTGAAGGAGAGGAAAATTTGGTAGGTATGACTTAAATAAGTTTGAGAAAAGAGATAGTTGGGAGTCGCTTTTTCTCCAGTGGTCACAAGTCAGGTGCCCTGCCCTCATTTGCATGTCTTCACCTTGAAAGAGGGAAGGACAAAAGTAGAAAGAAATTATACAAATTTCATGGAAAGTCCCTTGTTGCGGAGTCTGTTGTATTAAAGATCTGTAAATATTTATGACTGATCTAAATGTATTATCAGCAGGCCTTGAGGTTTTTTCTTTGAATGGACAACTGTCACGTGTGTATATATGCATTCATTCTTCCTGGCACTTGCTGCTCCTGAATTTCTGAACTTGCATCATTGCTTCTTCTGAATGCAATCTATCGGGATTCACAGTCATCCAGGTCATGGTTGTCCCTAAGGCTCTTTTTCAAAAGGAAACCAGACTTTCTTTGTTTTTCCTTGAAGATGTTTCACTTCTCATCCAAGAAGCTTCATCATTTCTTCAGAGAAGGAAAAACTTCTTCAAGAAAAAATGAAGGAAGTCTGGTTGACTTTTGAAAAAGCACCTTCGGGACATTCTGAATGTATGTTTTCAAAGGGCATGCTTTGATTTGAAGCATCTACTTCCTACTTATTCCCTCCCAGAAGTTCTGAATCTCAGGTATAAGGGACAGTTTGCAACAATTTACTACACATGGCATAAACGTACATTCAGTTCTAAGTGCTATCTGTCAACTTATCTGGCTTTTACCCAAAAGCAAGCACATCTGTTTCCACGTGATACTTATGACAGTTCAAATTGCTCAGATTCTTTTAAAAAAAAAAACAAATGTTCATAGCAGTGAACAGCATTCACATTTTCTAGACATACTTTTCATGACACATTTCAAATAATGAGCTATACTCTGCCTTTATGTAGCCTCCTCCCCCATGAATGTATCTGTACAGCGAGTCCTTTGAAGCCAAATATGATTGTTGAACATTATATAACAGAAGATGTATTTCCAGTGTTTTGAGAAAAGTGTGCCATGTGATTATAGGGACATAAATGGAATGTATTCATTTGCATATGTGTGCATATGGCTAAGTGTTACACAGAAGGGAGGAATTTTGCACAAGAGATGCTGCTGTTAGACAATACAGCAAATTTTGTCTGCTGTTCTGTTAAACTGGTGGTTTTTACAGCTTGCCATAAAACTTTTGAATTCAACATAGCCTTTTGTAATATTTCTGAAATGCAGTATTTGCATTGGTTGTCATATATTTTCTCTCCATTTCCTTGTCTTCTCTGGCCAAATCTCCCTCACCCCACTATCTTTCAAAACACTTCAGGTGGAATCTGGATTCAGGTGGAATCTGATGTACCTTTTCTGTCTAAGGAATTTTATTAAAAGCCATAAGCTTTCATGAGCTATTCACTTCACCAGATGCATAGACTGAATAAAAACTGATGTGGATTTGAATTGGGATAAGGTGGAAGGAAGGGAAACAGGTTAGATATGCAGATGTGAAACAGATTACAAGTACTTTATCAGTTAGCAATTGTAATGTGTTAAAAACCCATTGCTACAAATTAACAATTGTAATGTGTTAAAAACCTGCTCTGTTTGTTGAGACTTTTTGATATGTGTGAGTTCTTTCACTCAGTCATGCTGTTAAAGTTTCATTTTTACCAAAATGGTCAATTTGAAATATGCAGTATAGTAGCCAGGGAGTTTGAAATGTTATAATACTACTTTTCTCCTGTTTTGAGGTCTATTGTAAAATTAATTCTGAGTCCATTAATTCTTTGGTGCAAAGTTTGCCCCATTTATCCTGTGTAGAATCTAGAAGGACATTGCTGGCAAATGATGGCGTTCATCACACTGGAAGAACAATATGTGAAGGGACCTCAGATTTTCTCCTCACTTCCTCAACTTTGCATTTCCCAATTAAAATCCTACATTAGTTTAGTATTTCATAAACTTTCATGAGTTTTTTTGTGATACAGGTAGTCCTCGACTTACAACAGTTCATGTAGTGACCATTTAAAGTTACAACGGCATTGAAAAAAATGACTTATGACCAGAGGTGGGCTTCACATAATTTAACAACTGGTTTGCCTAGTACAGAACTGAAAATGTTAGCGTGCGCCTTCTGCGCTTGTGCGCAGCTTCAAACACAGCAATTTCATGAGTGTGGCTTCCAGCACATTTCTCGGACAGCTGTGGTGAGTAGAGTGGGTGAGGTACAGAAATCAGCTGGGCTGCATGAGTGGGGTGAGCGAGCCAGAGAGTGAGATATATAGGACGGAATAGCACCAGGGCAGGTGGGCAGGCCCAGCTGGTGGTCGGAACTACAAGTATGGGTGAACCAATCTGAAATTTATTTAACGACTGTGGCAAGAAAGGTCATAAAATGGGACAAAATTCACTTACCAAATGTTTCACTTAGCAACAGAAATTTGGGCTCAATTGTGGTCATATGTTGAGGACTACTTGTACTAAATATACTCTTCTTTATGGTGTCCCAAGATTCTTTGTTGGTTCTGTTAAATTATGGGTCCCTAATCTTTTAGCATTGCTCACTCTTGCTCTATATCTACACTGTTAGAAGTAATTCCAGAATTCTAACAGTGCAGAAATCTATATGGAAATTTCACCATTCCATTTGTAAGAAACATAAAAGGAGGAAGTACAACAGGAAAAAAAAATCTTTCTCTACTGTAATTGTTGGAAAACTAGCACTAAATGTAAGGTTCAGATTGCATGGCCTATTAGAAATTGCACAAGCAGTTTTTGACATTTTAGAAGCTGTGGTGGTTGTGGTTTGGTTTTATTCTGTGTCAGAGTTCTTTATGCTGTGTTTGGATAAGATTTTTCTTATCTGTTGGTGTGAACTTAGAATTGGTGGTGAAGCAATGAAAGGAGTAGGTACTGTAATTTTGTTTCCTTGGGCTGAAGAATAAAAGACAAAAAGCATGTTGAAAAATAATAAAGAGATTAATCCTAGCGTGGAAGAAAATGACCAGTTTAAACAAAATCATAAAAGAAAAAGGCAATACAGAAGCATTGTTCTTTCCAGCAGTTATCTTGTCACTGGTATATAATATACAGCTGTGGCAGTTGAATTACTAAAAGAGTATCAGAATAAATAAGGAGCCTTTACTGTTACAGATTTGCAGATGTCTTTGAAAGTTCCATGGAATCGAGAACTGAATCAATGCACAACAAAATAAAGACTTAACAATTCTCTTGAGTGATGATATATAGATCATTTCATGGCAGATGATTTTGCTTCCTTGTGCAGTTGGCTGTCCACTGAGAACAATGGCTGGCCTAAATGAGCTAGGAGTCCAGTCCAGAAGGGCAGATTTTATCTTCACAGTAAATCTGTACAGTGATCCAGATTCAAAGGACTTATTTTAAAAAATGTAGCACCTATAGAAAACTCTCAAAGAATCTATGGTTCTTCTTGGGGGTCATGCACCATTCTAGAAAAGAAACTTTAAAAAAAATTTTTTTATTGAGTATAAACATTAAAAACATTGAATATGGTGGTCTTCTTTGACGCACATTTCAGTCAAAGCATTTTACATTTAGAAAGATTCAAAATATATAAACATTTATAAACATATAATATACATACATACATTTAAGCTTTGTACCTTTTTAATTCTTTTTCTTATTCCTCAGGTATGAGGTCTCTCACCTCTTTCTTATTTCATCTTAAATTCTTATTTCAATTTTGTGAACTCCCTTTCATGTCCCTCCAATAATAGAAGTTATTCCATACTTTATAGTATTCTGATTTATCTTGTTCCTTCAATGCTAACCTATCCATTTTGGCGCATTGAAAAATCTAATCAATCATAGCATCTTCACTAGGGATTTCATTTGCTTTCCAATCAAAAGAAACTTTTGATTTAACAAGATAATAAAAACATACTTGGGTGCCCTCTGTATCATCCTTTTTCCTTTGAATCCAAATTGATCAGGAAGAAGAAACTCAATATATTATGCATGTGCTTAGAAACAGCTAAATAACTAAAAGAATGATTACGCCTTTAAGATTGAGGGAAGCAGGAGAAGACAATGGATAAAGTGGATGGTTGGGATCAAAGAGATTGCTAGAATATTACTAAAAGAGTTACAAGTTAATAGTAGAAACAGATCAATATGCACCTGTCCGTGTAGTTATCATAAATTCAACAATGACATTTATGTGTTCTTTCATAATGAGGTTGCATTTATCTATTGTTTATTTATATGACAGAACTGTGCAGAATGAGTCCCACCATAATAATTCAGATATTCTCTGAAATGAATCTGGATATACTTGCTGTTGGATGTCTAGCAATTTGGTTGGAGGTAAATTGGCTAAACCTCCATCTTGGAAGGTTGTCTATGAACATTTTTATTATTGAAATTTTGGGCTTGGACAACCTTGACCTACACCACCTACGGTTAGACTTAAGCATAGTACACAAAATTATCTGCTACAATGTCCTACAGTCAATGACTACTTCAGCTTCAACTGCAACAATATAAGAGCACACAACAGATACAAACTCAATGTAAACCGCTCCAAGCTTGATTGCAGCAAGTACGATTTCAGCAGCAGAGTGGTCAATGCCTGGAATGCACTACCTGACTCTGTTGTTACATCCTCTAACCCCCACTCCTTTAACCTCAAACTATCCACTATTGACCTCACCCCATTCCTAAGAGGTCTGTAAGGGACGTGCATAAGTGCACAATCGTGCCTCCCGTCCCTGTCCTATTGTTCCCATTTATTCGTACCTATTTCCTGTATTCTTACTCATGTTTATACCTATACCTATTATCTTGTAAGCAATTGACAAATCAAATATATATATATATATATATATATATATATATATATACACATACATACATACATACATATATATGTAGGTCTTGGTGTATTCAGGTCTTGTCCCGTGTAAGATTGAGAATACCTTGGCAAGGTATTCTCAATCTTAACACGGACAAGACCCAATACACCAAGACCTACATACCTACCCGTGAAAATCTACGAAAACAAATACATACATACATACATACATATATATATATATATATATATATATATATATATATATATATATATTTGGTGCCCCTGTAGAGAAAGATCTTATTTCTCAGCAACCAGTTACCTGAGATACTGGTGACATGGTCCATGTTTTAAAAACCATTATGTCAGGAGCTGTTTTAGAATCACAGAGACATTACTCCCTGTGATTTACAGGACACTGAACAGAATGAGTTGTTGTTACTTAACTTCCCATACTCATGCTAGTACCAGAATAATAATAACACAAGATTTATGTGTTGCTGACACATGAGTCTGAAGGCTTGTTCTTCTGACTACTTTGGCACGTGGTAGATATTAGAAAAAGACAAGCAGTGTGTGTAATTGGCAGCATTGTCTTAGTTGGTGGCTGGGCAGCTGCCCGGCCTATACATTCTTCACGGAGGTAAGCTTAATAGCTAAACTTTTATTATTTGGGCATCCAGTGGTAGAGATTTTATTTTCCTGGATTGTGGCTTCAGTGACAGCATGAGTTTCGGGCTAATGGGTACAGGTAGGGGATTTGATGCTGATTTTCATCTATGACATATTGTTCCATAATGCTTTGTTTTAAGCTGCTATATTTCAAATTCTCGCAAATATATTACAGTGGAAGGACAGGTTCTAATTCATTTTAAATAAGTCAATGTTAAATTAGTATGGGGAAGAACATTTAGTATACTAAAGAAAAATAGGAGGATTAAACAGGTTTGTACTGGTTGCGTTCTCTTTACTGTCTGTGTCTTTTGTCAAGTTTTATATTCTGATTGAATAGAGTCAGTCTAAAATCAACATTCCGTGTTGCCAAATGTAGTCAGAAAGTTCCAAGTTCCTATATGAAAGCCTAAATAAATAGCTATAAATTTAACTGACAGGATGTATGCTTGCCAAAGTTAAATTAGGTGTGTCTTGATTCCAGGTGGAGTGAATATTATCAGGCATGTACTTGGCAAAATCTCATATTGCTTTGCTATTCAAGTTTCCTTACTTGAAATATGGTTGAGATGCTGCTGTGAGTGCCCATAACATAAAAATAGATGTTAAATAGCATAATCTCAAAACTGAAAATATTTAATCCATTTAACAGTAATAAAGAATAGTGTGTTTCTTTAATCCCATCCCGTCACTCAACAGACCTCTTGGTCTCATCTTATTTACTCCTCTGGCCAAATACTTTTGCAAGCAGTCAGCACCACTAAACTAAGCTGAAAACGTGTTTATATGTCTTTTAAACAGTCACAGACTAGATTTTCAAGCTTTCTGCAGTCCTGGGCATGTGATCTTTCCTTCTGAACACACAGTATGCTCTAACAGAAGAATCTAGAATGAGGAGTTTAGAATACTTTAAAAAACACTTTTTCCTCTTCATTTTTGAGTACTGTATACACAAACTGTTGTACACTCAGTGGGTTAACTCATTATCTCTGGGAAATTTTGTGGTTGATTGTTGGCTAAATAAAGAGAGAAGGTAATTACCTAGTTGCATCCGGAAAGTATAGCCGTGTTATCTTAGGGTATTTCTGATGAGGATTCCAGTGGGATAAAGGATCACAATAAATCTCTTTTTGATCTGTTGATATGTAGGTGGTGTGTTATGCATTCCTACTGGGTTTTTTTGTTGTTGTTGTTTGGAGAAAGGCCATGATAACAATAGCAGAAGTTATTCTTTTATACTTGGGCAGTGTTTTCAGCAATTACGGCAAGTAATCCAATGCACCCTGTTTTCGCACTTCTCTGTTTTCTCCCTATGGCATGACATGGCAACTTGCAAAGGAATTGAAATGCAGCTGTGGGATTGCCAGGTGTTGTAGCACACATGGAAAAATAGCAATAGCAATAGCACTTAGACTTCTATACCGCTTCACAGTGCTATACAGTCCTCTCTAAGCAGTTTTACAGAGTCAGCATATTGCCCCCAATAATCTGGGTCCTCATTTTACCGACCTCGGGAGGATGGAAGTCTGAGTCAACCTTGAGCCTGGAGGGATTTGAACAGCCAAATTGCAGACAGCCAGCAGTCAGCAGAAGTAGCCTGCAATACTGCACTCTAACCACTACGCCACCAGGGCTCTATGGTCCAAAATAGACCATAAAAACATGGAACATAGCATGTAAAACTCTGAATTCCACAACATTCCCAGTTTCTGAAATGAGCACCCTGACTCAAGGCAATGTTGTGTATACTTCACACTGGAATTACAAGGATTTATGAAGAGAAGAGTTCATTTTTGGAAGTGCTGTTAGATGCCACCGAGCAGGTTTGGAGCTTCTTCCCCATGTCAAGTGTTGCTGGTAAATAATTGGAGCTGTTACATTTATTTATCTGTAAGCTTTTAAAAATGAGGTTTTCTCTTTGCTTCTGTATAACAATAATCTGCGGAGTGTGTGTTTGTATCTCTGTGTGTTTGTTTATACTTCTTAGTGTTGTGTAAATGGTAGGGATGCTCCATGTTTTATCAACACCATGCAGGTATTGGTTTGTATGGGGAAGGGGGAGGTTAAAGAACAATGTGCCACAGAGATAATGAAGCTATGTGGGGATTCAATAACCAGTCATTTCAGTGTCCAAAGATGTCTGACCACATACGTGGCGTTTATTACTTTTATACCATTTTTACAAGCAGAAAAGAACAGCATAGATACAGCATTGGGATTGGAGAATAGATCCACATGGGTGAAACCCCTCAATCACATTGGCATAACCCCTCAACCAATCCTTGAAGTTAGTGGTGATGTTAGTAAATGATATCACCTGTACACCTGGAAAATCAGAGACATCCCATCCCCATCCCAACAGATAAGAGAATGAATAGAAGATGAGCTCATGGGATAGCAAAAGAGGCCCCCTCCACCAGGCTGCAGTGTGCTGCCAGCTACTAGTGTCATCCAGGGAAACTCAGTGGCTACCACAAAGTTAAGAGGTTTCCAGGACATTTTAGCAGCTTGCCTGAGCAGGTAATAAATGCTAGGGATTAAAGTCCTTTCCATTTTGCAGCACAATCAGTTATAGGGATTATCCTAATCTAACAACACCTAACAACTAAGAGATAAAATAAAGATAGGGTAAAAAGTGTCATGATACCATTCATGGTTAAAAAAAAAACCAGCGGGAAATAGAGCAATCAATAGGCAAGAACTTCTGCAAAGTTCAAGGCACAAGGTTCCAGTCTGTCTCACAAGAGTTAGGCAAGAACTGTTGCCAAAATTCAGATAGTACAACATATCCAGGGAGTCATGGTAGAGCCTTGGTTTTAAAGAAGCCCATAGTCAAAATGCTTCCAGTGCTTGAATGAACCCAGGCCAGGTATCTGAGTCCTAACATTTCCTGGACTTTGTTCAATCACGCGTAGTACATCCTTGACTGAGGATGAATGGGTGGATGGAATTCTCAGCAGAGAAGTAGAGAACTTTATGTCCCACATGTGTTTTTTTCTGGAGGCAACTGGACTTTTTTGTTTTTTCTTTGAAAATGTTTCGCTTCTCATCCAAGAAGCTTCTTCAGCTCTTCTTCTTGGAAGAGAAGTGAAAACATCTTCAAAGAAAAAAAAAACAAGAAAGTCCAGTTTCCCCCCTGAAAAAAAAAGCACCTTTGAGACAACCACGACCTGGATAACTTGAGAATCTCTACAGGCATTTAGCTAGGCAATTGGGATGAACACCCTTTGAATGGTGTGGGAGTAAGAATAGATTTCCAGAGAAAAAATTGCAGACTACAGGAACCAGGAGCATGACTCAGGTGACCCCGAGGACACAGATAAACAGACCCTCTAAAAGGATGCAAATGACCAGCTGTCTACAAGGAGTACTGTATATAATTCATTCCATTCCCCACTATCCTGTCAGAGCTGCTTGGGTGAGAAGCAAAATATCTCAAAGAAAAAACAAAGTCCAGTTGCCTCCTGAAAAAAGCACTTTTGGGACAACCATGACCTGGATGACTGAGAATCTACATACTTTTAAGTAGATCAGTACTTGAGATAAAGGAGAGCAAACAGATCATATTTCTCAGAGGACCATTACTTCAGTCTTTATCTGGGGTCTGGCTCATCTCAGAAGCAGCACTGCTTCCTTGCGTTCGTGAACTTGATGGTTAGATCCTTGCTTCATGATCTGAGTCTAGGCTTGAGGGTAGCCATCTCCTTAAAGTAGCCAAGTCTCTTTTTTCCCCTTAAATTCATAAAACTGGGCTGCTTTAAAGAGAACCTGTGTTCACTTTCCCAAATAATCCAAATCACACCTGTCTTCTCAATCATTTCTGAAGCATGCATAGCCTCAATCTCCCTATAGTTTGCATAAATCTTCAGTTATATCTGTAGATTATATATTTTAAATAGAAATCTATTCTATCATACTGGGGAAGATTCACTAATTTGACTGCAGTCTGCTTGACCAGGTGCTAAATCCTTGGAGGTGACTTCAGAGTTCTCCATATGGTGTTTTATATATATTTATTTACATATATATATATATATAAATATTTGTTTTCGTAGATTTTCACGGGTAAAGGTATGTAGGTCTTGGTGTATTGGTCTTGTCCGTGTAAGATTGAGAATACCTTGGCAGCGTTTGACGAAATCTCATCCGTCATCTTCAGGCTGGTGTCTTCAGCTTCGTTCTCCTGGGAGAAGCTGAAGACACCAGCCTGAAGATGACGGATGAGATTTCGTCAAACCAAGGTATTCTCAACCTTACACGGACAAGACCAATACACCAAGACCTACATACCTTTACCGTGAAAATCTACTAAACATACATATATATATATATATATATATATATATATATATATATATATATATATGTATATATAATCCTACTTGATACAGATTAAGTAGTCTTTCTTGATAGGGACTGTGCAGACTTTTTGAAACTAGAGCACAATGGCCAAATTTGCACATGCTTAACCAGATCAATTAAAATCAGATCAGACAAGCTTAGCTGAAAACAGATCAGCTGTTGCTAAATTGGGCTGATTTTAAATTTGTGTATTTTTCTCTGCATGGATGGATTTAGTGCATAGGCCATAGGGCAATCTCAGCCTGTTTAATTATTTTGGCATTTGGCCTATTGTGGGAAAATTAATTTATTCAGAAATCAAACTAACCAGGCTGGAATTTGCAATAATTTATGGATACATTCAAAGAGTTGGATTAATTTTAACTACAACAAGGGATCCAAAGCACTCAATTTGTTTCAACTTTGGATGAAAAGGTGGCAATATTAAATGTTTTGGCCCAGGAATAGCATATGTTTAGTCTATATGTTTAGTTTAACTTTTCCCACCCATCGTTTTGTTTTATGCATGAAATGGCTTGTGGATTTCAAAGAGGCAATGGTAAATGTATTTCTCAAGTTTAGCCTTTCCCAATCTGATTTCTTTATGATGTGCTGATTGAACATCAATACATGTTATCCCCATGTCTGTGTCAGTTCCTCTTGAGGATGAAGAAGGCTTATTTAATGTAACACTTCACTGGTTAAGACTTATATTTATGCAAAATAATTACAGATCTTATGTCCTGGGACTTAGCATACAATCAGAGCTAAATCCAAAAGTGCTGTTGTGATAGAAGATTTTATTGATATGGCTTTGCAAATTTATTCATCTATTGCATTGAATTAATCAGGAATTCCTCCAATCTTTTTGAATGGGTAAGCATGTTATTGGTTTTATAACTTCACAAATGACTGAATGTACTCGATTACAAAACAACTGTATATAAGAAAACAAATAATACCATTGTGTTTTCTAAGGCTATTTCTAAAAGGCCTTGAGAGCTTTGTTAGAAATAAAAGTTAAGCTTGAGGCTGTTTTTTTTATTTTGCTACTTTTTCATATTTTTATTTTCACTTAAAAAAAAAATCTGAAGAAACAGGTAGAGCAGGAGTCTTGTTAGCTCCAAGCAACAAGTCAGAATAATGCTTTCTTCTGTGGTACAAGAACAACAAAAGTAACTTTTGAAAAAGAGCGGCCACATACAGGTAATCCTTGACTTACGACCATAGCTGAGCCCAAAATTTCTGTTGCTAAGGAAGAGTTTTTAAGTGAGTTTTATCTCATTTTACATCCTCTCTTGCCACAATTGTTAAGTGAGGAACACAGTTAGGTGAATTTGGCTTCTCTGTTGACTTCGCTCGTCAGAAGATTGCAAATGGTTTATCACATGATTCTGGAACACTTCAACCATCATTATTGCCTGCCAGTTGCCAAGCATCCAAATTTTGATCACATGACTACACGGATGCTGCAGTGATGACAAGTGTGAAAAATAATAATAAGTCACTTTTTTATCAGGGCCGTTGTAACTTTGAAAGGTCACTAAATGAATGGTTGTAAGCCAAGGACTGCCTGTAGTACATAGATTGGACAAGCTGTACCAATTGTTGAGTGCCCGCCAATGGATACATTTTCAGGTACATGCAAACCAAATCAGCAGTAGGAATCCAGTCATCCAGTCTTTACCAAACCATTCACTGTCAGAGGTTCAGTTGCCTCATTTCTTGCTACTCTTGGGTCCAACTCTTGAGTCCAATTCTCTCTCTCTCTCTTTTTTTAAGTTTTATTAGATTTTTTTAAAAAAATTACATTTATATGCCGCCCTTCTCCGAAGACTCAGGGCGGCTTACAATGTTTGGAGCACAACCCAATGCGCTCAGCAATAGCCTTCATTCCATTGTACATGCCTGCTTATTACTAAGCGGCATTTTTACAAAGTCAGCTTATTGCCCCCAACAATCTTGGGTCCTCAATTTACCTACCCCGAGAGGATGGAAGGCTAAGTCAACCTTGAGCCTGGTGGGATTCGAGCCTACAGTAATTGTAGGCAGCTGGAACTTAAATGCAGGCATTTAACAGCCTGAGCCATCAATATTGATACATGAACAGTGTGGCCTCTGGGTATAATTCATTTTGATACAAACAATAGTAATAACAACAACAACAGCAACAACATTAATCAAACTTATATAATTCTAATATTGATACGTTTGTTTTAGAGTAGTTATTCAATATTTTAATATTCCATTTTAATGCCAGTGATATTATTAAGCGTACATAGTAATGCCATCTTTCAACCTCTAATCTTTCCATCTAATTATTACTTATATTCTATTATATAAAATTGTATCTGCTAATATTCTCATATTTCTTATTTCTACCTCTATTCTAGTTTCTAGTCAGGCCACCATTAATAATCCTAGTGTTAATTCTTGGATCCAATTCTCAATGACTGAGGGTTACATCCCTCCTCAAAGATTGACCACACCTCTTGCACAAACTCCATCCCTTTGTTTCTCTTAACATTTGGTAGAATTATTTTTATTATGTCCTGGCATTGTTATGCTAAATATTTCTCTGACTTGTTTTGTGGGTAGAGCATTTTACTGCCGTATATGCAAAATTATTATACATATAGCTAACAATAATAAACTACCCTGATTTTTGCAGCTCTTCACTTCCAGTATTTTAATACTGATATTTAACAGCAACATTTTGTATATGGCAGTGCAATTTTCTGTTGTTGTTTTTTAAAAAAAACAGGTTCAAAGCTAAAAATAAAAGATAAAAATGTCAAACCTACTGCTCAGGGGCTGTCCAAGTTTTGCTTATCCTTTTTAGTAGGAAACAAAAATGGAACTGCTTTCTGTACCTCCACTAAACAATTTCTTTGTTAATTTCCTTGGTTTGTTGGACAAGCCAGAGTAAATATTTACGCAGCTTCAGGAACACTGTGAAAGGCAGTGTGGTATGATGGCTCAAGTATTATTAGACCAGGGAAAACTAGACTGAAGATTTTGCTCGGCCATGAAAGTAACTGGTGAATTGTGGACAATCATTTCTTCAACTTGACCTGTCTTGTAGGGTTACTGACAGAACCTGATCAGGCAGGGAAGGTATGTTGTGGACCTCATCAGCTAAAGAATTCTGAGAAGCAGGGTCTAGAAAGAGAACTTTCTCTGTTGTTACCTCTGTTCTGTGGAACACTTCTCCCTACTCCGGAGGTGAGGTGGACACTCACTCTTCAGGCCTTGCTTAAAGGCATAAAAACATAGCTCTACTCTGTAGCCTTGCTTGGGGTGCATAGAGGAGTATGCACCATGAGCCTGGGTAGCACCTAGAACAGAGGTGGTATTCAGCAGGTTTTGACCAGTTCTGGAGAACCGGTAGCGGAAATTTTGAGTAGTTCAGAGAATCAGCAGTATAGTACAGTATCCTTCCCCTGCCATGCCCACCAAGCCACGCCCACCAAGCCACACCCACAGAACCGATAGTAAATTTTTTGAATCCCACCAATAACTAAAAGTCCTCCCCCCACTGCCTTTTAATCAATTTTTTAACATTCCTTGCCTCCTTTAAATTTTAGGCACAGTTTTTAAGTTTTAATATTTTATTGTACACCACCCAAAGTCCCTCTTTGAAAGATAATGGGCATTTCTTAAAAATGTAAAATAAATAGATAAGAATAAAATGAAGGAAATACTATGGAGACCATACAGAGATTCTGGAGAAAAATTGAAATTTTAAACATTAACAGATAAATAAAATAGGTCCATTCAATCCAGGACAGATAATAATAATAGACATTATGGAGTGGTTGTCTTACAGATAATTGGTTTTCTTTTGTAGTCTCTTAATGTGATATATCAGACCTTCATAGAGAAAAATTTACTAAGAGTTGATGCCGATTTTATGGCACATAATTGATCGATCAATTAATCAAACGTGGCTTTGGAATTAAGAATAACTTCCAATTCCATTTTCAATTTTCTTTCATATTACCGTAAAGTTTAGTTTTATAGATTTCTTTTTTACTGGTTCCCTTCGAAGTAGTGATGTTATGAAAGACTTGATAAGAAACAAAAGATGTTAACTTTGTGCCAGGATGCCAGCAAGTCTATGAAGTGCAAAGTCTGAAAACTGAAATATACTTTACTGAAATTTCCTTAGTAGCTTTGTGTGTCTCAGTATGACGTTTGCATTCTGTATTCAGATTTCCTCAATTACAATCAATACGTTATATTACACCTAGTCTCATTATTTGCAAAATGTGAAATAATTATCAGCAAGACTTTTCTCAGCATAGGAACTAAAAAAGATTTTCTTTTGCTGAACAGCTGAAGCATAAGCAAACTTAATGCAGCAAATTTGTGGGGCTATTTGGGTTCCTTATTAGAAAGAAATGTGCTACTTGTTAGTGACATGTATCAGCCATATATGTCAGTTGCTATTTTTCCTAATTTTGCTGTGCAATCCTTCAGTTAAAATAACCATGCCAAATGTCTATGGGTAAAAGTAATAGGACTGTGATATGACCCACAGCAGAAAATTAGGAAGTGGAGTGAAATAGTTGACTACCACTAAGTTGGTTAAATGAGTACGGTTGTAAGAACTCAAGCAATATTTAACAGACAATCCTAGAAAACTGAATGTATCAGATCACAAAAAGTTCGAAATATCTGAATGCAGGATCCAATCTGGGTTGGTCACCGGGATAGGAGATTTAGTCTTCTGAGCTTTTGGATTCGTGCTAGAGTCCATCCTCAGGGAACTTCTCTCTCATCATTGGATCCTGCAACATTGTCCTGGGACAAGTATATATTTGCCTTCATTGGTGAATATCTGAATGATTAAAAAAAATTTAAATGTGCTTTGCTTGGATGTCTTAAACTGTATGGCTCCTACACACCCACAGGTGTTAAAAAGGATGTGCAACAGCTATTTGTGTTTGAACTCTGGGAAGTGTGATTGGGCGGTGCTGCTGTTCCTTCAGCAAACACTCTTTTGTTAAACTTTGAAGACACTTTCATTGCTTATCTTTTCACCTATTCCTCTGGTGTTTGATGTTCAGAGCTGTAAATGGTTTACTCTCTATAATATCTATGCAAATTGAAGAGGTGATCTGCAGGATATGGTGGAGTTGGGAATGAAGTATTCCCTTCCAAGCAATTAATCCTAAAGAGGTTGCTTAGAGGAAGGATCACTTGTAGGGAAAAAGTAGACAAAAGCCTTTTCTTCCTCTTTCACAAGGTTATAATTTGATGGAACTAAATGCAGGGAGGTCCATGATTGATTAAAGGACTTTTTTTTTTCCGCAAAAGGATAATTTTGCATAATCAAACTGGGGAGTCGACTACTGACTGCCGAGTTTAAGGACATGATTTTTTATTAAGTTTATAAAATACAGTATAGAAAAAGTTAGAAAACTAAGAGAAAGGAAAAGGAAAGTGCAGAGAGAAAAAAAAAACAAAAAGTGATCACATCTGACTTTTTTCAGTGCGGTAAAATTAAAAAGTATACAACTTCAACCTTTTGCTTTGCATTTCACAACATTTCAAGCCATTTCTATAACGACAAAATTATTCCAGTCATCAAAACCTAAAATCAAAGTTTTTTTTTCAGTTTTAAGGAAAAAGTCCAGAAGCATATTCCAGAGATTATGGACATCATTTAAAAGGATTTTAAAAGGAAACTAGACAAATCTATAGCTGTACAAAGTCAATTTGCTGTTTGTCAATGAAAATCTCTTGGTATTGCTTCTGAGTTGTCATAATTGTATTTATTTATTTATCTTATTTGACTTGTATGCTGCCACTCTCCGAAAGGACTTGGGGCGGCTCACAGATAAAAACATAGAACAATAAATAATTTTTAAAAAGATAAAATTGTAGCCAAGATGCATGCATCCAGTGTAAAAAAGTGTTTAAATTTAATTTCCGAAAGGACTGGTTGAATATAAAGCAATAATTGCACCTGAGGTCAAATGTTATCATCTTTGTTAAAGTATAGCAATACAATAATCCAATAAATATAGAAAAAAAACCGTTCCCCCTACTATGTTCTTAAAGGCATAGCAGCATAATTCATTGGGCATTCTAAAAGTATAATTGCTATGAGTTATTTATTTTCTGCTTTCCAACAAACCAGTGAGGTTCTACGTGTTCTAATGTACACCCATGCACACAAGCTGAGCTGCACTCCTAAATCACCTGCAATGATGGTTTTCTTATCTATAAATTAATCTAATGGACATTCGTTGTTGACGCTTTATTTGTGCACCAATTTGAAGTAATTGCAAAGCTTCAGGAAGGAAGAAGCTGCTTGTTCGGGTCAGATGGTGGGATTCATATCTGTAGCATTAAATACTATAATGTTTTATTCCTTTTTTAATGGATATTTGCAGTGTAAGGTTTAGAATGGGGAGAAACATCATTGGGAATGAGATTATTGAAGTCAAATTTAGAGTTCTGTATTCTGTGTACAGTTTGCTTTTCAGACATGGAATAGATCTTCATTTTTGCTACACCCCTTTAAAAAAACAAAATAAATTACAGCAGTTCTTTTTTTTAAAAAAAAAAGCTGCTTAACTTATCCTGCAAGAAAGCAAAATGCCTTTTACACAAGTAATTTTGTGCCAATTACAGACAGCTTACTCTTATACTGTAGAGTAGCCTTTCCCATAATATTGAATAATTATGAAGATGAAGAAACTCTGATTCTGGATTATTACTATTTAGATTATGGGATCTGCCTTGCGTTATTTAATATTATTACTGTGTCTAGTTGGATACTACATATCCTGCAATAAGTCCCCTGGATTTTGGATAGGGCTCTCTGCTAAACCTGCTGAGAGATATCAAGAATTTGAATCCAGAGTCACTGGCGTACTATATAGAGGTGGTCCTCAACTTACAACTATTTGTTTAGTGACTGTAGTGGCACTGAAAAAAGTGACTCATGTCAGTTTTTCACTCTTATGAACATTGCAGCATTCTCATGGTTACATGATCAAAATTAGGAGGTTTGGCAACTGGCATGTACTTACGATGGTTGTGGTGTCCTAGGATCATATGATCAGCTTTGGCAACCTTCTGACAAACAAACTCAACAGGAAGCCAGAATCATTTAACATCTGCAATGATCCACTTAACAACCTTCCTCCACCTCACTACAGTCTGACTCAGAATCTATTTGCTCACAATGAGTTGTTGTGGACTTTTCCACATCAGGATGGCTTGTGGCCTTGTTAATTTTCTTCATGGCTGCTGCTGAGGACTTGGTAGCTTCTGCTGAAGAGGCCTCTTCTATTGCTTCCTTCAGCGTGATCTTAGGTCTTAGTAATAACTTGCTCTGAAGCACCTTGTCTTTAAGGCCCAGAACAAATCGATCGCGCATGGCCTCTTCTAAATTGTTAAATTCACATGCACCCCCAATGTCTCTTAAATTTGCCACGAAGTCGTTTACGTTTTCGCTTTCCCCTTGATCCCGACGGTAAAACTCATGTCTCTTAATGAGGCACGATACTTGTGGGGCGTAATGGGCTCTTAACAACTTTTCTAAGTCAGGCCATTCCATTACCTTCACGTCTGCAGCTCCCGCCAATGCCTTCGCCATCTTGAAAACTGCCGGACCACAGTGCGTGAGGAAGACCGCCCTCTTCCGCTTCTCGGAAATGTCGGCAAGATCGTTTCCTTCCAGATACATTTGGAAACGATCTGCATACGTCTCCCAGTCTTCTGCCATCGGATCGAACGGGCTGGGGGTGTTCAGCGCAGCCATCTCTCTCTTCTTCTGTTCCACGTTGCCTTCTTCTTCAGGGAGATCCCACCTTCGTCGCCAGTGTTAAGTTTGCATGAAGAGACAGACGCGGAGTGCTTCAAGCTCTTTGTTTATTAGTGACTACAGCTCAGAACGAACCCACTTTGGCTGGTCTGTGGCTGCTACTTATAGCCAGCAGCCGCAGTTGCCAGCCAATCAGAGTGCAGGGTTTTCCCGCACTTTTTAAACCAATCATTTCTTGCATTTTACAAGAACAGTTCAAACTAAACCAATGACTTTAAACCTGCATACATAACAGAAACATTCTGGTGTTGCTTACAGAAACTGCCTCTCCGTTAACCCTTATTACATTCTTGGCAGGACTAGACTTCCTGTCTCAGGAACATCTCTGGAGTTTTTCTTCCTTCCTTTGCTGGTACTTTGCTTGTGTGGAGTGACCATTCAAAGTTAAAATGTCACTGAAAAAAGTGACTTATGACCATTTTTCACACTTAATGACTGTTGCAGCATCCCCACAGTCATGAGAGGCCAGGCAAGGAGATGCGTGCCTCGATGTGAGTGATATTGAGTTGGCCACACCCAGCCAATAACATGACCACCAAGCCATGTCCACCCGGTCACATGACCACCAAGCCATGCCCACCAACTAAGCCACGCCCACAGAACCGGTTGTTAAAAAATTTGAATCCCACCCCTGCTTAATTTGTTATGTGAAACATTAGTGGGAGGAAAATGAAGACAATTCTTCTCTTTCTAAAGGTATGCAGTTTTATACAAAACATTAAAAAGGACTGCCGACATGCATGCCAACTGCTTGTTGCTTTTTTACAAAGGTGTCACAGTTTAATGGAAAAGGAGGATCTGGTTGTGTGTGGGTGTGTAAAACAGTTTGCAGAATTGAATTAATTGCAGTCTTTTCAGTATCTTTATGAGGAAGCACTCAAGGTCATAACTTTCTTTGAGAACATCTAACACGCAGCACAAAGAATTGCAAAATAGTTGGCTAGGTGGGGGGTTTTTTCTTCCTTTTTTAAATAATCCTGTTAGGCATTAACTATGCCACTCCCTACAATATAAGTCAACCAGTGTTTGCAGAAAACGTAGGTACAGAAATGTATGTGGGTATTATTTGAGTTCAGATAGAAAAAAAGCACCTTCATAGGTGGAGTTTATAAAATATAGAGCCACGAAACCTTGATTAAAGTCATGTAAAAGAACAGAAAAAGAAGACCTGAACTGTGATACAGGTGTCTCTTCGAAGAATGGGACTATAGACTAAGGGTATGGATCTTAATACAAAGTTGTTTTTAAACACATCTACTGTCTTTTCTTTTGTGTGTGTGATACCTAGAATTAAAATAAATGTTTGCCAGCATTTCAGATAAAATTGAAAGTGCCAAGTATTATCCAGATATTCAACCAGCCTTTATGAACCCGGTATTTTTTAGGTATATTGAAGCTGTCTCTTGTAGAATTTACAGTTAGGATATGGAGTTGGGAACTTGGACATATGTCTACCTGGTTCCCTGGAGTAAGAAGGCAGAACGTTGAGGTTCCCAATTATGAAGGAAATCTATCTGGTGGAACCTAGGAAAATGGCCCTCTCAGTTACCAAATGGGAACCTCCATGTGCCAGTACTCCACTACAGCCAGCCCACAGAGATGAGCAATATTTCTATTTTAAACTATGGTAATTATTTTTTTTTAAAAAAATCTTTTTCTCCCTACGAGCAAATTCAGATGATCAAAAAAAAAAAAATCAGAGGAGGAATAAGTCTGGTTACTCCTTGGATGGAAGTTTCCAAGAAATCCTTGACAGTAAATTGTAGACTGAAATTGAAAAACATTCTTGAGAAAGAAAATGGCAAAATCATTTCCATATTGTTGCCAAGTGGGCTGCATGAAGGGGCCCATGAAGTTGATAAGAGTTGAGCTCAAGATTTCAGCTTTGCGCTCTTTCCTGATAATATATGTGTGTGTGTGTTCTTTCTTTCCTTCCTTCCTTCCTTCCTTCCTTCCTTCCTTCCTTCCTTCCTTCCTTCCTTCCTTCCTTCCTTCTTTCTACTGGACAGATGAATATGCTTCTAGTTGTATATTGTCCTTTGAATTTCTGAGGTAGAATTGAAAAATGTTAAAAATCTTCAGCCAAAGTAGACAAAGTAGGGCTAAGAGCATTGGACTAGGATTAGGAAGGCGTAGATTAACAGAATAACTGTGTTGGAAGGGACCTTGAAGGTCTTCTAGTCCAACCCCTTGCACAAGTAGGAGACCCTATATCATTCTGGACAAATAATTGTCCAATTTCTTCTTAAAACACACAATATCTGGAGGCAAGTTGTTCCACTGATTCAGTTGTTCTCACTGTCATGAAATTTCTCCTTTTTTCTAGGTGCTTCTCTCCTTGATTAGTTTCCATCCATTGCTCCTTGTCCTGCCTTCAGATACTCTGAGGCAGCCCCTTAGATATTGGAACGCTGCTATCATGTCACCCCCTAATCCTTCTTTTATTTAAACTAGACATACCCAATTCCTGCAACTGTTTTTTATATATTTTAGCCTCCCATCCTCTAATCATCCTTGTTACTCTTCTCTGCACTTCTTTATAGAGTCTCAACATCTTTTTTATATTGTGGCAACCAAAGCTGGATGCAATATTCCAAGTGTGGTCTTACCAAGGCATTATAAAGTGGCACTAACATTTCACATAATCTTGATTCTATCCCTCTCTTACTGCTGCCTGTACCTGAGCATTCATAAAGCTCATTGGGTTAACTGGGGCAATCACACTTACTCATCCAACTTATTATGATGCGAGAATCGCATTGGAATGAAATTCTGCACAGACCCTTTGAGATCCTGGATGGAGGGGAGTACAAATACCAATAACAATATTAACTTTTATGATAGATATAATTATTATCATACTGAAACAAGAGCTCTGGTCTCTTCTAAACCTGTTTGCTTTCCCCCCCAAGTCTTCTACCTTGCAATATTTTATACACATGCATGCACAAACACAGTTGCACACAAACACCCAAGATTCATTTGTTTTCTTTTTCATTCTATCTACAAGTTTCTAAAGAGGTTCAGCTTGTGTTTTGTTTTTTGCTTGATGATTGATGACTCCTCTTTCTCTCACAAACTCATCGTGGCTGCCAGATTCCAAATACCAGCAAAGACTTGTTGAGATTCTCTAAGCAATTTCCTTTATTGTTCCTCACCTGCCAAACTTAATCAGGCTATTTGCACTATAAAATGTAGTGTCCTCTGGAAACTATTAGGGAAAAGCCATCTTCTCCCACACGAACTATCTAAACTCTGCTGTCTCTTGTTATTTGGAATGTACTCCTGGGAATCCAGACTACATTCCATCACAGAGGCATGTAGTATGTAGTTCTTTTTCTAAATTTCTTCACAAGAATCACCCTGTGGATTAGCCAATCCCTGAAGCACATTCGTCCATTGAGCTTCCATGGGTGGAGGTAAATTTGAATCTGGGCCTCCCCAGTCCTAGCCCACTATACCATGCTGGTTTAATATTGCCTCCATAAGTTAAAATACTTTGGTATAAGGATTAAATGATTATTGCATATAGCAGTAGTTCTCAAACTTTTCTTCACCCCAGACTCCCTTTAAATATCTTTTGTGGCCATGGATCATGGTCCAGGACCCCCAAGACTTAACTCAAAATGGAAATCATAACATTTCTTCAAGCCTTCACGCCTCCCCCTCCCAGTGACCATATTGGGGAGGCCCTCCCAGGGTCCATGGATCACAGATTGAGAACAACTGGTATAAAATACTTACACAGAAGGAAACGCATGCTCTTATTTGTTCTGTTGATGAAGATTCTCAGTCATCCATATAGAGTTTTCATGATTCAAATGCCAAACATTTGAATGTTGATCAATATATCGTAGCCACATTTATCAACATTGTGTTCTTTAGGTGCTTCAGATTACAACTGCTATCAGTTCCAGCCAACATAATCAGTCAGACCAATGAGAACTGTAGCCCCAAATAATTGTAAGGCCCATGTCTGAAGAAGATTATATTACAGAATAAGATTTAATTAAAGTAAGTTTTAACAGTTTTTGGTTAAACCAAATCTGTGGGCCTGGTCAGAGCTGACTTGATCTTTGGGTGGCATGCCAAAGAGGCCACGACAAAGTTTAAATCTTATTTAGCTTTAATTAATTGTCTATATTTTATATGATGATACAGGCCATTGTACATAACATTATTAGAGATGGAGTAGAGAGGAAATGGTACAGTACAACCACATTAATTGAATTTTTAAGATCCTTAAATTATTTATCTTGGGTTCTGCAACCTCTTTTGTTATTCCCCACTTTTATTATTACAATTGATCATGTTTTATAAAGTGAGCATGCATAATTAATATTTCAATCTATCAATTCAAGAGCATCCACACTTTTTTTGCATATAGACATTTCTAAAGCTATCCTGTTAATTATTGATATGCAAATTGGTTTTGTCCCAGCATATCTGAGAGTCTGAACTTCCCTGTCTCTAATTATGATACATTTTGAGTCATTTGATGGACGCTGACCTGTTGGCCTGTCCTGTTTCCCTCAGTCAGATCCCTTTAGGTTCTCTTTGTAAGAAGGTAACCCTCCACCTGTTAGACTTTCCCAGTGTCTAACTTTCTCTATGTCCAGACCTATTTGCTAGCAACCATGCCCTCCATTGCCTAGCTAGAATAAGGCTAAGTGTTAGAAAAATGATGCTTGTTCTGAGAGAGGTCCCAGTTCTATAGTTTTGCCCCTTATCTGCAGTTTTTTAAATTATGATTTTTGTTTATTTTCCTGCAGTGTACCAGAATTGTAGTGCTTCAAGGCTTAGTTCCTTTATAAGACATTTTCACAATTGAATTTACTTTACTATCCCACTTAGTTGATCCATAGGATGATTTTCCATATATAAACTGTTGCTAAGTTTGAAAGAGAAATGGCATCTAAAAGCATGACCGGTTGGAGTTCAAGGTCAGATTTCCTTGTATTTTAGTTTAATTAACATTAATGAACTAACTCATACATTGACATGGAATTTAGCTACAAAATAATGAGATTTAACATCATCATAAAAATATCATCATATTTGATTTTATTTGATACTTGTTTATTAGCTGCAGAGGCTTTGCCCTGACTGATAAGGGAAAGGATTCCGTGCACAGGTTCTTTTTTAAAGCACAGATTGGGTAAATTTGTTTTAGCTGGTCAAATTTGCTCTGATGAAAAATGGCAAGAAGGAATTCCACGGCAGGTTGATACGGATCTATTTTTACTTTCGTTTTTCAGGATTTGTTGGCAGGATGAATTTAGAAAGAGACTCTGAAACGACCTTTGAGGAAGACTCTCAGCCCAATGATGAGGAGGTCCCATATAGCGATGATGAGACGGAAGATGACCTGGACACTCAACCTGACGTTGAGCCAGAACAAAACCGTATTAACAGAGAAGTGGAAGCAACTCGAGAGACGCTTCGAAAAGGTGAGAATGCAAGAAATTATTACCAAAGGCTAGTGATTATTTTGAAGGATTTCCCCCCTCCTTTTATAATAGAATAGAATAACAGAGTTGGAAGGGAACTTGAAGGTCTTCTAGCCCAACTCCTTACTGAGGCAGGAAACCCTACACTATTTCAGATAAATGATTGTTCAATCTCTTCTTAAAAACTTCCAGTGTTTGAGCATTTACAACTTCTGGAGGCAGGTTGTTCCACTAATTAACTGTTCTGTCATGAAATTTCTCCTAGTTGTAAGATGCTTCTCTCCCTGATTAGTTTCCACCCATTGCTTCTTGTCCTGCCCTCAGGTGCTTTGGGGCATAGGTTGACCCCCTCTTCCTTGTGGCAGCCCCTTAGATGTTGGAACACTACTATCATGTCACCCCTAACCCTTCTTTTCATTAAACTAGACTTACCCAATTCCAGCAACCGTTCTTTATATGTTGCTGAACAACTAATTGAACTACTTAAATAATTACCCTGTATTTCCAGAAATATTGAAAACACATTCTATTTCTATTTTTTTACTGTTTGGAAAAGAGTACAAGGACTGGTGAGCTGGACAGATTCTACAGAAAGTATACAGGTAGTCCTCAACTTACAACCATTTAATGACCATTCTTAGTTATCACTGCATTGAAAAACATGACTTACGACTGGCCTCTCACATACAACTATCATAGAATCCCTATGACCATAGGAGCAACATTTGGATACTTGGAAAGCAGCATGTATTTGTGATGGTTGCAGTATCCTGGGGCATGTGATCACCACTTGTGATCTTTCCAGCCAGCTTTTGACAAGCAAAGTCAACGGGGAAATCGGATTCGCTTAATAACCATGTGATTCATTTAGCAACTCCAGTAATTTGCTTTTTTTAAAAAAAACAATTTTATTTGGGTTTTCACAAAACAAAAAGAAAAAAGAACATCTTTTTTTAGTGAACAGCATGGTTCCAGGTTTTCACATCTCCATACAGATATAATTTCAGTTACATATTAATCTTTCATATTCCATTTCTTATCTTATCACTACTTTATATATTCTCTATTTATTTCAAATAACTCCCTCAGGCTTATTTTATACTTTTCTCATTCATTTCCAGATCTATTTCATTTCCTTTTCAAAATTTCCATATCTTCATGGTCATTATACTTATACTTTTATCTGTCCTGTTTACAATTTCACTACATATTCTTGTATCATCATTCCCCCCCAAAAAAACACAATTACTCCACATTTCAAATATTACAAAGCAAGGGCTCCCTTATAGTTACCATTTAGAGTGTGTCACCTTCATATCTTAAGATTATTTCCCTTTCATATCCTATTAAACATTCAACTTTTAAATTGGCCCCTTAAACAATTAGAGCAATCAACTCCTAATAACTATATTATAACATAAATCCCTTTTCAATCAGATTCCTCAAGGTACTTCCCCCTTAAATTTCATTGAAATTTAAATACTTTAAATTTCATTGAAATTTAAATACTTTAAATTTCAATGAAAAAAAAAGAAAATAATTAATCAGTTCAAATTCATCCTAGAAACTGATATTACTCTCCTTACAATCCTTCTCATAATTCATTTCAATTATATTTTATAGATCATTAATATACATTAGTATCCACATTTTAACTCCAGTAATTTGCTTAATAACCATGGGAAAAAATGTTGTAAAATTGGGCGTGACTCACTTAAGAATCATCTTGTTTAGGAATAGTAGTTCCAAATGTGGACGTAAGTCAAGGAATACTTAATAAAAATAGTTTGGAATTGATTGAAATCTTAAGCATGATAAGGGTGAGTTAGGTAGAGTAGTTCAAGATAATTTTACTTTATTGGCCATATCCAACAAACATAGGCACCCACACAACACTTAATTTGGAAGAGTTTCTGAAGGAGTCATTGATGCTAGGGTATTTGTTCCATCTTGTTTTTTTCAATGTTTCTACCTTGCAGAAAAAAATAGCACTAAAAATAGAATGTGTTTTCAATATTTCTGGCAATATGGGATAATTATTTAAGTAGATCAATTAGTTGCCCAGTAATAAACTTAACAGGTAATCTAATTTAAGTCTTCTTAGATGCCTGGGACCTTTAATTTTTCCATGCCTATTTTGATGAACCCAGAAAAACTTCCATCATCAAAAGTCAATAATTAATTCAGAACATTTGCAGCAAGGAAAAGATTATCAAGGAGATTTTTCTCCCATCAAAATTCAATACATTAATTGAGATATATTTTTGAGGACATTATTCATAAACAATTAATAAATACATGTGAATGAGGATTAAAGCACAGAAAAACAATGGTTAGATTATGTCAATTTTTCAATTGGATTTAGTAACTGCATAGCAAGATTAAAATAGATACTCTAGAAAAGGCGCAAGAATTGTACGAGCAACTAGCGAGCTCGGAAGATCAAAGTAGCAAAGAAGATCTAGACTCAAACTCTCAAGAAGAACAAGACCAATCAAAAAATAAAGAAGAAAAACAAGAACTAAGGAAAGCTAATCAGCAACAACAAGAAAGAGAAGACCTTAAATCAATGAACATAACGCAAAGGGAAATAAGAGCAACCAGGAGACAAAGAACTAGATATAATTAGAACTATGGAAAAAGAGGTGAAACTCTTATCCATCAACATAAATGGCTTAAACTCAAAGACAAAAAGACAAAGGATTCTGGCAAAGTTGATAAAACAAAATGCAGATATTATTTGTGTACAGGAAACACACATTTTAAAAACAGATGAAAAATATCTAGATTGCCCCAAATTAGGGACAGTGTTTACGGCTTCTGCAGATAATGAAAAAAAGAATGGAATAGCAGTTTACATTAAAGAAGAGATAAAGGCAAGTTTAATATTTACAGATCCCAAAGGAAGAGTTCTGGCAATAGAAAGACAGATAAACTTTTAAAAAGTTCTATTGGTGGTAATTTACACCCCTAATGCCAATCAAAAAGAATTCTATAAAACTCTATATGCTAAAATCATTGAATTGGAAAGGAAAAATATTTGTATTATAGGGGATTTTAACGCTGTAGCAGATTATCAAAAAGATTATAATGGAGGGAATAAGAAGGGAAGGGAAAAAAAGAAAAGAGAACTACCTAAAATTTGTGTAGAAATGATCAACAAATTAAATTTGATAGACGTATGGAGAAAATTAAACCCAGATAAGAGACAATTCACTTTCTACTCAAACCCCCACCAGTCATGATCATGTATTGATATGGCATGGATGAGTGGAGATTTAGTAGAAGAAGTATCAGAAGCAGAAATTATACCGAACTCTTGGGCAGACCACAACCCCCTTAGAGTCATTTGGAAAGGCAAGAAAAAACAAGGAGAAGGTGGACTTTGGATTCCCAACTATTAAAAGATGAGGAATTTATAAAGAAAATTAAGGAAGAATTAACTCTTTATTTTAAAGAAAATAACAATTTAGATACAACTATTCAAAATTTATGGGATGCTATGAAAGCTGTTATACGGGGAATTATAATATCTTACACTGCTCAAAAAAATAAAGAAAAACACGCCAAACAAAACAATTTATATCAAACAATCAAGAAACTAGAATCTCAATTACAGCATGCCCCACAAAATGTTAAAATACAAGAACAATTAATTCTCCATAAACATAAACTTAATCTGGTGGAACAGGAAGAACTGATTAGAAATTTGAAGGTAACTAAACAAATATATTTTGAACAAGCAAATAAGCCGGGCAGATGGCTCTCTTATAAACTCAAAAAAGAGAAAGAGAAAAGAACCATCTATCAATTACAAGACGACAGTGGAAATTATCAACATACAATAGAGAAGAAGAAAGAGATTGCACATAAATATTTTGAGAACCTCTATAAGAAAGAGAGGGTGGATGAAGAGCAGATAAGGGAATACTTAAGAGGAAAGAGAATTCTAGAAATTAGTGATGAGACGAAAGAATTTTTGACAAAGGATATATCTTTGATAGAATTAAAACAGGCAATCAGAACCCAGAAAAGCAATAAAACCTCAGGCCCAGATGGTTTCCCAGCAGAATTCTATAGAACAATGGAAGAACAAGTGGGACCAGTAGTGGTAGATTTATACAGTGAGATATTATTATCTGCTAAAATGCCAGACACATGGAGAGAATCATTAATTTCGCTAATCCTGAAGGGGGATTCAGATGACAGAATGATACAAAACTATAGACCAATCTCTCTGCTGAATGTAGATTATAAAATATTCACTACGATTATTGCCACTAGATTAAAGAAAATTCTGAATGATCACATACATTCAGATCAAAATGGATTTCTCCCAAATAGACAAATCAGGAACAATTTAAGAATAATAATGGATAGCCTGGAATACTATGAAGCTCACCCGGAGAAACAAGTAGCCCTTGTCTTCTTGGATGCTCAAAAGGCCTTCGACAATCTCAATTGGCAATTTATGATTCAGCAAATTTACGACATCAATTTTGGCACTAAATTTGAGAATATTATCACAGCAATTTATTCAATACAGAAAGCATATATTATAATAAATGGAGAGAATACTCAAACTTTAAATATAGAAAAGGGAGTAAGACAAGGCTGTCCACTATCCCCTCTGCTCTTCATATTATCATTAGAAGTATTATTAGAAAGAGTGAGGCAAAACTCTGAAATAAAAGGACTGAAAACCAGAAATGAAGAGCACAAACTGCAAGCATTTGCAGATGATATGGCTTTTATTGTGGAAGATCCAATAGAAAAAGGGCCAATATTAAGGAATTAGAAAGATATGGAGCGGTGGCAGGATTGAAAATTAATAGACAGAAAACCAAAATTTTAATAAAAAATTTAACAGAGCCTCAAGCAACAGAATTAGAAAAGGTGTTTGGACTACAAATAACAAAAATAAATAAATATTTGGGAATATGGCTGACAGCGCATTGTAAAGCGATAAAAGAGAATAATTATGATAATCTATTACAACAAACAAAAAAAGATTTAGAATTATGGATGAAAATGCAATTGTCACTACTAGTAGAATAGCAGCCATAAAAATGTCCATATTACCAAAATTTCTCTATTTATTTCAAACTATTCCAGTTAAATTAGAAAAAAACTTTTTCGATAATCTTAATAAAATGACAGCAAAATTTATTTGGCAGGGTAAAAAACCCAGAATAAAAATGAAATTATTACAGAATATGAAGAGCAGAGGAGGCTTTGGATTGCCAAAATGGGAACTATATTATAGTGCATCAACATTAGTCTGGCTAAAAGATTGGATTAATTTCAAGAATAAAAGAATATTAGCTATAGAAGGCCATGACCTTCAGAGAGGATGGCATGCCTTCCTTTGGGATACAGGATCCACTAAACAAAAATATTTTCACAGACATCTGATTAGAGATTCGTTGATATATAATTGGATTAAGGTTAAAAAGAAATACTATACGAAAATTCCAATTTGGCTATCTACAATGGAAGCGATGATCCACCCAAACAATTTAGATCTGAATAAAATGTTAAAATATAAAGACTTATTGGATACAAATGGAAATTTAAAAACAATACAAGAGTTCCAAGAACAAGGACTACGAGTAGACTGGTGGGCTTATCTCCAAATACAAAGTTGATATAAAAAGATGTAAAGGAATATGGAATATATTTAAAATCTCAACAATTGGGCAAAATTTTAGGAGGCCCAGACAAAAAAATTATTACCAAAATCTACAAATATCTCCTAGAAATAGATTTAGAGGAGGAGGTAGTGAAAGGTTGCATGATGGCATGGCGCCAAAATATTGGTCACAACATAAAGCTATCTGATTGGGAGACTATATGGAATAGGAATCACAAACTAACAAAATCAGTAACATACAAAGAAAATGCATATAAAATGTTCTATAGGTGGCATTTACCCCCTTCGAGATTAGCAAAAATGTATTCTAAAACGAGTCCTGTTATGTATGCAGTTTTGAATGTCATTGGTTAAGTTTGAACTGTTCTTGTAAAATATCAGAAATGATTGGTTTAAAAAGTGCGGGAAAACCCTGCACTCTGATTGGCTGGCAACTACGGCTGCTGGCTATAAGTAGCAGCCACAGACCAGCCAAGTCGGGTCTGTTATGAGCTGTAGTCACTAATAAACTCTTCACTGAAGCACTCCGCGTCTGACTCTTCATGCAAATCTAACAAGTCCCATGTGTTGGAAATGCAAAAAAAGGAGGAAACATATCATATGTGGTGGTCCTGCCCAGAGGCTTGAAAATACTGCCTCAAAATTCATAATTGGCTCCAGGAAATTACTAATGAACAATCTAGAACCAGAACTCTTCCTATTGGGAATCTTCAAAAAAAAATATGTAAAAAGCACAAAATACTTAGAAATACATATATTGACTGCTGCTAGGATTGCTTTTGCCCAATGTTGGAAACAGCCATACATACCTGTAGAGGAAATGGTCATACAAAAAATTATGAACTGCGCCGAAATGGACAAAGTTTAGTTTAAAAGATAAGGAAGATTCAATATTTTACAAAGTATGGGAACAATGGTATAGCTGGATAGATTGAAGACAGAGTAAAGAGGTAATTATTAAATATATTATTAAATATAGAATATAGATAGAATATAGATATATTTATGCACAAGTTAATATCTGTTATTATTGCACATATGATTGCTATATAATTATCACGGCAAATAGCTGTTATTGAGTGATAGACTTTTTAAGTAGATCAATTAGTTGCTTAACAGGTAATCTCATTTAAGTCTTCTTACATGCCTGAGACCTTTAACTTTTCCATGCCTATTTTGATGAACACAGAAAAACTTCCATCATCAAAAGTCAATAATTAATTCAGAACATTTGCAACAAGGAAGAGATTATCAAGGAGATTTTTCTCCCATCAAAATTCAATTCATTAATTGAGATATATTTTTGAGGACATTATTCATAAACAAGTAATAAATACTTACGTGAATAAGGATTAAAGCACAGAAAAACAATGGTTAGATTATGTCAATTTTTCAATTGGATTTAGTAACTGCATAGCAAATAGATGCCTTATTACAATAACTTTTCAGTAAGCTTTTCAGTTAAAAACAGAAAAAATGGATGACATAACTGTGGTTCTTTTCAATAAGCTGTCCTTTTTTCCCCTACAGGTAAAATTAATTTTACCATTCAGCAGCTATCCTGTTCTCCCACTTTTGGCATTTCTCTGTCAATGCTACATATTTTGTTGGTTCACCAGTACTGCTAGTTTGCATTTATAGAAGCAAAATTGAACAGATATTTCTGAATGTATGCAAAATCAAGGTTATAATGCAGTACTTTTGCCTTTTGAGCTTTGTAAATGCTGCTTTGAGATTTTTTTTAAAAAGGGGGGTGTACACTCCCACTTAACACAGTAATGAAAACCCATTCATTATTTCAAGTACTTACAAATTAAATATTTTGCTGTGTTTTCAGATTGCAGCTGGCAAGTTAAAGCAAATGACAGAGCTTTCTATGAGCAACCGCAGTTTAAGAAAACAATATTCCTTTGTATTCAGAAAAGTAAATATGCGGTAGGTAAACACCTCTATATGTAATAGTTTCTTTCCAATAGTTCTTAAGCCTCTCATCTAAAGAGAAATCTTAATTGATTGTTTGAATTTTTGTAGTCATGGATTCATTAGTTCAGACTTTGCAAAAGTAGCACTTTCTAGATGTATTTGAGTGCAGTTCTTACTCTAGTGTATTTAGCCACTTTGTCTAGCATATTTCCAGGAGAACAAACAGAAAAATTGGATTCCTCGGTTAAGCTTATGTTCATTTTCATGTAGTACTCATGCATTGCAGCTGGCATTTAACATAGCTGAAGAGCCTACTGGTTGCTATATTGGAGTTTACATCAATCCTAAGATTGCTGTTTTCTGTTTCATCCTCAAATAAGAACTCATAAAAAAAACACCCTTTGCAGTTTGAATCAGTTAATTATTTTCTAAATGCCATTAACCGTTTTTGTGCCAGAGAGTTCAATTTGCATTTCAGTGGCCTTTTGGAAGCTGCAGTTTCAAAGTTGGTATTTAGAGCTAGATTGGAGGTGATTTCCTTGTATTTTAGTTTAATTAAAATTAATGAAATAACTCATACATTGACATGGAATTTAGCAGAGGAAGAAAAGCAATATATCTACCAAATAATAAGATTTAACATCATGATAAAAAGATTCCATAGGTGGGTATATATTTGAGAAAGAAACAATAGACTCCTATCTAAAAATATTACTCAGGTATTTGGAAAAATGTACAGTTTTTTTTAAGATGGAGAAAGTTAAAATTCTCTTGATTAAGAAGAATTCTTCCAAGGTTTAATTTTCTGTTCCAAATGCTTTCATTAAAAATGAAAAACAAGGTATTAAATTCCCAGTGTTGAGACTAGTTTGTTGGTTGAAACTGTTAGAGAATAGCAATAGCACTCAGACTTTTATACCACTTTACAGTGTTTTACAGCCCTCTCTAAGCAGTTTACAGGATCAGCAGGTTCTGACCAATTCTGGAGAACCGGTAGCAGAAATTTTGAGTAGTTCGGAGAACCGGCAAATCCCACCTCTGACTGGAGATTTTACAGTATCCTTCCCCTGCCACGCCCACCAAGCCACGCCCACAGAACCGGTAGTAAAAAAAAATTGAAACCCACCACTGGTCAGCATATTGCCCCCAACAGTCTGGGTCCTCATTTTACCCACCTCAGAAGGATGGAAGGCTGAGTCATCCTGAGCAAATTGAGCAGCAGAGTTTGTGAAAATTCCTCTGTATACTTAAAAAATCTCAACACTTCCAAAAGTAACGATTGTAGAGAATATTTATGAAATCCATTTATGAAACAAGCCAGAAATGGGGGTCGCTTAGGGTTCCCAAGGCAACTTTTCAATATTTGATCAAGTGGGGAAAGCTTCTCTATTTCCCTTCAATGCCTTTTTAAAGTGGGTTTTATTTTTTTTAATGTGGAATAATATGTAGTGGCATAAGACTTTTTGCAAAACATTAAAATCCCAAAGACTGTTTCAGAGTAGTCTGGTTTGTGTAATACACTTGCATATCTTCCGAGGTGGGTAAAATGAGGACCCAAATTGTTGGGGGCCATATGCTGACACTGTAAACCGCTTAGAGAGGGCTGTAAAGCACTATAAAGCGGTATGTAAGTCTAAGTGCTATTGCTATATCAACTCACTTTGGTTAATAAGGTTTTATTTAAAGTACAAAATGAATTTATATGATTTCTATATTAATGCTTTAACTAAAGTGATTTTTTTGTCTTCGACAGGGGAACGCCATCAAAACCTACAAGTATAACCCCATTACCTTTCTGCCATTGAATTTGTATGAACAGTTTAAAAGAATTGCCAATTTCTATTTCCTTATTCTACTTATTTTACAGGTATGATAAATGTTGACCTTTATTATGGAGTAAGCAAGCCCCCTTTATAGTCAATTTTAGAGTTGCAGATTGACTCAGTATACATCTACCACCAGTGCAAAATGGATGACAATCTGGGAGACTGGACTCTAGGCTCTTGATTTTATATATGTACTTTATGGTTTTAAC
The DNA here is from genome assembly GCA_009733165.1 of Naja naja. Classification (NCBI taxonomy): domain Eukaryota; kingdom Metazoa; phylum Chordata; class Lepidosauria; order Squamata; family Elapidae; genus Naja; species Naja naja. Next base: position 291,691,141 of record CM019149.1, read on the forward strand.
TGCATGAGGGAAGTTCTTGACTAAAGAGGCATTTTCCACGTTCAGTGGGAAATGCTAATCTTCAGAAAACAAATTACGTGTAGCAACATCAGAACATGAGCTGATCCTAATTTCCTTGTTCAGCTTACAGACAGACAGACATCTTAGCCCCAGGGAGCATGTCCAATAATGGAGCATTTTTGTGTTAATACCAAAAATCAGTACTTCCTGCTAGGGAACCGAATTTTCTTGCTTCACTGCTGTTAACCTTTAACATCCTCCTTTTTGGTAGAGTTCGTACTATTACTTGCTAGCTCTATCTAGTATTTGCCACAGCTCGTATAAAAATGACTGTTGTTTTTCAGATAGGACAGGCTAGAAAAATATTGTGCAAAAATAAATGAAGAGTACTTCTGACTCAAAATGGATACACTAGGTTTCAATGAAAGTATTTCTATGTAACTGTGCAGTACTTAAATTTGATCTATTTGGGATAATCCTTAATGTGTAACCATGCATTTAAACTTACTAAATCTAAGAATCGTGAGCAAAGTGTCTGGTTCAGAGGCAGTATTCTCAACTTGATTTAGGACACGATTCATTACTAGTAATCCTTGACTTATGATCACAATTGAGATCAAAATTTGCATTGCTAAGCAAGGAGGCTTTTAAGTGAGTTGCACCCAATTTTAAAGCTTTTTTTTGGCCAGGTTTTTAAGTGAATCACTGCAATTGTTAAGTGAATCACACCAGAAGTGACCAGTTCTGGAGAACCACTAGCAGAAATTTTGAGTAGTTCGGAGAACCAGCAAATTCCATCTCTGACTGGAGATTTTACAGTATCCTTCCCTTGCCATGCTCACCAAGCCATGCCCACAGAACTGGTAGTAAAAAAAATTGAATCCCACGTTGTTAAGCAAATCCAGCTTTCCCCATTGACTTTGCTTGTCAAAAGCCATCTGGGAAAGTTGCAAATAGCGATCACATGACCCCAGGAACCTGCAATCATCATAAATATGTGTATGTGGGTTGCTAAGTGCTTGAATTTTGATCACATGACTGTGGATTGGTGACAGTTTCTTCTCCAAACCCCAAAAACTTTAACCTTAGACTGTCTATTATTGTCCTCACCCCTTTCCTAAGAGGTCTGTAGTGGGCATGCATAAGCGCACCAACGTGCCTACTGTCCCTGCCTATTGTTTCTTTTTTTCTTATTAGTATCCATTTCATGTATTCATAACCATGTTTATACTTATACCTGTTATCTAATAATCGCTTGACAAAATAAACAAATAAAATAAAATAAAATAAACAGTTGGAAGTATGAGGGCAGTCGTGATTGACTTTTTTGGCGCCATTGTAACTTCAAACAGTTATTAAACAAGTGGTTTTAAATTGAGGAGGAATAAGAGGAATAGCATAATCTGCCATCAGGAATCTACCTAATACATAAGTGACTTGGGATATCTATGTGGTGCCTTACAAAAATAATTAAATGAAGGGTTTTGTTCTTTTCACTGCAGACAATTCCTCAGATTACAACTCTGTCTTGGTATACTACGTTGATTCCGTTACTCCTGGTCTTGGGTATCACTGCAGTTAAAGATCTAGTGGATGATATTGTAAGAATGTTTCTCCTTTGCTTTTCACTTTAAAAAAACTGTTAAGAGTGATTAAATTAAATTAAATTAAAAGAAAGGAAAGACATGACTTTACTTCTCAAAAGAGCCAGTTTGGTTGTAGTGGTTAAGGTGCTGGCTTAGAAACCAGGAGACTGAGAATTCTAGTCCCACTTTAGGAATGCAAGATGGCTAGGTGGGTTTGGGTCAGTCATTCCCTCACACCCCAATCCACTCAGAAGGCTGTTGTTTTTGTGGAGAAAATAGGAGGAGGAAGGAGTATTAGATTTGTTCACTGTCTTGAGTTACTTATAAAGCAATAAAGGTGGGATAAAAACAGATAAATAGATAGATAATTATCTTTTGCAATTATTATGCGGATACCTTCCTGATAAGCAATTATTCAATTGCCTGAATTATTACTATTTTCTGCCTATGGGCCTCTGAAATATTTGATGCCTTATCCCCATCCAACAAAAGAGTCTTTTTAATCTTATTTCATTTATTTCTCTTTTTAGGCACGCCATCGGATGGACAATGAAATTAACAATCGAACATGTGATGTAATCAAGGGCAAGAGGTACTACAGTGAGATTTCTATATAATTTTCTAATTTATATATATATATATATATATATATATATATATATATATGTATATGTATATGTATATGTAATCTATCTATCTATCTATCTATCTATCTATCTATCTATCTATCTATCTATCTATTTATTTATTAGGCTTGTATTCCACCCTCTCTCCCTAAGGACTCAGGGCGGCTCACAATATAAAATACAATACAATAAATTACCTAAAAAACGATTAAACGATACAAGCCCAATATTAAATATTAAAACAATTAAAATTATTTTAAAAAGAACACCCCCCCTTTGGTTCAGTCCAGGCCGGCCTGCTGAAATAACCAGGTCTTCAGGTCACGGTGGAAGGAGCGGAGATCAGGGGCCAAACAAAGGTCCAAGGGGAGTTGATTCCACAGGGTGGGTGCTCCCACAGAGAAGGCCCTACCCCTGGGCGCCGCCAGCCAACACTGTCTGGCTGATGGCATTCCAAGGAGGCCCTGTCTATGGGAGCGTACAGGGCGATCAGAGTGTGATGCCGGTAGGAGACGTTCCCACAAGTACCCCGGACCCAAGCCATGTAGGACTTTATATGTTGTCACTAACACCTTGAATCTCATCCGGAAGGCAACCGGCAACCAATGCAGGTCACGCAGAAAGGGTGTAACATGGGAGTATTGGGGCACTCCCATCACAACCTGCGTGGCCGCATTCTGCACCAGCTGCAACCTCCGGGTGCTCCGCAAGGGCAGTCCCATGTAGAGAGCATTGCAGTAGTTGATTCGGGAAGTGACGAGTGCATGAATGACTGTCCATAGGGCATCTCGGGTCAGGTATGGATGCAGCTGGCGAACCAGACGCACCTGGGCAAATGCCCCCCTGGACATAGCTCCCACCTGCTCCTCCAAACTGAGCTGTGTATCCACGAGGACGCCCAGGTTGCACGCCCTATCCATGGGGTGAAACACCTCTCCCCCCATGACCAATGATGGTAACTCCTGAATAATCCGAGATGCCGGTATGTACAGCCACTCAGTCTTAGCCGGGTTGAGTCGAAGCCTGTTCCTCCCCATCCAGATCTGTACCACATCCAGACAATGGGACATCACGGAGAGGGCATCACTGATATCATTCGGGGTGGAGATGAAAAGCTGGGTATCATCTGCATACTGGTGATACCTCACCCCAAAACCCCGGATGATCTCACCCAGCTTCATATAGATGTTGAACAGGGGGGCAGAGGACCAACCCCTGGGGCACCCCACAAGTGAGGGCCTCAGGCCCACCTCTGCCCTCCTGCCAACACTGATTGCGAGCAGCACGAGAGGTAGGAGAACCACTGTAAAACAGTGCCCCCCTCTCCCAACCCCCCAAGCCTTTGCAACAAGATACCATGGTTGATGGTATCGAAAGCTGCCAAGAGATCTAATAGGACTAGGACAGAGGAAAACCCTGTCCCGAGCCCCCAGAGATCATCCATCAGTGTGACCAATGCTGTCTCCATGCTGTACCTGGGCTGGAAGCCTGATTGGTATGGATCTAGGTAATTGGTTTCCTCCAGGAACATCGGAAGCTGCTGAACCACCACGCTCTCAACAACCTTCGCCAAAAAGCGAAGGTTGGAGACAGGACAGAAGTTGTTTAAAATGGCTGGGTCCAAGGCAGGCTTCTTGAGGAGGGGCCTCACCACCACCTCTTTCATATTCATATATATATATATATATATATATATATATATATATATATATATAAGCATCTCCTGCTGATATCGACTGCCAACCGCCCTGTACGAGCACACAGACAGGGGCTTCTCAGGGTGCCGTTGGTGAGCCAATGCCAGTTGGCGGTGCCCCAGGGACAAGCCTACTCTGTGGCTGTTCCCGCCCTGTGGAATCAACTACCCCTGGGGCTCCGTCTGGCCCCCAACCTCCACACCTTCCGTCACGAGCTGAAAACTTGGTTATTCGAACAGGCCGGGCTGTGCTGATCTCCTTGGGGGGGGGCATTTCTTAAATTTTAATGTTTTAATGTTTATTGGGATTTTTAGTAATACTGGGCTTGTGATTGTTTAATTTTCTTTTAAGTAATTTATTGTTCACTGTTTGGTTTTAGTTGTGACAAGGTCCCACTAGCCATCTTCAGGCTGGTGCTTTCAGCTTCATGCTTGTGCGAGCAAAGTGTGATCGGAGCTGCCGTCTCTCTATAAATACTGGTGGGAAGATGTGGTGTGCTGGCTCTGTTGTAAGCGGGTTGGTTGGCTGTGTTGTTACTTCTTGATTGGTTGATGGAGTTGATGTTTGCAGATTGGTTGGCTTTTTCGTAAGACCCTGTGTGGCTGAGGTACTGGCTGTGTGTCTATCAGCCTTTTGTGTTGTAATGACCTGGGTAATGGGCTGCATGATGACATTCTGAGTTCTATTGTTGTGACATCTGGGTCTTGTTCTGTAATCTCCTGGGGCGTTGGCTGTGTTGTAACATCCTGAGGTTTTGTGGTGTAACCTCCTGAGTTCCGTGATGTGATATCCTGAGCGAATGGCTATGATGTAACGTTCTGGGCTTTGGTTTGGCTCCGAGTTTGAGGTCTGGCTATGTGTTCATGGCATGTGTCAGTTTGCTTAGTTTGGGGGTCAGAGGGTGTAGCAGCTGGTGATGCAGCCGTGGTCTGGTTTCTGGATGGTGGTTGTCTTTCGTCTATGGGACGGGTTTGGGTTTGAGTCTGGTGAGGAGTTGGTGGTGGCGTCATGTGTTGTTTTGGGTCCAGTGTTGGTTTTGTGGCTGGGACTCATTTGTTGATTAGGCTAGTTTCCAGATGTCTGGTAGGGAGGTATCATCCCGTTTATTCACCTTATGGGGGTGTTTCTCTATTTCGATGGCTTCCCTAATTATTCTCTTGTTGAAGTGTTCAGTATTGGAGATTAATTTGGTTCCCTCAAAATCAATTTCATGTCCTGTGGCTTTAAAGTGCTGGAAAAGGGAGGAAGTATTTTCTTCTTTTCTGACTGCATTCTTGTGTTCTGCGATGTGTGCATTTATTCTCCTGTTGGTTTGTCCAATGTATATGGCTGGGCAATTTTTGCATGTTATTTCATAAACTCCTTGGTTTTCTAGCTGGATCTTGTCCTTGGGGTTTCTTAAGATGTTGGCTATTTTTTGGTCAGTGCTGAAGGCTGTCCTGATATTGTCTTTGTGGAGAATTTTGCTGATTTTATCTGTGGTGCCTTTGATGTAGGGGAGGAGGGCGATACTGTTATCCTGGTCTGTGTCTCGGTTTTCGGGTGGTGTCTCCCTTAGGATTAGGTTGGTAATTGTGTTTCTTTGGAATCCATTGGAAATTAATACATTAGTGAGGGTGTGCAATTCTGTTCTCAGGTGGTCTTTGTCAGCTAGGTGTTTGGTTCTGGAGATGAGGGTCTTGGCTACGGAGTTGATCTGTGCAGGTGGTGATGGGATTGTGCGTTTAAGTAGCGGATGGTTTGTGTTTTCTTCCGGTAGATGGTGTGTCCTAGGGAGCCATTGGGTTTTTTGTAAATTAGGACGTCCAGGAAGGGAAGTTGGTTGTTGGCTTCTGTTTCCATGGTGAATTGTATTTTGGGGTGTAGGCTGTTGAGATGTGTGAGGAAGTTGTCCAGTTTTTCTTTCCCTGTGTGGCCAAATTGAAAGTGTCATCTACATATCTAAGCCAGAGTTTGGGTTTGTGTTCAGCTTTGTCTAGAGCATTGGTTTCAAAGTATTCCATGTATAGGTTAGCGATGATGGGTGATCCCATAGGTGCTCCTTCTATCTGTATCTTTGTCCATTCTGGATGAAGTATGTGTTGGTTAGGCAGTGGTTGGTCAGATCTAGGATGTGCTTAGGGGGGTTGTATTTGTTTTGGATAGCTGTCAAGGCTTCTTTAATAGGTACTTGGGTGAAGAGGGATATGACATCGAAGCTCACAAGTAGGTCGCTGGGTTGTAGGTTTTGTTTCTTTATTGTTTCTATGAAGTGGAAAGAGTTTTGTACATGTGAGGTTTAGTTTAGTTTAGTTTATTTGGACTTATAGGCCTCCCTCTCTCCCGAAGGACTCAGGGCGGCGTACATAAAAACGAACAATACAAAAATTAAAACAATTAAAAAATATTAAATTACAGCCAAATAAACATTCCAAATTAAAACCCTGATCCCCTGTCAGTCCAGGCCGGATTGTGAAAATAACCATGTTTTAAGGTTACGGCGGAAGGAGCGGAGATCAGGGGCCAGGCGCAATTCCAGGGGTAACTGGTTCCAGAGGGTGGGCGCTCCCACAGAGAAGGCCCTCTCCCTAAGGGTCACCAGCCTACAATGTTTAGCTGACGGTAACCCCAGGAGGCCCTGTCTATGGGAGCGCACTGGGCGATTGGTGTTCGTCGACGGCAGGAGACGTTCTTGCAAATACCCTGGACCCAAGCCATATAGGGCTTTATAGGGTGTTACCAACACCTTGAATCTCACACGGAGAGCAACCGGTAGCCAGTGCAGGTCGTGCAGGAGGGGCGTAATATGGGAGAATCGGGATGCTCCCATCATTACCCACGCGGCCGCATTCTGCACCAGCTGAAGTCTCCATATGACATGCAAGGGCAGCCCCATATAGAGAGCATTGCAGTAGTCGAGTCTAGAAGTAACGAGTGCATTAGTGATTGTGCGCAGTGCATCCCGGTCCAGATAGGGACGCAACTGGCACACAAGGCGAACCTGTGCGAATGCCCCCTGGTGACAGCTCCCACCTGCTCCTCCAAACTGAGCCGCACATCCAGGAGGATACCCAAGTTGTGCGCCCTATCCACAGAGGGCAACACCTCTCCCCGCATGACCAATGATGGAATCTCTTGGATTATCTGAGATGACAGTACACACAGCCACTCAGTCTTGTTTGGGTTAAGCCGGAGCTTGTTCCTCCCCATCCAGTCCCGCACCGCCTCCAGGCAACGGGACATTATGGAGAGGGCATCACTGAGGTGGTCCGTGGTGGAGATGAAGAGCTGGGTATCATCAGCATATTGATGATACCTCACCCCAAAACCACGGATGGTATCACCCAGCGGCTTCATATAGATGTTGAACAGGAGGGGAGAAAGGACCAACCCCTGCAGCTCCCCACAAGTGAGGGGCCTAGGGGCCGACCGCTCCCACCTGCCAACACCGACTGCGTCCAGCCCAAGAGGTAGGAGGAGAACCACCACAATACGGTGCCCCCCACTCCCAGCCCCCTGAGTCAGCGCAGTAGAATACCATGGTCGATGGTGTCAAAAGCCGTCAGAGGTCTAACAGGACCAGGACAGAGGAGCAACCCCTGTCCCGAACCCTCCAGAGGTCATCCATCAGCGCGACCAATGCCGTCTCCGTGCTGTAACCGGGCCTGAATCCCGATTAGTACAGGTCCAGGTACTCAGTTTCCTCCAGGAACCTCGGCAGCTGCTGCGCCACCATGCTCTTCACAACCTTCGCCAAAAAGCAAAGGTTGGAGACTGGACAAAACTTTTCTAAATTGGCTGGGTCCAAGGCAGGCTTCTTGAGGAGGGGCCACCTCCTTCAAGGCAGCGGGAAAGGATCCCTCCAGTAAAGAAGCATTGGTAACTGCCTGGAGCCAGCCAAGTGTACCCTCCCGGGCGGCATAAACCAGCCAGGAGGGACACGGGTCCAACAAACATGTAATGGCACTCAGCCGCCACATGGTCCTGTCCACTGTATCCAAGGATACATGCTCAAACTCCTCCCAGATAACATGAACAAGACTCGATGCCACCTCTGTCTCCGACTCTAGCCAGGTGGAGTCCAGCCCAGCCTGGATCCAAGTGATCTTATCCGACAGATGTTGACTAAACTCCTCGGCACGTCTCTGCACAGGGTCCCCTCCCTCTGATTAAGGATGGAGTGAGTGACCCTGAACAGGGCGGCCGGGCGGTTATCTGCAGACACAATGAGGGTGGGGACGTAAGCCTTCTTTGCCGCCCTCATCGCTGCCAGATAAGTCCTGGAAACAGATCTTAACTGGGACCGGTCAGATCCGGACCGGGATGCCCTCCACCTGCTCTCTAGGTCCCTCCTCCTGCGCTTCATCTCCCGGAGCTCCATGGAGAACCAGGGAGCCACTCGGGATCTGCGCCGGGTTAAGGGCCGCAAGGAGACAACTCGGTCGAGAGCCCCGGAGGCCGCCTGTTGCCTGGCATCCGCCAGGGCCTCGGCCGAGTCGTGAATATGGGAGGCTGGCAATACCCCACGGGCCTGTCGGAACCTCTCTGGATCCATAAGGCGCCTTGGGCGGAACCATTTGGTCGGCTCCGAGGTGATGGATTCTGTGTAGGGCTGGAGTTGTTTGGCGAGAAATTTGGGAAGATTCTGTAGAGATGAGCCTATGGAGCTGACTATGGGTATGAGTGGTGTTCCTTCTTTGTGTATCTTGGGGAGGCCATAGAGCTTAGGGCATCTAGATGATTTTTCTCTGGGGATGATTCTTTGCTGGGTCTCTTCACTGATGGGAGAGGCTTTTATTTTGGATTTGGTGGTTTTTTCAGGTAGATGGTGGGGTCTGTATTTAGAGGTTTGTAAGCGGGGTCTTGGAGTAGGTTGGATAGTTTGGATTGGTAGTCAGATGTGTTCATCATGACCGTGGCGTTGCCTTTGTCTGCTGGGAGAATGATTACGTTTTTGTCTTTCCTCAAGCTGGTGAGTGCTTTTTGTTCTTCTATGTGTAAGTTACTTCTTGGTGGACTACTGGAGCAGAGGACGTTGGTGACTTCAAGTCTGATTTTATTGGCTACATCTGGGTTAATTTTGGTTAGACTAGCTTGAACTCTGCATATGATGTTTTCCGTGGGGATGCTTTGGGGGCGACTGCAAAGTTGAATCCCTTGGAAAGGACATTGGTTTCTGCTATGGTGAGGGTTCTGTCTGATATGTTGTGTACTGTTTGTTTCATGCGTTGTTGTGTGTGGGGTTGGGCTTCTGGCATTTCTCTAGTCTGTGGAGTTTGTTGGTGTGTGTATCTGTCTTGTGGGAGGTTTCTGTTTCGGCTCTCCAGAGGGCTAGTTGTTTGGATTTGTCCCAGAGTGCTGGGTGGATTTTGTTACTGAGTTTGAGGTGGAGAGTGAGTAGGTCCCTGTTGGTTTGGTCTAGTAGGAATCTTTTCTTGTGGAGTTCATTTCTGATTACGGCTAGTTCCGTTCTTTTCAGGATCCTTTCAGTGGCTGAGGTTTTAGAGTGGAATTTGAGTTGGAAGCAAAGTGGGGATCACGTTTTTGTCTCGGCAATTGCGTAGGAATGTGAGGTCACATAAGATGGTGGCTCTTCGGACTTTGAGTTTCTCGTAGGTCCTGGTCAGCCAGAAGCTTTCCTCCCCATAGAGGTAGGAAACAAAGACCTGAACACACCAAGACCTACATACCTGTACCCGTGAAAATCTACAAAAACATATGGGGGGGAGGCAGGAAAAATGAGGGTACCCTGGGCACACACGCTAACTTCCCAGTTAGTGAAACATTTTATTATTGTCTCTTTCTCATGATCCATTTGAAACAGAATACTTCATTCTGCTATAGAATCAGCTACCAAGGATTGTGTATATTATTCACAATTCAAGTGTAGGATTATATTCATGATATTTGAAGTTGTTAAACGTTTCATTTCTGTCTATCATGCAAATATTTGATTCTCAGATTCAGGCAAATTTGTGAACCTGATTTCTGAAATTAAAAGATTGCTTCATTTAACCAACAGCACTGGTTTTGTACAAACACACAATTACTTTTAGCTTTCGATCTGGATTGATCTAATTTGAATTGATTTGGAAGTTTAGACTGGATCAGTGTTTTAAATCTGATCAGCTTAATTTGAATTGAACTAGTAATCTGACTTGAATCCAGTTTGTACAAGTCTTATGTTTACATAGCAGTGAATTTGTGTTGGTCATTAGATAATTTTCAGCCACGTGCATAACAACTAAATAAACAGTTTCCCTTAATGTTGCATAGCTGAATGATTTTAATGTCACTTTTTGAAGTAATAAACTAAAGAAGAAAAATCAAGATCCAATCTGGGTCAGTCAGTGGGATCAGAAAACTCTTCCAAGTTTTTAGATTCATGCTGGAGCCCATCTTCAGGGAAGTTCTCTCTACTGGAATATGTGCTTTGGGCTATTCTATGCTTTGTATTTATGTGGTGCCTTCCTATTGGTTGACTGGTGTGTTGATGGCTGGCAATTGACTGTTGTTTCCTTGTGCTGCAAAGCTCTCAGCTCCTAAGTACTTGATAAACTGGTAGTCAAGCATGAAGCCTGGGAAACAGACCCCTTGTCAATTAACAGCAGTGCTGATTTACCACCAACTTATCAAGTACTTAGGAGCCTAGGGCTTGTCAACGTGAGGAAACAACACCACAATTGCCAGCCATCAACACACCAATCAACCAATAGGAAGGCATAACATAAAATGACTCACAGAATCTTGCAACATTATCCTGTGACACATATATTTGTCTTGGTTCATAAGAAAAATAAATCAATTACATATTTTAAACCAGTATCTATAATCCTGTAGATTTAGGGGTATGTAAGGCCAAATGTTTTAACTTTCTGTAGTAAGAAGGAGGTCAATATTTAAATGAGAAAGAGAACATGAAATTTAGAAATAATAAACTATAATAATTTCTTTTCACACTTCTTGTATTACGTGAAATGGCACAGTGATGCTCGCTGCTGAAAAATACTGTCCCCTGAATCATAAATACAGTGTTCAGTATACAGGCTAAATATTTAAAAGCTTTTATAGGGAAGTTTGTATTATTATTCTATATATTTTTGGAGCAAAATACAGAGGCTTTTCTTTAATAATTATTACATTATAATTTTACTTCTATGTGTATAATGAACACATTTCTATATGTAAATATCTTGCTACTTAGTTTTCAGAACACAAAATGGAAAGACATTGCAGTTGGTGATATCATCCGTTTGGGGAAAAATGCCTTTGTTCCTGTAAGTACCAAAGCTTTGAATGTGTATAAACCAGGGGTGGGATGCTACCGGTTCTGCCAGGCTGTATAGAACCGGTAGCTCTGAAGAGCAGCAGACACCAGAACCGGTTCTGTGCTTGCTGCTGTTTGGCCCACCCACCCGCCTGGGCTCTTACCTGTCCTTTATTTTCTGCTTTTTCAACCTCAGCTGCTTTGTGCGGCACAGCTGAGGTTGAAAAAGCAGGAAAAAAGAGGCTTTTCAAACACTGTGCACCTGCACGCAACGCTTTTCAGCTGTCTGGGGGGCACAGCTTAAGGTCTTTCTATACACACAGTGTTTGCGTCTGGCGTGCGCGCGTGTGAAGCGCGTGCAAAATGTATGTCACTGAACTGGTAGTAACACCGGTTTAATCCCACCCCTGGTATAAATTTACATTGAAAATTTAAATGTCATGCTTATGTACATTTAATTCATTTTGTTTATTTAACTAGGCTGATATTTTATTGTTGTCCAGTTCAGAGCCCAATAGCTTTTGTTACGTAGAAACAGCTGAATTAGATGGGTAAGTCTGTTTATTCTCACTTTCATTCTCCAAACATGCACAAAATATTGCTTGTGGGCTGTCTTAACAACAGATTTACATTCTTACAGAGGGAATTTTAGGGGACATATTAAAATATTATGTTTAAAATTTTATCTTTTATTCCATTTTGCATGTATAGGACATGAATGAAGCTGAAGTAATGTTGTTAAAATAGTACTGTATATTGTTTGTACATTACAGTTTATTATTGGGAATATACATAGATCTTGCTTTTAAGAACTACACATCTAATTCTGTTTGAAGCATATAAAATATAAGTGAGAGAAATATAGCATGACCAATCTGTCAAAATTTATAAATTGTGTTTTTTTCCTGTAAATTATGATGAGGCTAGTGCTTATAACTTCTTCTTTTAAAGAAGAAATTTATCACTCTTGTGGTTGAGTTTGTTTGGTTAGCTGTTGCTCTCTAATTTGGTTCAATAGTGAGTATTTTAGTTCTATATAATCACCGCACAAATAACATGAACAGGGTGACACAAACAGCCATAAGCAGCCATTTCCCATTGTGATACAATGACAAAAAAAGAGGAAAATTCTATATGCTGGTTCTATATACAGTAGTTCCCATTCTCATTCAAAACCTATTTTCATCAAGTACATCCATCAAGTTTTTTTTAAAAAACTGCTTTATGTTTTATTTTCCTTAGCAAAATGATGTAATTCTGCCAAATAACTATGAACCACCATATTATATCTCTAATCATCCCATGCAACTTACTTGTCTACTTTGTTAATAAAATGCATTCTGTTAATTAGATTTAACAGAGGAAGGATAGAGCAAATTTTAATCTATTGTGTAATTACTTGGCCATGGGGCCCATCTAGAAATTGGAATACAATTCATTTTGAGATATCATGCAGAGAAGCCCTATAGATTTTGCCACTGTTACTTTATTGATATTTTAAATAAAATAACCAGAAAAATAGAAAAGACAAAATGTAATGAAAAATAAATAAATGCAGAGTCTTAAGCAAATTTAAAAAAAGAACTGAAATCCTTCATTTATCTTATTAAACCTCAACCAATGCAACTTATCTCTCTCTCTCTCTGCTAGTGAAACCAACTTAAAGTTCAAAATGTCACTGGAAGTAACAGACAGGTGCCTTCAGGAAGAAAGTTCACTTGCAGTATTTGATGGTTTGTTCAAGCATACGTTCTCTTTTTAATCTCTAAATTATCTTTAGAAATTTATCTTCCATCAAATCCAAAGATTTTTATCCAGTCTTTAAGACAAGGAACTTTTTCACTTGTATACCAAAAAAGCATTTTAACAAGCTCAATAACCAAGAAAACCCCATTAACATTAGACCTGCTGTTCCTTTTTATTTCTTAGTAGAAGCCATTAAGTTTGAAACATTTTTCTATTTCAAACAGCACATATTGTTTTCTGTGTAGCTACTTAGCTTCTACATTCTGAGTGTCTCAGTTGTTTGTGAAATTCTCCATAACCTGCTTGATTAGATGAAATTCTGCAAGAGATGCTTACATTGAAAGAAAAACTGATGTGTGTTCCTATCGCACATCATGGGGCAGAAAATATTAAATTTCTGCTAAATTCAGTGAGTTGCATCTAACCTCGTGAGAATGCCATGGAATTCATTCCCTGCATTCTTCTCCCAGTAACCTTCCAGTTCTGTGGGCGTGGCTTAGCTGATGGGCGTGGCTTGGTGGTAATGTGACTGGCTGGGCGTGGCCAACTCAATATCACTCACATCGAGGCACGCATCTCCTCGCCTGGCCTTTCATGACTGTGGGGATGCTGCAACAGTCGTAAGTGTGAAAAATGGTCATAAGTCACTTTTTTCAGTGCCATTGTAACTTTGAATGGTCACTTCCCACAAGCAAAGTACTAGCAAAGGAGGGGAAAAAAACTCCAGAGAAGTTCCTGAGACAGGAAGTCTAGTCCTGCCAAGAATGTAAAAAGGGTTAACGGAGAGGCAGTTTCTGTAAGCAACACCAGAATGTTTCCTTCCTGCCTTCCTTACAGGATTAGGCCAGTAATTTCTTCTAACAACCAGTTCTCCGAACTGCTTAGAATGTTAACAACCGGTTCTAGAGAATAGGTGCGAACCTGTAGAATCCCACCCTGTTCCAGCTGGTCCATGTGGAGGAGAACATTTAAGGGCTCCTCTAAATAGGACAGGCATGAACTTTGAATGAGGGGAAATGGGCAATGGTTGGATTGCCCATTCATAGTTGGATTTACTATCTTTGAGAAGAACTCCCATTCCATATAAGATGTCTCCATCTCATTTGGGGAGAGAGTGTCCCTCCTTCTTAATTCCCTATGGTACTGCTGTTTGTAAAAACAGTTCCAAAAGCAAAGATACTTTACACCTTTTATCTTATTAACCATTAGGGGCATTAGAATTAAGATCGCAAGGAAAGATTCCCTGTTGCTTCCTCATTGCTGTGGCCTAAAGGACAGGTGTATCCTTCCAGCTTGGCTCTTATATAAGAAAAATGCTTTACTGTACTTTCTTCTTTTTTCCCTACCATGAGAATAGAAAGCTTGGAGATACAAGCCCTTAATAGCAGATGGTAATTACAGTAACAAACTTAATTGTCATTTTGACTGTTAGATTTGCATGAAGAGTCAGACGCGGAGTGCTTCAGTGAAGAGTTTATTAGTGACTACAGCTCATAACAGACCCAATTTGGTTGGTCTGCGGCTGCTACTTATAGCCAGCAGCCGCAGTTGCCCGCCAATCAGAGTGCAGGGTTTTCCCGCACTTTTTAAACCAATCATTTCTGACATTTTACAAGAACAGTTCAAACTTAACCAATGACATTCAAACCTGCATACATAACACTGACCATGATCCTCTGTCTCCAAAGTGGTATATAAGAACTTAGTTCTGTTCATACAAATAGGTTGTGCAAAATAACTAGGATTCTTCAGATTTTGTATGCATGATCCACCCTTTTCCAGAGTCTTCTAAAGTTATAAGCAACATGTTCAAGAGACTCTAAAACAGGAGTATCAAACTCAATGCCCTGAGGGGGGAGCGGATCCAGCCCATGGGGTGCTTAGATCTGGCCTGTGGGGCCATCCTGGAAACAGCAAAAGACTGGCCTGTGGTGCCTCTACCAGCTAAAATGGAGCTCGGGAAGCCCTCCTGAGCTCTGTTTTCACTGGCAGAGGGTTGCAGGAGGCCGTCACAGCCGAAAACAGAGCTCGGGAGCCCATTGTCACTGGCAGAGTGCTCAGGCCACCACAGGTGCCCCCAACATGATTGACGTCAAGTAGGCCATGCCCACCCTTGCCCCTCGAGGTCAAATACAACCCTGATGCGGCCTTAAATGAAATTGAGTTTGACACCCCTGTTCTAAAATGTGTATGAAAAGGAGTAATTCCCTGTAATTACTATCGTATGTGTGAAGTATAGGCAGGCTTTGTTTAGTGATTATCTTGTTTAGTGATGCAGTTTTGAAGTGATGAAAAAGTAACTTTGACCAATCCTCACATTTATGGCCTTCTTGGAAAAGTTGAAATAAGATCATAAGTAGAGCCACAGTTTCACTTAGCAATCACTTTGCATAATGACTGAATTGCCAGTCCCAACTGTGGTAGCTAAGCAAGGATTACTTGCATTGCATGTCATCTACCGTTCACTTGCCATATAGAGCAATCTGCCATGAAAATATTTAAGTACAATGTTGTGATCCAGAATCTTTTCCTTCCTCTTACTGCTCTTTTTAAATAACCATCTAGGCCTGGTTGAGTGTGAAGAGCCCAACAATCGTCTAGATAAATTTACAGGCACCTTGATGTGGCAAGGAAAGAGATATCCTTTGGACTCTGATAAAATTTTGTTGCGTGGTTGTAAAATCCGGAACACGGAAGCATGTCATGGACTTGTCATATTTGCAGGTATCTATCTAATGAATGAAATATCACTTGCTGGCTTTTTGACATAAAAAGAGACCATTTTTTCACAAATGTATATTCAGTTTTTGACATGTTAAGACTACAATAAATAATGCAACATAATAAATTGCCAAAATATTCTGATTATGCACCTAAGAAAATAAATGTGTATTATTAATGTGTATCTGAAAATAATGACATTTACACTGTAGTTTTTATGTGATTTTAGGGGCTGACACAAAAATAATGAAGAACAGTGGGAAAACACGGTTTAAAAGGACCAAAATTGACTCTCTTATGAATTATATGGTGTACACAGTAAGATATTTTAATTTACTTTTCCTCTTTGGTATTTAGTTAGAGTTAACAAAAGCTGTAGCACAAAATTGTTTACTCATCTTTAAAAGTCAAATATTTATCATGGTATCGGGGAAGAAAGCTTCTGGTTTCCTTGCTACCAGTCCTGACAAATAGAATGCAGGACCCATATTTGTAAGGAAGCATCTTCAATGCATCAATACAGATAGTCCTTGACTTACAACCATAACTGGGCATGGAATTATGGCGGTAAGTCCTGTCAGTCTTTAAGCAGGTCACCATATTATCACACCCGATTTTATGCCTTTTGTTTTAAAGCAATGATTATTACACAAATTCTGCAGTCAATAAACAAATCCGTTTTATCCAATGGGTGTGTTTTTGCACCAAACTTGAAGTAAACGCCAGAAACTGGCAAAAACAATGCCAAAAATCACTTTTATGTGACCCTGCAAGCAGTCATAAAAGGGAGCTGGTTGCCAAGCATTCAGATTGCAACCATGTGCCCACAGGGGCGGTGTGTAGCCATCAAAACTCCACAACCAATTTGTAAGTACCTTGTGGAAGGGCTCTGTTACAACTTTGAACTCTTGCTCAGTGACCAATCATTAAGGAAGGGCTACCTCTATATCGATTTATCAGCAGCCTATTTGGTAAGAAAAGGAAAAATATCAAAATAAAATCCACATCTTTGGCATAATACCTCTTTTTTAATGCAAATAGCGAAGGAAACAGCCAGCTGCTCCTAAAAGAGGACAAATGGCTCTTACTGTTATGAAGTTCTCCCTAAAATCTGTTCAACCTACTGATCCTTGTCTTGCCACCTGCAGCAACAGAAATTGTCTCTGTCCTTTTGACAACTCTAAAACTCTGTCCTTTGTGACAGCCTACCTCATTTATTGAAAGTGTTAGATTTGCATGAAGAGTCAGACGGAGTGCTTCAGTGAAGAGTTTATTAGTGACTACAGCTCATAACAGACCCGATTTGGCTGGTCTGTGGCTGCTACTTATAGCCAGCAGCCACAGTTGCCAGCCAATCAGAGTGCAGGGTTTTCCCGCACTTTTTAAACCAATCATTTCTGACATTTTACAAGAACAGTTCAAACTTAACCAATGACATTCAAACCTGCATACATAACAGAAAGATTATTACCAGATTATTATCACTTAACTTTAGACCAGGGGTGTCAAACTCAATTTCATTGAGGGCTACATCAGGGTTGTGTTTGACCTCGGGGGCGGGGGGGGGTAGCCAGGGCATGGCTGGGATGGGTGTGGCCTGCTTGATGTCACACATTGAGGCTCCATTTTTGGCTGCGACGGCCTCCTGCAGTCTTCTGCCAACAAAAACAGAGCTTGTGGAGGCCATGTGCAGCCGGCCTTGGCTCTGTTTTTGCTGAAGGAGGGTTGAAGAGGGCTGTCATCGCTAAAAAGGGAGCCTGGGCAGTCTGTGTGTGGCCTCCCGGAGCTCTTATTTTTTGTTGGCAGAGGGCTGCAGGAAGCCATCGTGGTTGAAAACGGAGCCTGGGCAGGTCGCGCATGGTCCTCCTGAGCTCCATTTTTGCTTAATGGGCCAGTTCTTCATTGTTTCAAGGCAGGCCCATGGGCCAGGTCTAAGCACCCTGCAGGCCGGATCTGGCCCCTAGGTCTTGAGTTTGACACTCCTGCTTTAGATTTACTTCTTCAAGCTAAGCGCGGCCAACTCTTTCAGTAGTTTCTTATAGAATTTGAATAGTGAGTCATGGAAAGCCGTTGTGAAGATTATGGAAGTTTTAAAAAGTACATCTAATTATTTATTTTGTGCATTGTACTATGCAGTTTCTGATCTTATTGTTTGGATTTATATCAAATAAAAGTACAAAGTGGTTTATTTTTTATATTAGTTCGGTCTTTGTGCTGCTAAGTTGCCCATATCATTAGATGTACTACGCCTCTTTCTGGGACAGAACATTCTAAACTCATTTGCAATAGCAATGGCCAGATCTGTTTTTCTCCCCTCTTCAAGCACCAGTGTGTGAATCTGAGATTCTTTATGATATCTAGGGGATAGAATATTATTTCATAAGCATGGATTTGGCTGTGTTTACATTTCAGATTTTTGTATTACTCATCCTGGAGTCTGCTGGTCTGGCTATTGGACACACTTACTGGGAACAACAAATTGGCAATTCTTCTTGGTATCTCTATGATGGTGAAGATAATTCCGCTTCATACCGCGGCTTCCTTAACTTTTGGGGCTACATCATTGTGCTTAACACCATGGTTCCCATATCCCTCTATGTGAGGTAAGAAAGACTAAAACTTTCATTATGGTTTGAGTATTAGCTTGAAGTTGTTCTAATAAATCAGAGATTCCAGTTGTTTGGGGGCCAGTCAACATTTATATTTGGCCAGGATGGCATGGGCAGTCATAAAATACTTAATCTCACTAGTTAGCTTTCTAATAGTTATTATTATTATAGTTATTAGAAAGGAAATTGGTGAAATTGTTCTCTACCACATTTCTTGTCTTTGAGGACGGCCTCTGCCAACCAGCTGACATCTATTTCTCTGGACAAGTGGCTAGACTTCAGATTGTATAAAAATACCTCTGGGCATTTGGGCCTAAAAGTGTTCATGAAAATATGCTTGAGATATTTATTTGTTTAAAAGAATTAAAAAAAAAGAAATGTGAGACATGGAGATTGTAAATTTCATCCCACAAAAATTCTTTGCCACTCATTTCTCCCACAAAATATGGAGGGGACGAAACAAGTTGATGCAGACAAGTATTAAAACTCTTTCCCACAGTATGACATTTACCTAAAAAGAAGGCAACTTTGAATTTAAGAACAATTATAAACACAAAGATGTCCTTTCATTCTCCTCTTCAGTCTTTTTTTCCCCCTGGAAGAGAGGAAAGGACACAGAGAGTACATTATCCTATGTCACTGCAGTTGATCCTGAATCTTAATACAGTATTATAGATTCCAGATTCACTGGCTGGACAGGACCATCTCTTGCATTGATACTTTAATCCAAGGGTCTTCAAACTTGGCAAGTTTAAGACTTGTGGACTTCAACTCCCAAAATTCCTGAGCTAACATGACTGGAGGAGGAATTCTGGGAGTTGAAATTCACAAGTCTTAAAGCTGTCAAGTTTGAAGACCCCTGCATCAATGGAGGTACATCTTATCCTTTAAGCAGGCCTAAGGGATAGTCAACTATCTTGGTTGGGATTGTACAAGATGCTAATCTAAGGAAGATTTAACTTGTTTAATTTTATTTTTGAGTAACTTTTTAAATTAATTAAATGCAAAAAAGGAGAAAATATACAAAATTATAAAGAAAAGAGGAAAAAGTAAGTAAATAAATAAATAAAAACAAAGATATACAGGGTAAACAAAGATATTCACAGAGACACTTGTGTTAATTTTGTAAATCAAGTCCAAATTTAGCATATTGTACAAATACGGTTACAAGCTGCTGTCTTTATTCTCTTCTTTCTTTGCATATCCAAAATAGTTAAAGAGAAACAGAAAAACATGTCCCTTCTCTGATTAAGATATGGTAATTGGCAGGTTTGTAAATAACAATAGCACTTAGACTTATATACCGCTTCATCGTGCTTTACAGCCCTCTCTAAGTGGTTTATAGAGTCAGCATTTTTTTTTTTAATTACATTTATATGCCGCCCTTCTCCGAAGACTCAGGGCGGCTTACAATTTGAGCACAACCCAATGCGCTCAGCAATAGCCTTCATTCCATTGTATATGCCTGCTTATTACTAAGCGGCATTTTTACAAAGTCAGCTTATTGCCCCCAACAATCTGAGTCCTCATTTTACCGACCTTGGAAGGATGGAAGGCTGAGTCAGTCTTGAGCTGGTGAGAATCAAACTGCTAGCAGTTGGCAGAATTAGCCTGCAATACTGCATTCTAACCACTGCACCACCATGGCTCACTAAATATTAATGTAAGAAACGGGTATTCTGATTTAAAAATTGCTTTGAATATAGAATACCGGACAGTATTTCTTAGCATTTATAGAATCATAAGAGTTGGAAAGTTGATTATTGACACACATTCTTATTTACTCAGTGCAGGACTCCTGATTGTTCACAGATGGCATGTACATATTTGGTGAAGGGGAACTCACCCTGTCTGTCAGGAATTGTCCCCAGGTTTTAAAATGGTATATGTATGAAAATGCATCTATAAAAACTTCACTAATTCTATCGTTTTGTACAATCCCTTCAGAAATTGCTTGATTCATTGGTCATGTCAAGGTTCTAACTAACGAGCCCAAATAAGAACTCCAAGGTTGGATTCTTCCTTAAAAGACTTCTTTATTGGGTACATCGTATCAGCACGCTTAAATGCAAAACCAACTCTAATTATTCCCCAGGTTTACAGTATAATTAAAATAGCATATGAACCCAGTCACATTGTCCAATAAAGTCAATTGGTGGGCTTCTTAGACACTCCCCTATTTTTATCTGACACCTGCGGGGATGACCTTGGTTCCCATGAGAGGTCTCCAAACTTGGTAACTTTAAGACTTGTGGATTTCAACAGTTGAAGTCCACAAGTCTTAAAGTTGCCAAGTTTGGGGACCCCTGCCATACAGTGTGGCAACTGAAAAGCGTAAAAATGACATAAATCCAATCCAGTTTGAAATTGACAGGTCATTCCTTAGTACTTCTGTAAAAGTCCGCAATTCTTGTTAAATGTTTCTTGTGCACTGAAGTTCTGAAAACTGGATAATCTTTGTGGTTTCTTGCTTTCTAGTGTTGAAGTGATCCGTCTGGGCCAAAGTTATTTTATCAACTGGGACTTGCAGATGTATTATCCTGAGAAGGATACAGCTGCAAAAGCAAGAACTACCACTTTGAATGAACAGCTGGGACAGATCCACTACGTCTTCACAGACAAGACAGGCACACTGACGCAGAATATAATGACCTTCAAAAAATGTAGCATAGATGGACAAACCTACGGTAAATCCATTTTTTATTACAAATGATTGCCATACATCCATAGTATGGAGAAAAAAAACCAATGATTGATTGCTATGAAAATCATACTGAAAGTATGTTCATCGAATGTTCCTCATCAAACTAAAAAGATCTGAGGATTAAACAGGATGCCACAAGGATAAGTCCCCCATTCTTCAATATTTTCATTAATGATCTGGTTGATGAGATGGAGCTGATGCTTATCAGATTGGTACATAATACAAAAAATTGCAGAGAATAGCTAATTTCCTGAAAGGTAGAAATTCCGAACTAGATTATCAACCAAGTTGGAGAAATAGGTTGAAAATAACAGTATGAAATTGAATAGACAATTGCAAAGTTTGTTACTTAGAAATCAATTGCACAGGTATGGGATATGGGATATCTAGTTAATTAATACTTGTAAAAAATTGTTGCAATAGTTGGTTTCAAGTTAAGTATGAGCCAGAAGTATGATGTGATTGCAAAAAGAGCAAATGTAGTTTTAGAATAAAATCCACAAAATTATAATTTCTAAATTAAACATTTCCCTTCTGCTTGGCTTCACTCAAAACCCAGATCGAGCACTGTGTGCAGTGAGAATCTATACCTCAATCAGTATTCAAGAAATGAGAATGGGTTCTGAGAAGAACAGAAGAATTGTTCAGGGCTTAGCAAGAAGATCTACCATGTTTCCCCCAAAAATAAGACCTAACTGGAAAATAAGCCCTAGCATGATTTTTCAGGATGCTCCTCATATAAGCCCTGCCCAAAAATAAGACCCAGTTAAGATCATCTGCCACACTGATACATTTAGTACCATATTTCCCCCAAAATAAGACCTAACCAGAAAATAAGCCCTAATGTGTCTTTTGGAGCAAAAATTAATATAGAACCCAGTCTTATTTTCAGGAAAACAAGAGAAATTGAAGGAGCTGTTTGTGGTTAGCTGTGATAAAAGATTACAGTGGACAGCTACAGCAGCACTGAAAGGATGTCAATAGAAGTATTCTCCCTTGCTCTAAAATGCATAACATGGAATAGAAGGCAGATTCCAAATGAATGTTAGGCAGTGGGCTCCTTTTTATTAGATTGTTGAGTGTTCAAGTGGAAGCATCAGTGTGGGATGCTTATATTTAGATTCCTGCAATAAGCAAAAAGGAAAATTCAAAAGACTCCCAATAGCTCTCCCCACCTCTATGATGCCATGAACTATTCCTTCACTGGTTGGTATGATTAATTTACAAGATTTCCGGCCACAAAGATAAAATTGCCTTGAGTGACTGTAGTAAAAATTAGGCAAATGAATGTTTACATTATGGCATGACCAGATGGTAACTGTGCAAATAGGAATTTCCCTTTCTCCTGGAAACCCTTAGCAGAAGATTGGGTTGATCTACCAGGTGTTTTTGGCTATGTCCACATGGAGTTGCAGCTGGAAGATGAAACTGCCAATAATCTTGCCTCAGCTTTGCAAATTCCCATCAGGGTTTGTTTCTATGCATCGCTGACTTCCTATGGTATTCTTAGAAGCAGATGGTTGAAGGAGATAGGTTCTTCTGATAAAACAAGATGGTGCTTGCACCAGAGTTGATATTTTATTTTGCTTTTCAGGAGACAGCAGGGATAAAACAGGCGAAGAGCATAATCATTTAGAAGTAAGTAATTTCAGCATAAAACAATTCATTTATTTTGTATTTTACTTTTATTTAGTTAATAAATTAATATGCTTCTCATTATCCAAAGTGACTTTCTGCAAATTTGGCAGAATTCCAGGAGAGAGTGTCTGTCTCCTGTGTATGTCTTTTACCACTTCAAAGAGAAGGGTAGAGGGGCAGACAGGCTTATGCTGTTTCTAATAGGGTAGGTCAGCGGTTAACTTTTTTGTTGCCACATGCTGAAAGTGGGCGCGTGCGAACGTGCGCACACCTGCCTGCACCCATAATGCAATGCACACGCAATCCCTCCATGCTCCCCCCACCCCCTGCGCATGTGCGTGCAAGCCCTGCCTGCGCTCTCCCTGCCCCCTGCGCATGTGTACATGACCCCCTGCGCTACCCCACCCCCCTGCACATGCGCCCCACCCCCCATGCATGCGCAGCAGATATCAAAAAATCAGCTGGCTGGTGGGAGGCGCACACGCATGTGCAGTAGAACTGAGCTGGGGTGTCAGCTCGTGTGCTGGCAGAGTTGACCCTGCGTGCCACTTCCGGCACGCATGCCATATGTTTGCCATCATGGGGGTGGTCCATGGACTGCACAGGAATATCTTTTTGAACCTTCGATGGTGAGTGGTGATCCATTACCTGTGAGCTATTTATGATCCGAGGGACAAACTAGATCATACTTGGAATATATATCACTTTGCTCAGTTTACTTGCTTAGAATTTAAGCACTGGATGAATCAATCTAAATTAAATTCCTCATGCAAGACATGAAGAACATCTGGTCTTTCTGTCTCTTTCCTCTTTTCTTCTCAAACTTCACTCCTTTCTGGAGCCAGTGAAAGTATTTAAAGCAGAGTAAGGTAAAGGCAAAGATTCCCCTTGTACATACGTGCTAGTCATTTCCAGCTCTAGGGGATGATGCTCATCTCCATTACTAAGCCGAAGAGCCAGCACTGTCTGAAGACATCTCCGTGATAATGTGGCCGGCATGACTAAACGCCGAAGGTGCACAGAACGCTGTTACCTTCCCACCAAAGTGGTCCCTATTTTTCTACTTGCAGTTTTATATGCTTTCGCTCTGCTAGGTTGGCAGGAGCTGGGACAAGTAATGGATGGTTATAAAAAGGCAGAAATGGATGGTTACAAAAATGGAAAGAATCAGTTTGTCTCATCTTGCATAACCTGCTTCTGACTGGTGTCAGGACAACAGGTTCTTAAAATTACTGAAAATAAAATTGGAAATGAAGTAAAATGATGCAAATTTGGTTGACCATCTAACTAGCCCTGACAAAAAATATTTACAAGGATTCAAGGAAGCCATAGATGATGGTGATGATGATGATGATTTTGCTACCTGAAATAGGTAGCTTTGTGGGATTGCATATAGCAAATTTAAAATGTGTTATCATTTGGAAAATTTGAGCCAGTGCATATTTTTCCATTGGTGGATTATTGATGATTCCCAGTTCAATAAATCACAGTATAGGCAGGCACTATTTATGTTTTACTTCAGTTGTAAATTAATTAGGCTAGGAGTCCTCAGTTGTTTGTGGCTGGTAACCCTGGAGGAATTTTAAGAAGGGGTTATGGCCTTGGGAATCAAATGACTGTCAAGAGCTGTTTTTACCAGAAGTACTTTTCTAATCTCTTATGATACAGGTAGTCAGTCTTCAACTTACAATCATTTGTTTAGTGACTGTCCAAAGTTACAAAGCACTGAAAAAAGTTGACGTATGACTGTTTTTCATACTTACAACCATTGTAGCATCCCTTATGGTCACATGATCGAAATTTGGCTACTTGGCATGTATTTATGATGGTTGGCATGTATTTATGATGATTGGCATGTATTTATAATGGTTGCAGTGTTCCAGGGTCAAGTGATCACCTTTTTCGATCATCTAACAAGCAAAGTCAATGGGGAAGCCAGATTGACTTAACCACTGTGTATTAACTCAACAACTTCAGTGATTCACTTAACAACTGTAAGCAAAAAGGTCATAAAATGGAACAAAACTCACATAACCACAGTCTTGCTTAGCAACAGAAATTTTGGACTCAATTGTGGTTGTAAGGTGAGGTCTACCTGTATGATTATCTCAGGGTTCCCCGCCCCTCCCAGTATTTCATTTTGAGAAGATGGACATTTACCTTTAAGGCAGTGGTGGATAGAAGGGCCTTAATATTCAAAATTAAATATTCTGGAAAGTAAAGATAATAGTTCATATTATCATTTGGTGTTGTAGCATGCGTATGGGAAGATTGGAAACCATGGGTGTTCTGTTAGGGAATTTGGTCAAGGGATTGGTCATTATTTAAAAATGCCTATAATTACTATGTTGTATTTTATTTTTTTTATTTTTTAGCAAGTTGATTTCAGCTGGAATATGCATGCAGATGGAAAACTTAAGTTTTACGATCATTACCTGATTGAAAAAATTAAAGCTGGGAAGGAAACTGAAATTCAGCAATTCTTCTTCCTTCTGGCAATTTGTCATACAGTGATGGTAGATACTAGTGATGGTAAGTGCTACCTGGCATGATCTGATATACTCCTACCACTGTTTCCCCCAAAATAAGACTTAGCATGTTTTTACACATGCATCTAATGTAAGCCCTACCCCCCAAAATAAGCCCTACTTAAGAGCCTATGCAGCCACCCGCCCTCCCATTCCCTCTGGTTGCTTATGGTGTCGCTGTCACAAGGTGCAGCGGAGGGTGGAGCTGCCCCATGCACCCCGCACCAGCTTATTTCAGAGCCCCTGCAGCCAGGTCATCCATACCCTGACACCTACCTCATGGCAGCAGCAGCAGCAGCAACCATGTGCAGCAGGAGCCTGTGTGGCCACGGCTCACTTCTGCTTGGTTGTGTGTTGGTGCTGTGGCTGCGAGGCAGGTGTTGGGTCATGGATGGCCTAGCTGCAGAGGCTCTGAGTAGGCCAGTGTGGGGCACGTGGGAGCAGCTCCACCTCCTCACCTCAAGCAAGCAGAAGTAGTGAGCCTCCCATACATGGGGGGGAAATAAGACAACCCCCCTGGGCCTTGGTGGCTCAGGCTGTTAAATGCCTGCACTTAAGATCCAGCTGTCTACAATTACTGTAGGCTCGAATCCCACCAGGCTCAAGGTTGACTCAGCCTTCCATCCTTTGGGGTAGGTAAATTGAGGACCCAAGATTGTTGGGGGCAATAAGCTGACTTTGTAAAAATGCCACTTAGTAATAAGCAGGCATATACAATGGAATGAAGGCTACTTGCTGAGCACACTGGGTTGTATCCCAAAAAATTGTAAGCCGCCCTGAGTCTTCGGAGAAGGGTGGCATATAAATGTAATTTTAAAAAAAGCCTTAGTGCTTATTTTGGGGCCCAAAAGAAAATAAGATGGTCTTATTTTCGGAGAAACACGGTACTTAATGTGCGCTGTACAATGCCAAAGAATCTTATTTGTTTATTCATTTTGAGCAGCTACCCACTTCATATTTGTGACTGTGCTTAATTTTTGAAGGCTGTTATATCTTTATTTTTCCAAAGTATATATTATTGAAAGGAACATCTGACCTACTATTACAGATATTACATCTGACCTTCTATTACAGAGATTACTATTACAGATATTGCTATCAGAAATGATCACGTGATCATTTGTTGGCCAATATTTGCAGTGCCAAGAAACCATTTTGCTGACATTGGTGCTCAAAGCATTCTACTCCCTCTTATCTCATAGTTCTCCACCTCCTAAACTCTACTCCACATTAAACAAATTTATCTTGGTTATCAAGTGAATCAGAAGCATGCTTGCTTGCATAAAATCCTTTAATTGCTTCTCAGTCCTGTATGAGGCTTTTAATTGAACTATGATTTTGTAGTTCAACTGAATGAGAAGCAATCAATAATTAGGCTTGGAATAAATCAGATTATTGAACCAACTTCAAGATTGGTTTAATGGCAATGAAGAGACAGATGGGCCTCGACTTACACAGTTCATTTAGTGATCGTTTAAAGTTGCAATGGCACTGAAAAAAAGTTGACTTATGACCGTTTTTCACACTTATGACATTTGCAGTATCCCCATGGTCACACGATCAAAATTTGGGTGCTTGACAACTATGATGGCTGCAGTGTCTCGAGATCATGTAATCCTCTTATGCAACCTTCTGACAAGCAAAGTCAGTGGGGAAGCCAGATTCACCAAACAACTGTGTTACTACCTTAACAGTTGCAGTGATTTACTGAACAAATGCCTCACTTAGCAACAGAAATTTTGTGTTGTGGTTGTATGTTGAGGACTACCTGTGTCCTTTTTGCCACCATACTTGTACAAGCCACATTCTGATGATAGAATATCTTGCCTGAGACGCTGCTAAAATCTGGGGCCCAGAGGTGACTCTAGATCAGGGGTGTCAAACTCGCAGCCCATGGCCCGGATGCATCATGCATTGGCCATGCCCACCCCTGGTTTAATGAAGGGGAAAAGTTGTGATATGTCACATGACGATGCCGAGTTGTTGCAAGTTTGACACCCCTGCTCTAGATGGTCCTATATATTATTTTACCAATAGGGAAAAGTCACATGTGCACAATGAGCCAATCCGCATAAATCTGGTGTAATACACTAGTTAAGATACTGTTTTGAACTGTGGAGAATCATTTACATGTCCTAATTTGAGAGCTATTGCTCTCACTTAACTCCTACTAGATTAGCCTTTGCTTATCAGTGGAGACCGAGTGGAGCAAGTGGCCAGTTTTAAGTTTCTGGGTGTTACCATAAAAGAGGAACTGACCTGGGGTGCTCACATTGCAGCACTGGTCAAAAGGGCCCAGCAAAGATTATACTACCTGAGACTTCTCAGGAAACAACAATTGAATGAAAAACATCTGGTAGCCTTCTACTGCTGTACCATAGAGAGTATTTTAATTTACTGCATCTCTGTATGGTTTGCCAATTGCACAGTGGCAGATAGGACAGCGCTGCAGAGGGTTAATGTCATTGCCCAGAAGATCATTGGTTGCCCTTTCCCCTCTTTGGAAGAGCTTTATAGCTCCCACTACCCTAAGAAAGTTCAAAACATTCTTAAAGATCCATCTCATCCTGGGCACCCATGTTTTTGAACTATTATCATCTGGCAGAGGGTACAGAATAGGGGTGGGATTCTACCGGCTCTGTCCGGCTCTGTAGAACCGGTAGTTCTGAAGAGCAGCAGACATAGAACCGGTTCTATGTCTGCTGATGTTTTTGCCCACCTGCCAGCCTGGGCTCTTACCTGACCTTTATTTCCTGCTTTTTCAACTTCAGCTGCCATGCGAGGCACAGCTGCAGTTTAAAAAGCCGGAAAAAAGAGCTTTTTCAAAGGCTCCTTCTCGGCACGCAGCGCTGCTCAGCTGTCCAGGCACCAAGCTGATGATGATTTAGAGGCGCGCGCGCAGCGTGCAGGGAAGCACATCTTAAATCACCAAACCTCGTAAATCACCGAACGGATAGTTAACCCTGTTGGATCCCAGCCCTGGTACAGAACAATAAAAACAAGGAGGCTAAAAAACAGCTGCTATCCCAGAGCAGTAACTATATTGAATTCTATTATATAGTGCAATATTAATGTAATATGAGGGTTTTCAATTCAATTGTATAGAACGCAAAGGATGTGTGTGTTTTATTTATTTTTTCCCCCAAAGATTTTTATTATTTTTAGACACACATGCACAGACAAAACATACATGTTGCCGGTAGGTTACAACTCTTTTTGTACATCTTCTCCATCCTCTTCAACTACAATTATTTTTATATGTTCTCATATGCAAAATATTCCATATTTTTAAATTAATTTATCTTATAACAATTCATATTATCATCCCAAAACCATTCCTGACAAACAAATACACACAAACAAATATAAACAACAACAAAAACCCAGAAACATAAAATTTCTTTTTTTGAGAACAGTATGCACCCGAGCCATCACTTCTCCATACAGATATAAATTCAATTGCTCACTCATTTTATATGTTCTAATCCATTTATCATAACAATTTTCAGTATTTCTTTCCATAATTTTTTCCCTTTCTCTACCTTCTATAATCTTATTTCAATTCTTTCATTCCCTAAATTTAATTACATTTCTTTTTCCAATTTTCAATATCTTTCCAATCAATATTTTTACACTTTTATTTGTCTTGTTTACAATTTTATACTATCTTGTGAAACATATTTTGCCCTGTGATTGCTAATCTGGAGGATAACACCTCTATCTCTTTTAATTGTTATCTATTCCAATTATTATTTAACATTTAAATTTCACCTTTACAATTATTACCTCTGTTTCACCTCTATTTTATAACATTATCAATCAGATTCTGCTTGGTACATTCCTTTACAAATAACCATTAAGTTCTTAACAAGAAAAAAAAGAAAATGTGCATATGTATAACAATAGTAACTAAGGTAATTATTTCTATTCAAATTCAATTCAGCCATTAATATTAATAACCATCTTATTCATTCATTTCTATTTAAAATATTTCCATTTTGTTACCATTTAACATCCATATCACTATATTTCAACAACAAAGAACAATATTAAAACATCCCATACTTCTTTTAGTTTTTATACTTTCTTTTTAAATTATTAAAAGCCTTATCCTCTTTACCTCATTTACTTATTAAAAAAATACACATCACTTTAATCATCTAAGACATTTTCAAACTTCTTTCTATTTCTAATATAACCATATTTATCTCACGTATCCTTGCAGAATCCTCTCTTTAAGTTAAGTTAACCATTATCTCTATGCCAAAATGAATTTATCCCATTAAGTCTTGTATACTTTCCTTGTTGCTGTACATCTTGATTCAATCTTTTGTAACTTCTTTTCTTTTCCATCCCCCCCTCTTCTTCTCCCTTCCCTTTTTGTTCCCTTTTCTATCCAATTCTCCCTTCTGCAATCCTCCCTTCTGATTCCTTATGGTAATATAGTTACTTTTCAGATTATACTTTTTTTTGGTTGTTGCTTCAAATCTTAGATTTTTAATTCTCTTTCCTCTTTTCCCCTTTTTCTCCTTCCCCTTTTTCTTAACCATGCTTAAAGTTATTTGATCATTAAAAATGGCTTCTTCTTTGTCCCGCCCTTCTTGTTCAGCCAGTGCTTCCTGTTGTTTTCTGTATTTCAGGATCTCCATTTCTATCAATTGTGCCTCTTCTTTATAATCTTTAAGTAGCATTTCTTCAAAAGATGATGACATTTTGAAAAATATTTTTTTTAAGCAACTCCCAATCAGTTTTAATCCACTTCACTAGGATCCTCTCTCCAAAATTCCAGGAATCCTCCAAAAGTCCAAAGCTATTTCTTGCTTCTTTTCTCACTTTCACTTTTCCGGGGCTTTGTAGGCTTGCAACAAAGTTTCAGTTACAATGTATTCTTTTCAAATCTTGTTACAATTCCACTCTCAGTGCTATTTAAGTCCAGGTGGTATCCTCCATTTCCAGACTCCACCCTCCTTTTACTCTTCTTCTTCTTCTATTTTTTTTCATTCTCTCTCTTTATAAAAAAGATTCTTTAAAGTTATTCAAAAATCTTTATCCCTTTGACACTTTATTTTCAGCTTTTGTCAAAGCCTTTTAATGTCAAAGTAGATTAATATCCATTTCTTGTGCCAATCTTTTCTTAATATTCTGAACTGTTTAAAACTGCCAATATTAGAGGAGAAGAAAAAAAACCCAGTTCTTTTTCCTTTCACTTTCCTTCGCCGCTTTAAAAGTCTTTTTAGGAATGGTATTATTTTTAACTGTTCAGATTCCAGGTACCTTAGATAGATGTTTTCAGTATCAAGCCCGGTCTGTCAAACTTTCTCCTTCAAACTTCCTCCTGCATGATCTTATCCATTCGAGTTCTTCTTTGAGGTGGCCATTTGTGGCCAGCGCTGCAACCACCTTTGGGAAAGGGAAAAAGACCAGCTGGGGAGGAGAGATGTGGCTCTCCTCAACCCTACTGGCAGCTCCTCCCTCTTCACCACCTCTACGGGGTGGTTTTAACCCCAAAGCCAGCCGGCTCGGAGTGCTCCAGCGGCAAGCACGGATCGAAACCGCGCACAGTCACAGATTTCGGTCCGTCTCCAAAGAGGCTCAAACCGGATCTCCTTGTGTGTTTTATTTTTATAGTTCTAAGGTACACTGAAGATGGCATTTAATTTCATTGTATGAGGTGCAATGGCAATAAAGTAAACTAAACTAATTACAGAGTTGTTGCTGGAGAAGATGACACAAAGGGAAACTCTATTTTTGCCACTTTGGGCTTCAAGGAACAAAGACTGGTGATGATAAATAAGTAAAAGAATGAAAATACAATAAATAAATACTAGGAATAAGGTAACTGCAGGGTCAGTTTGGAAGGCATGTAAAAATTTCTCATTTTTTTTTCTTCAAGGTGAGCTCAACTATCAAGCTGCTTCTCCAGACGAGGGGGCATTGGTAACTGCAGCCAGAAACTTTGGTTATGCTTTCCTCTCACGCACGCAAAATACCATTACAATAAGCGAAATGGGAACTGTGAAAACCTATGACGTGCTTGCCATTTTGGATTTCAACAGTGACAGGAAAAGGATGTCTGTTATCAGTAAGTCAACAGCTTTTTTCCAGTTCTAGAAAAAGGTAATACCACAGAGTTCTATTTCAGGAAGAGAACGCCTCAGCTTGTCTGTCTTAAGAGGAAAATAATTAAAATAGATGCTGTTCTGGTATAACTTCATACCAAACGGTCATATCAGCTTTAAGCCTTACTTCTCCCATGCAGTCAAATTCCATGTTGCCTAACCTTGGGACCATGAAGATGGTATCAGCTTAGCAGGCTGTGCCTCTTGCTCTTCATGTGCTAAGCAAAATAGATGACAGAGTCCCTTAAGGGCAAATCACTATAGCTATATAATTCACCATTATTAAGATTAAAATCTTCGGCAACGTGAGACTTTTGCCCTAAGGTTTGATTGTATTTATTCACATCCCAAGGACTTGGAACAACTTAATTGTATTCTCAGGATTGTAAACAGTACCCCTCTTCCCTAATTGCCTTAATCAAATTGAGCTCTGTGAATCAGTTAAGGGACTGAGAGCTATTTTTAAAAGAATTGGCGGTGACCAATTCTGTATTTCTGTATTTTCACAGTGGTCTTCCATTGTCTACATGCTAGCCTTGCAAGGTAGTCTTAACAGGAAGCATGCCTAGTGAACCAATTCTACTTTATTGTAAGGTTACATTAACAGAATCTTGCAAGTCCGAAATTAGATTTCACCCCATCACCTTTACAGCTCAAGCAGCTAGGGAGTGTCCCTTCTTTTGCTATGCCCATACTCCATTTGTGGGCTATGCTGCCTTTTATCCAAACATTCTCCTAGCTGTGGCTCTTTCCCCTATTTTCTAAAGTCAATCCCACATGTCGTTATGCTGCTTCCATAAAATCTTCTGGATACCTCTAGATAAATTAAATGAGATGAATATAATTAACATGTTCTGCCCACAAATTGTTGGTGTCCTGTGCAGTGTCACTTGGGCACTTCGCAAAGTAATTTGTTTACTGATTGACTCACCAATCTCTCCAATGATTTTGAAATGCACCATCTCATCAGTAACTTTTCAGAGTGAGATGAACTGTGTATAAATGTAATAAATCTATCAATAAATCAACTCTCCACTCTAGAATAACAATCGCTTTATCGCCACCTGCATACTATGCAAAAAGGAAATAAATCATCTTTTCCTCATTGGTCCTCTAACTAAAAAGCGATTAACATCAATTTTATCCCAACTCCCTTTATTTAGGCTACTGTGGAGAACAATTGTCATGATCTAAAAGAGTCAAAGCAGCCCAGATCAATCCAGGTTGCATTTTAAAGTGGAATCAGTAAGGTGGTGTATGTTTGCACAATTTATGCCCCTGCCCCAAAATATGATCATTGTTTTTGTTGGTCTCTGCAAAGCTGTCAAGCCACTAAAGGACCTGTAAATAAAACACCTGAAATTCTGGAGCAGAATGAAAGAAGAATGTCTGCCTATGGAAAAACAGCCTCCCAAACTCTGCAAGGCTTCATTATTTGCAAACTGAAAGGTCATTCTTCTTGCAGCTCAGCTAGAAAATAATTGGTTCACTTAATGATGATAATAAAGATCTGGAAATGATTCTGGAGTATTGCAAAGTTTCCTGTTTGGCAATGCTCAAGTGTAAGACTGCATGTATTTTCTGTAAATATATATCTGTTTTAATAACTTAGCTTCAACAAAGCAATGGTTCCTTTTTCAAATTTTTCTGTTTGCTTTTTGTAGCAAGAGATCCCAATGGGGCCATCAAACTTTATTGCAAAGGAGCTGATACAGTGATTTTTGAACGGCTGCATCCAAGAAATCCTAACAAACAGGATACTGAAGATGCGCTGAATGTAAGTTGGAATATCTTTCCAGGATAACTATTCAAACTAGCTACAAACTGAAATTTGGTTCAGTATACAGTAACCTTTTCCTGAGTGAAGTAGAAAGGCATCTGAGAATGAGATGGATGGTATTTAAATGTGATAAATGTGATAAATAAAATAAACAAACAGCTGCAATACTAAAAGTCAGGCCCCTGAAGACAATGGATTTTTCTTGTACCAACATGAAATTGCACTGTTTTGATAAGTTTCTTGTTCTTATTTTTTATTGTAGTTGTTGGTGTCAATTTTATATCATAGGTCCAGACTAAACATCATTAATATACTTTTTAATTTTTCATAGTTGATTTGCCCATATGTGCCTCCATTTTTTTCCCTTTAGCAGGCATCCAGTATTAATACAAATGAAAATGCCTGACTTTCTTACTCATCTCATGGCATAACTACTGTAATGCCTTCTATCTAGGAGTGCCCTTAATCTAGAAGCTTCAGCTGGTCCAGGATGCAGTGGCACAAGCAGTAATAGATGCGCCTTGGTATGCCTTTTTAACAAACTGCATCACTGTTTGGTTTGGTGGCAGCACTGCCTCAGATAGAAAGTCCATACAGAAAGTGGTAAAGACAACCAAGAAGACTATAGGAAGCTCACCTCCCATTATTCAGGATACTGCTTATAAGCGCTATGTGCTTAGAGCTCAGAGCATTGTCAGAGACCCCACACACCCACTTTACAGTCTGTTTCTGTTGCTCCCATGTGGGAGGAAGTTTTGAAATATTTCTAGCAGGACTACCAGATTCTGTAACAGCTTTGTTCCCTATACAGTCTAGTAAACGGTTTTTCTTACCATGTACATTTATACATCCGAACTAGACTGTGTTGTTTCTCTGTGTCAAATAATATATGTGGATATATGGCTAAATGCATTATTTATTTATTTATTTATTTATTTATTTATTTATTTATTTATTTATTCATTCATTCATTCATTCATTCATTCATTCATATTTTTGTCATGTTTATGTAGTGTATAGTGGTGACCCTTTTGTGCAATGAAATTTCATTTTAAAGTATGCCAATTGGTATACATTTGAAGTTATTCTAAGTCTAAGTTCTAAAACTAAAACCTTTGCTTCAAATTCACACTGGTTGTCAGTTTGTTTCTGAGTACAATTCAAGGTCCTAGACTTTTTTATTTTAGATATTTTCTCCTGTCTTTATTATTTTTATAAAAAAACGTATCTCAGGATGGTGAACATATCTAATACTTCTTCCTCCTCCTCTTTTCCTGACAACAACAATCCTGTGAGATGTGTTGGCTTGAGAGAGAGAGCAATTGGCCAACCAGCTTTTGTGCCTAAGGCAGGACTAGAATTCACAGTCTCCTGATTTCTAGCCTGGTACCATAACCGCTAGAGTTTAAATGAATCACCATGGTCATTAAGTGAATCCATGGCATTTAACAGATAACAGATAATCAGAATTGGAAGGGACCTTGTAGGTCATCTAGTCCAACCCCCCACCCAAGCAGGGGACCTTACACCATTTCTGACAAATGGCAGTCCAATCTCTTCTTGAAAGTCTCAAGTGATGGCGCTCCCACAACTTCCGAGGGCAAGCTGTTCCATTGGTTGATTGTTCTCACTGTCAGAAAGTGTCTCCTTATTTCCAGGTTGAATCTCCCCTTGTTCCGTTTCCATCCATTATTCCTTGTCTGGCCTACAGGTGCTTTAGAAAATAGAGTGACCCCTTCCTCTCTGTGGCAGCCCCTCAAATATTGGAAGACTGCTATCATGTCTCCTCTGATCCTTCTCTTCACTAGACTAGCCAAGCCTATAACCGTTCTTCATATGCCTTAGTCTCCAGTCCCCTAATCATCCGTGGTCTTACTAAGGCTTTATAGTGTGGTATTAGTACCTCACTTGATCTTTAATGATCCCATTGTCCACAGTGTGTGTTTTGCCTGGAAACTGGAAATAAATGCCTGATTTCACAAAAAAACCCTTCATAAATAATGGTCATGTGATCACAGGATGCTGCATATAGTCATAAATGCAAGCCAAAATGCAATCACATGACTGGGTGCCAGTCATCAGAACTTCAAATCCAGGTCCAATTGTAATGTTGAATGATTGCTAAGTGACCAGTCTTAAATCAAGGATTATCTGTATATACAGTTCTTCATTTTGATTGTTGTGACCTGCCTGAGGTGTTAAGAGTTGACTAGCATATAAGTTTGATAAATAATAATGATGATGATTAGAATGAATGAAGATTCTTACATTTTTATCCCCAAAGAGAATAAGTTCAGATCAGAAACAAATACGTTCTTTCAGCCATTGTTTTTCTCTCTTTGGCAGATCTTTGCAAATGAAACCCTTCGAACATTGTGCCTTTGCTACAAGGAAATTAGCCTTTATGAATATGAAGCATGGGAGAAGAAGTTCATGGCAGCTTCTGTGGCCTTAGGAAACCGGGAGGCAGCTCTTGATAAAGTGTATGAAGAAATTGAGCAAAATCTAATTGTAAGTTTGATGGGGAACTGAGATAGGTGGTTTATTCTATGACCTTCCATTTGACCTTGCAAATGTTTCTTAGGAGGTCTATCACAGGAGGTCTATATTTTTTCACCTTGATTTTCCAGTCTACGCAATAGTTACAAAGCACATATATTCTTTTTTATTGCTTTATTATTATTTTGAAAGCATGTGAGTAAAGATAATATAAGTAAAAGAAATATAATAAAAGATGCCTGAAAACAGGAAATCAGGTATGAATAATAAAACACAGGTGTGTAAACAATGGATCTGAGGCATTCATACAAACTAATATATTCCAGTATATATTAAAGATTATAACTGTCAGGCCCAACCCAAGAACAACATAGAACAATTCAAAGTTCAGTTCTTTGTTTGCTAACAGCATATAGATAGAATCTTGCCAGACAAAATTTTTATTGCTTTTACCCCAGAGATTCAAGGGAGTGGCTATCCCAACTTTCTTCTTCTGCCTCCTATTCAGCTCTGGGCTGTGCTGCCCAGTGGTGGGATTCCACATTTTTTCTTACCGATTCTATGACAACATGCTTTGCCCACGGGCGCAGCACTCAAAAACCAGCTGCCCCTGGAGCTTCGGGTGGCTCCCGACCTCCGGTCCTTCTGGCAGGGCCTGAAAACATGGTTGTTCCAACTCGCCGACCTGGACTGAGGAGGGGGAATAGGGGTTTTAATTGAATAGTGCTATTTTAATTCAGATTATTGGGTTTCATGTTTAATCTCTTTTTAAATTGTATAGTATTTATATTTATATTGTTTTTATGATTGTATGCCGCCCCAAGTCCCTCGGGAGATGGGGCGGCATAGAAATCCAATAAATAATAAATAATAATAATAAAACCTCCCTCTGTGTCAGCGCTAATGAGGTGAACTGTTTTTAGCTCAGCTGAGGCGCAGCAATCCACTCTGCCGAGTGAATCAGCTGAGCTAAAAAACAAGGGAGTATAGAACAGGAAAGGGTGGGTGCGGGGGGAACCAGCCAGAGGTGGTATTTGCTGGTTCTCCAAACTGCTCAAAATTTCCACTACCGGTACGCCAGAACCGGTCTGAACTAGCTGAATACCACCTCTGGTGTGGCCTCTTTTCTTAACTCCTCCTTGAAATGCGTTCCTTCATCCTTTCTGGAAAACTTTCACCACTTCACTACTAGCCCATTACACTATCTTCCCCTTTGCAGACACAATACATGATAATAATATTGTAGAATATTTCATATTCTTTCTCTGTAAAAAAAAATCCCTTCATTTTTATGACCCTCTAATCCCTTAATTTGAGGTAGAGTTGGGGTGAATGGGTGGAGCTGAGCGTTTAGTGGCCGGACGCCCTTCCTGATGCCACACAGAGTTCGTAGCAGATATTTTTTTTCTTTGTGCCTTAGGAGAGAGAAACATCTGCTGCTACCTACTCTCAACCTTCATACAAAATCCAGATATCCCATTCAGGTTTATACATGTTTAATCACTGATGCAACTACAAACTATAAGTAGTATGTTAAACAAATACTAGAAGTATAGATCAAATTAAGATATAATTCTTTGCTAATAAATTCAAAGGTTGGATGTGGAATAAATCCAAAGTTAGCCTTACACCCCTAAAATACTTTCCAATAAATTTACATATTTTCATTGAGGAGTTTTATTCTTCTAGCTAAAGCAACTTTCCCCAGTGTGTTTTCTCCAGTAAGTTCTCAGCTTGCATAGAGGAATTCTAAGGACTCTAGGTGATAAACTCTAACATATTTGAGTGGGTGGGAAACCTGACCTAGAAAAAATGTATAAATGTAATGTATAACCTAAATGTAATGTGAGCCCTAAGATTACCAACTATGGCCATAGAGAGGATGCAGCCCAGAAAGGAAAACAAATGCAAGTGAGATGTTGATTGTCCTTTAGCTCCACTTTTTGGTAGTGAAGGTTAAAGGTAGTCTCATATTAAAAATGTCAAACTAGGAATTGGAGAAACCTGAATTCAGATCAGAGGTGGTATTCAGCAGGTTCTGACCAGTTCTGGAGAACTGGTAGCGGAAATTTTGAGTTCGGAGAACCAGTAAATACCGCCTCTGACTGGAGATTTTACAGTATCCTTCCCCTGCCATGCCCACCAAGCCACGCCCACAGAACCAGTAGTAAAAAAATTTGAATCTCACCACTGATTCAGATCTACATGTAAACATGAAGGTCATTTGATGTTGCTAAGATAGCTGCTGTCTCTTTCTCTCGGGGTAACCTTACTCATGGGATTGTAATCAGATAGTGTTTGGCTAGCATAAAAGAAAAACGTAATGTAGGAAGAAAAATCCAGTCCGGTTCCAAGCCAGAAGAAAGATGGTGGAAATAAAATGGAGGCTGGCTGGTTGGAAAGAAAGTGTCTGCTTATTTGGTTGTCAGAAACTTCAGTGAAAGAAGCATGTTTCTAAGGATAGCTGACCGAATAGCTGAGTGGAAGTGGTGCAATGTAGTGAACCTTGTGCCTTTTGCTATTCTAATGGTGGTGGGTTAATCCTATTATGTCCTAGAGGTCATGTGCTGTTCTTAGAATTTGGGTGGGGGATGTAGATTTTAGGAGTCTTTGTTTTTCTACTTTGAATCCCTTCTGAGGGAGCTGGGCTGAAGATGTTTTTGTTTATAAATAGGCTGGCCTGGATTTCTTAATGGGCACAAGATATTCATCTCTAAAGGCTTCAGGCATCTGCTGGAGGCTGGTTTACTATGCAGAAAGACTAGGGCTGCTTTCTGCCTTTAAGAATGTGTTCCTCCATTTCTCCTTTAAGGAAATATTCTATCCTGCTTCTCATAATATTAAGAATAAATAATATTTTAAGCTGGAGGTGGGGGGACTTCCTAGTATGGTGTAATGGTGAATATTTTGGTCCTGGATTAGGAGCCCTGGTGGCACAGTGGTTAGAATGCAGCATTACATGCAAACTTTGCCCACAGGCTGGAGTTCAATCCTGACAGGGTTCAAGGTTGACTCAGCCTTTCCTCCTTCCGAGATCAGTAAAATGAGGATACAGATTGTTGGGGCAATGTGCAAATAATGTTTGTACATTGTAAATTGCCCAGAAAGTCCTATAAAACACCATGTGGTGGTGTAATAGAGGCTATATTAGGACTTATCTGGTGGTGATGAGGGCGGCGAGGTGTGCTTACTTCTCCGCTCTCATTGCATCTGCAGATGATCGCCCGGCCGCCCTGTTTAGGGTCACTCATTCCCTCCTACACCAGGAGGTGAGGGAGGACCCTCTGCAGGGTAGAGCTGAGGAATTTAGTCAACATCTGGTGGATAAGGTCACTCAGATTCGGGCCAGCTTGGACTCAGACTGGCAGGGGTCAGAGGACGGGGTGATGACGAGTCGGTCTGGCCGATACCATTTGGGTTGAGTTTGAGCCTGTTTCTTTGGATGAAGTGGACAGGATGATGCAGAGGCTGAGCTCCACCACGTGTTTATTATTATTATTAATAGGGTTTTTTAAAATTCCTATTTATATCCCGCCCTTCTCCGGAGACTCAGGGCGGCTTACAATTTTTGGGATACAACCCAATGCGCTCAGCAATAGCCTTCCTTCCATTGTATATGCCTGCTTATTACTAAGCAGCATTTTTACAAAGTCAGCTTATTGCCCCCAACAATCTTGGGTCCTCAATTTACCTACCCCGAGAGGATGGAAGGCTGAGTCAACCAGTTTAAATGCTATTGCTATTGCTAAATTCCTATTTAGCTAGAGAGCTCATTAGCTCAATCTATCCTATTTCTGGAGATAAAATTAGAGATGCCCCCATGTAAGACAACTTGAGTATCAAAAGGTAGGGTGGGATATAAATAATAACTAAATATTATCTAGGTACACTAATATCCATGGTCATATCCTTCAGTTTGTAGTTTTTCTCATGGAATATTAGGATAGCCAATTTTAATATTTTGACAGTTTGTGTGAATGATAAACCATTAATAGCTGAAAGGTACCTACTGTATCCATATTAAATAAACGTCATCCTTTCTTAATCTGCAGCTTTTGGGTGCCACAGCAATAGAAGACAAGTTACAAGATGGGGTGCCAGAAACGATCTCCAAATTGGCAAAAGCAGATATTAAGATCTGGGTTTTGACAGGTGACAAAAAAGGTAATTTGTATAATCAGTTGCTGCTTATTTTCCCCAAGGTAAATTACCCATGGGCAGCAAATAATTCTAACATTTATTTCTTTTTAATTGATGACTGAATATATTCACCTGCATGCATGGGAAAAAATGAGAAAACAAACTGTGACTTGGCATTTTTCCCTTACAGAAACTGCTGAAAATATTGGTTTTTCCTGTGAACTCTTAACAGATGAAACTAATATCCACTATGGAGAAGACGTCAGGTAAATCCATTTTACTGCAAGAGATTACATTAAAAGCAATATGAATGTTTTGGATTTGATTCTAATAAGTGCTTTGGATTCCCCAGGGTGCAATCCTCTGCATTTGCTGCAAATGTGCAACAGCTTTGCAAAGTGACAGATGCATTCTGTATCTTTGTATCTCTAAATATGCTCAGAGAATTACAAGCCAGGGACTGGTTAGATGAGACAAATGGCTAGTTGAACATTCTCTGAGTTGACGGAATCAGTCTGCGGGATGTTGGTATGGAACATTTAATTTGGTGTTTTGCCAAGTGTCAGAGCAGTGATCAAGTACCCAGATAATTGGTTCTTTTGGATCCAGAGTCAATAAGCGCACCAGTAAATAAAGGGATTTTAAGTTTTATTATTAGCTAAAGCAAATAGATTTAAAAGCATAACATGAAAAGTATGCAAAAGTATGCAAGTCTAAGATGACTTACAAGCTACCAGGAACTACTTAATGACAATAGCAGAAATACCCCAACGTTGACCAGTTTCCACAGTATCTAATGCTAGATTCTGTGCATAAGCACCCCACAAACAACAATAACCCCGTGGCTTTTATCAAAACCTGGCACCAGGACTTCATGGCCCTAATATATAAAATGAGAGCAAACCCACACTCTACTAGCACTGATGATTTTACCTAGTTTGGTAATGAAACATCTGCAAGAAAAAAGACAAGTTCAGAGAGCATCAAGGACCCCACAGTTCAACCTACAAATATACTCCTCTAACAATAAGAAAAAATCTGTTATGTGACGATTCCTCCCTCTTTCCCTTATTAAGAAAACAAGCAGATTAGCTCCAAGTGAACATTAAGCTTCTAGACTTGTCTTAACATGAAGAAGAAATCACAACTAAACACGAAATAACAACGGTCTTTCTTGTTGTCACTGTAATTGGGCAAAGAGTCTCCAGGCCTAGCCATATATCTAATTAAGTGGTATTGTGGCAATTGTACATTCTTCATTTACGTACTGTTGTTGTTGTTAGTGGCAAAGTTGTGTCCGACCCATCACGACCCCATGGACAACATTCCTCCAGGCCTTCCTGTCCTTTACCATCCCCCGGAGTCCATTTAAGTTCATGCTGACTGCTTCAGTGACTCCATCCAGCCACCTCATCCTCTGTCGTTCCCCTTCTTCTCTTGCCCTCTTTTGCCCTCTTTTGACAATCAAAAAATAGTAGCCCATCTTCTTTGGCAAGTTAGAGCAGTACCAAAATAATATATGAAGTTCTTTTCCTACTTTCCATGGCAAATACTTTTCAAAGTCTTAAAGAAGAAGTTGCTTATATATTGTGGGATGAAAAAGTGGACAGGTAGAATTATCATCTCTCTATTGCTGTTTCTCTGAATCAACTCAGCTGTTCATTGTTGATATGAACCAAAGAAGGCGTGCTGTTTCCGGAAGTTCTTGTCTGGGTGGATAACTTTTTATGATGAAATCCAGAAATTACACAATTAAGCAATTTACTCACCTTGTAACTATCGAAATAGAATAGGGTTCTAGGAAAGCAGCTGTGCCCTCTGAAATATGTTGCATACCTTAAACTGCAAAAAACCATCTGCTAAATCCTCGTGATTAAGGGTTTTTAAAGACATACTTGATTCTGTTTTCAGTCACGATGACTTGATGTTTTTTTTACATGATGGATTTCTAAAAACATATTTCCTCTTACCACACTTCCCTTAGCGCTCTTTTGCAAACAAGGCTGGAGAACCAGAGGAACCGAAGTGGGGCATATGACAAATCTTCCAGTACAGCCAATGAACCCTTTTTCACAGAAGGCAAAAGCCAAGCATTAATTATCACTGGATCGTGGCTGGTAAGTAGGAGTTGCAGT
This sequence comes from Naja naja, assembly GCA_009733165.1. Taxonomy (NCBI): domain Eukaryota; kingdom Metazoa; phylum Chordata; class Lepidosauria; order Squamata; family Elapidae; genus Naja; species Naja naja. The sequence continues at coordinate 291,732,915 of CM019149.1, forward strand.
AGTGCAGTGGTTAGAATGCAGTACTGCAGGCTACTTCTACTGACTGCCGGCTGCCTGCAATTTGGCAGTTCAATTCTCACCAGGCTCAAGGTTGACTCAGCCTTCCATCCTTCCGAGGTCGGTAAAATGAGGACCCAGATTGTTGGGGGCAATAGGCTGACTCTGTAGACTACTTAGAAAGGGCTGTAAAACACTGCAAAGCAGTATATAAGTGCTATTGCTTTTGCTAAGTACTGGGTTCTTATACCTGCTACTTGGGTTTGTCCATAACCATTAATAATGGAAAAAGAAAATGTTTAGCAACTTGGTACCATCATGGAAACGGGGGATTTTAAGAACTGTAATTCATCTGGAGAACATCAGGATGAAGACAAACTGGATAAACTCAGTTCTAGAGATCTGTCAAATTACATGTCCACCTTAGAGAACCAGCATAATTCTCACTCCTTGCTTACAAGAAGTTGCGATAGAATTGTTAAACTTTTTTTTAATGAATCAAGGTTGTGCCTTTCATGGCTGCTTGTGTGAAACCAGAATTTGAGATGCTCCCCCGCCCTTTTCACTGACTTCTGTAAAGGAAATTAGAAATAATCTTGGAAAAATATGAAAGCTTTTAATGAGGGACTTGTTATTGATTTAAGTTGGGTCCTAAACAAACCAACTTTTTGGATTCTATTATTACATCTTACAGCTATAAAGTAGCATTCCTGGAATCAATGGAGTGTTTGTTTCTTGGCCTGAACACAATTAACTTGAAGGGCTGGCAGTTTCATCTATGTGTTTTCACAGTTAGAGCTACTAACTGGTTATTTAACCAAGCCGGGCTGTGACCCTTTGGGGGGGGCGGTTTTTATTATGGTTTTTATTATGTATTTAGGTAATTATATTTCAATGGGACTTGTTAGTTTAATTCTTTTTTAACTATTTATTGTTCTTGTTGTTTTAGTTGTGAGCCGCCCCGAGTCTTCGGAGATGGGGCGGCATACAAGTCTCATTAATAAATAAATAAATAAATACTTGTCTAAATTTCCTACCTGCCTTACAGCCCCAAATAAATGGTTGGCTTGGATCAGTTATCTATGTGTCTGAAACAGGTATTGTTTACAGAGATAGTCAGGTGGCTCATAAATAATGTATTTGGTAAATGAATTTGTAGAAGTTCGTGAACACAGATGTGTTCGTGATCTTTTAGTTATCTTTGGATTGTCATCACTCATAATGCTCACAACTGGTCCATAGATAGGTTTATAGAACACTTCTTTGACTAGAAAGGTTTTAAAAGAATTAATGTGATTACTAGATCAAATATTGTTTTGATTCCAATCCCATGTTCTCTTGAAGTCAGTTTTGCTTATTTTTAAAGACCATTTTTACTAATAACAGACATCTGTCCTTTTGCTATGATTTTTTTTTCATGCCTTTGCATTGTGTGTTCCTCTGAGTGAGATGGCCATTAAGAAATATGATGTCTCCATCACCATCCATCCATCCATCCATCCATCTATCCATCCATGTCTGTCTGTCTGTCTGTGTCTGTCTGTCTTTCTACCTACCTACCTACCTACCTACAAATTTATAGAGATGAATCTTTTTTGACAGAATGAAATTCTCCTGGAGAAGAAAACGAGGAAGAAGAAGCTCCTGAAACTGAAATTTCCCAAAACAGTGGAAGAGAAGCAAAGGCATAAGGAGACAAAGCGAAGGATAGATTTGTACAAGGAGCAACAGCAACGAAACTTTGTGGATTTAGCTTGCGAGTGTAATGCTGTGATTTGCTGCCGAGTTACCCCCAAACAGAAAGCCATGGTGGTTGACCTGGTAAAGAGATACAAGAAAGCCATAACCTTGGCTATTGGAGATGGTGCTAATGATGTGAATATGATTAAAAGTAAGTCAGACTTAACATTTTCTTCTTGTTGTGGGTTTACTGCATATAGTTGAGTTCTGTTTTCTGAAGAAGATAGGAGGATTTCAGTCAATGCATTTTCACACTGAATCAAGGAACACAGAAGGTAGAATCATAGAGCTGAAGGACATATTGGAGATCTCCTAATTCAACCCCCTGCTCAAAGCAGTAGACCTTATACCATCCCAGTCTAAGGGTTGCCCAGTCTGTTTTTGAAAACCTCCAGTGATTGAGCAAGTTATTCAATTGATTAATTCTTCTCACTATCAGAAAACTTCTCCTTACTTTTGGTTGGATTTCTTAATGACTCCTTTAGTGCATCATTGTCTGTTTCAGTCTGGGTAGCTAACATTGCTGGGCACAGTTATTAGATTCTACCTTATCCACGGAACCTTCTGGAGGCACTCAATTATCCTCCTATGCTGCACAAAATTATACAACACAGTTCAGACAAACTTTTCAGTATTCTTTTGAGTTTTCACAGAACAGAGAGAGAGTTTTTTTGTCTGCCCCAAAATACACCTTGAAAGACAGAACATCAGTAGATGGAACCTCTGACCTGTCTAGTCCCTTTCTCAAGGTCTAGGCAGACATGAAAGAAAGAGGCAGGTTGCCCTTAAGCAAAGCCTTAGAGTGTCAGGTGAGGAGGACTTGCATGTCAAATCTGACTCATGACTACCTGTAGGAATTATACTGGCACTTTCACTTTCTTAGGGCAGGAATTTAGCAACTAACAGTTCCTTGTTCAGAGGCTGGGAAATACAACACAGTCTGTGAAATTGTTGGGATAACACTGTAATTAAACCACTGTGGGTATAAGAACATCGTCAACTTTGTCCACACTTAGCATGGCTTCATCCTAGTATGCAGTAAAAATTATTATGTAGCCAGGCTGTGTTGAGTATCTTGATAGCTTCTGCCAAGGTATTTGGCACTCCTGATCCTTGACAAACAGGCTGATGCAATAAATAAATACACTACTGGTGCATCACTTCCGTTGAAATATCTTTCTATATTCTAAATACAGTAAACCCTAAATTTAATGGATCTGGGTTTAACAGAATGGGGTTTAATGAAAAACACTCTGCTGGATCCAGGATTTGTCTAAATGTAAGGCAATAATGGACTTGCCCTGTTGTTTAATGAACTATTCCAACCAGCATTCACAGTTTCCCTCAGAACTGAGGGCCAGGCAAGAAGCAATGTGTGGAAACTAATCAAGGAGAGAAGCAATTTAGAACTAAGGAGAAATTTCCTGACAGTTAGAACAATTAATCAGTGGAACAACTTGCCTCCAGAGGTTATGAATGCTCCAACACTGGAAGTTTTTAAAGAAGAGTTTGGATAACCATTTGTCTGAAGTGGTGTAGGGTTTCCTGCCTGTTATTCTATTCTGTTCAAAATAGATGTGCACTGCTATCATAAAGTAGGTTTTCTCCTATACAAATTATTTTTGAAGGCTTGAAGAAACCATTCCCATTTTAACGGAGATTTGGCTTGGCTCTTAATATTAACCTGTTAAAGTTAAAGTTTGCTGTAACATTTCTTTACATAGATCTTTGTTGAAGTACCTGGTATTTCATTCCCCTAGGTTTGTGAAAAACAACCCCGGCCCTCTGTTTATCTCAGACTTGGCAGTAAAGCCAAGCCAAACTTGGAAGAAAAGTTATACCTTTTACGTCACTAGGAAAAAAAAAAGACTTTTAAAGGAGTTTCTTCAAGGCTTTTTCATCTCAGGAAAAAAAAACCCATCAGCAGTTTTAGGGTGGAAATTTCTAAAGAGAAAGGTTGAGAGAGGTTTTTGAGACTAAGTTTTTCCTTACCATGGTCCCCTGGTCTCTGTACCTTAGCATTTCCATTGCTCTAGTCTCCCTTTCACCATTGAATTCATAATTCTCACCCAAAACTGCCAATTCTCTGATTTGCCAAAACAAAAATTAAGAGCCAATCTTGCCAACTAAATTGTGAAAGCAGAAAAAAATATTTTAAAAGCATGCAACATTTTCTTTTTAAACGTAAGCTGAATTTGAAGCTTAAATATCAAATTGGAATCAGAGCTGAAGCAGGACATCTTTAACTCTTATTCCATACAGTCTTACATTTAAATACCTAAGAATTTGGGACCTCTCTGACTGATTGACACTGTCATTACTTTTAGCAGGGAACATTCAATGTGGCATGGATACAGTTAAGGCTTAGTCCTTACTAAAATGATTTTATATGGGTTTTTTAAAATCTTTGATTGAGAACTGCCCAGAGTTGGCTGAAAGATGGGTGGCTATACAAATGTTTTAAAATAAATAAAATAATGAAATTGAATTGAAACACTATGAAATAAAACTTCTCTAAAAACTGAAATACTTGATTAACCAAAGAAAACCCAGATGGCTGCTGAAGATCAGTATCTTTGAGCCTGTCTGATGAAACTAGTTTTAATTATGTTTTCTTTTCTTACATCATGCATTAATTTTTTTGCCTTATTATTTCTTAATCCCTTTTTGCATGTTACATAAAATTCATTCCCAAGAAAAAGCATGAATGTGTTTGCATGCATATCTCAAACTTTATTCTCATGATAGTAATGGCTATACACAAACTATTACTGTTGTATTTTATTTAGTTCCTCAGCCTACACATTCTTTGCATTCTGTGCTTGCTTTCTTTTTGTCTGCTGTTTCTGAATCTCACATTATATTACACAACAAAGTTTTGTTAAAATTTTAATAATGGAAAGCTTTTTAAAAATAACGAGTGCTGCTTACATTCCTGAAATGCACTTTTAAAAAATCACTCTACAGTTCTGGGAAAACACAGAGATGGCTGAGGTAAAAATAATAATGAAGGCTACCTGACATATAACATACACAAAACCAGGAATTATTTTGTTTTTGTTCCATAACGTTTCTTGAAACATTTATTCATTACATATTTTTCAAAAATGAATTACCCAATAGCTGATTGCAATAAATGAGCTAGCTGAATGGTGTGTATTTTTTATTGTTATTCTAGCTGCCCACATTGGTGTTGGGATAAGTGGTCAAGAAGGGATGCAAGCCGTCATGTCCAGTGACTACTCTTTTGGCCAGTTCAGATATCTCCAGAGGCTGTTGCTGGTTCATGGACGATGGTCTTACATTAGAATGTGCAAATTCCTTCGGTATTTCTTCTACAAAAACTTTGCTTTTACATTAGTGCACTTCTGGTACTCCTTCTTCAATGGCTATTCTGCTCAGGTAAAGGACCAGGAAAACTTGGGAAACTTTTGCAGCAATCAATATTTACTAATATTTATGAATTTATATGTTTCCGTTGATTTGTGCAATGAAAAAGGATTGGAATGCTTTCAGATAGATGTTCAAGAAGAGTTAGCCTTCACTTTACTTAACTTGTTCAGCGACTGTTCAAAGTTATGATAGGGATGAACAAGGGGTCCTCGAAGTTCTAGCTGCCATAGCATTTGACTTGATAATTTAGCACACTCATCCTTTCCATCTTACAGAATTTTCTTCCCCCTGAAATTAGCTCCACCCTTTTGATATTGGGGAAGTCCCTCAAGATCTGGTTATGTCATCAGGCCTTGGGCTCCAGAGAAGACATGCTTAGATAAAAGTCTGTAGACATTCTCAGTCATCCAAGTCATGGTTGTCTTTCAATGACCCTCTAAAAGAATGCAAATGACCAGCTGTCTGCAAGGAATATAATCCTTTCATTCCCCACCATCCTGTCAGAGATGAAGAAGCTTCTTGGATGAGAAGCAAAATGTCTTCAAAGTTAAAAAAAACAAGGAAGTCCAGTTGCCTCCTGAAAAAGCACCTCTGGGACATGCTTGGATAGCTCCATTGTTGAGCTGACCATTCTTATTTATTTGAGAAAATTTATATGGCCACTCCCTTACTCTCAGTGATTCTGGGTGGCTTACAAAAATAAAAACCTAGTATACAAATAATAATTTTAAAAAAACCAGTACCCCTCTCCCTGGTGACAACAATCAGACAAGCCACTTGATTGGCTCCATCTCATTCTGGGTTCCCCTCTTTGTATATTCCTTATGATAATATTTACCTTTTCATGTGGATTTTTACATTGTTTTAATTTTTTTGTTTTATTCGATTGCTGCTTGTTGCCAAAGTTGCTTGTTCTGATATGGATTAATTTTATTTAAATACAACTTAAATAAATGCTTTTAAAGGTGTAATATATTTTCTTTGCAATTACAGACAGTGTACGAGGATTGGTTTATCACACTATACAATGTATTATATTCCAGTCTACCAGTTCTTCTTGTTGGATTACTTGACCAGGTTTGTTTGAACAATAAACTAAAAATTTATCCTTAAAAGTTGGTCATTGCTTCTCTGTGCAATGCAACCATGGCCTCTGAAATTTCTGTTGAGTAAATTCACACAGTACAATAATATGATATGGGTTTTTTTGGTTTTGGCTTAGTGCATTACAGCCACTATGTCAAGTTTATCCATTCGATTACAAACCATTTCCAAGTGTTTGGCACTATATTGCATTAATGTTGGGCAAATAGTGCCATCATGTGGCTACTTTATTAATGCCACACCTTTGAACCTGTTATTTGCCTATGAAGTACCCATGATATCATTAGAATCCTTTGTAGGAAATCTAACAATTGCTAATGCTAATTCACTGAAAGAACAGATTAAAACACCAACTCATCACTTACCAAATATGGTGTGGAAATTAACACTTTGCTTGTATTGGTTCAGTCTGAGAGTAGGGAGTCTTCAATTAGTGACTGACTTGTTTATCAGATAATAGAGTTGGAAGAGACCTTGGGGGATCTTCTATTCAACCCCTTATACCATTCTGGACGAATGGCTGTCCAATCTCTTCTTAAAATCCTCCAGTGCTGGAGCACCACAACTTCTGAAGGCAAGCCTGATTAATCACTGATTAAATTGTTCTCACTGCCAGGAAATTTCTCCTTAATTTTAGATTACTTTTCTCCTTCATTAGTTTCCATCCATTGCTTCTTTGTGGCAGCCCCTCAGCTATTGAAACACTGCTATCATATCTCTCCTGATCCTCCTTTTCACTAGATTAGACATACCTTTAGGTGTTGTGAACTTCTGTGATGACTCAGAGTGTGAGTGGACCTATGCTGGAAGTAAGTGCTAGGGGATTAACAGCCTTGGTGGTGCAGGCTGTTAAAAGCACTTAATTCCAGCTGCCTGCAATTAGTGCAGGCTCAAATCCCACCAGGCTCAAGGTTGACTCAGCCTTCCATCCTCTCGGGGTAGGTAAATTGAGGACCCAAGATTGTTGGGGGCAATAAGCTGACTTTGTAAGAATGCCGCTTAGTAATAAGCAGGCATATACAATGGAATGAAGGCTATTGCTGAGCGCACTGGGTTGTGCTCCAAAAATTGTAAGCCGCCCTGAGTCTCCGGAGAAGGGCGGCATATAAATATGAATTAAAAATAAATAAATAAATAAATAAATAAATAAATAAATATTGAGCATGTCACTGGTCCCCTCTGAACACTTTTGTGTTGATTTGACATCCAAAGGGAGAAAGGCCTGTGCATGCACATTGCAAAGTGGAGCTTGGGTTCTCTATTTTTTTCTATAAGACGGGTAGGTGGAAGGCTTCAAGAAGTCTTATCCGGAAGTTAACGTGCAACTTCTCAAACAACAGAAAGGTGAATCTAGGTTCTTTTTAAATCTTTTGCAGATAGTTTGTATGAGTGGGCAACTCATTTTTGCCCACTGACACATTAGCTAAAAGGTTGCTATTTTCCTGTTGCGTGTGATGTTGCACATCTGCTGTAGGGAGGCATAACGTGATCAATGATTTTCAAGCAAAACCACAACTGGATTGTCATTTGTCTCGCTTCTTTCAATTCAGGATGTGAGTGATAAACTGAGCATACGGTTTCCTAACTTGTACGTCTTGGGACAAAAAGACTTGCTTTTTAACTACAAGAAGTTCTTCCTAAGCCTGCTGCATGGCGTTATAACATCACTGATCATTTTCTTCATACCGTACGGTGCTTACCTACAAACCATGGGACAGGATGGGGAAGCTCCTTCTGATTACCAGTCATTTGCGGTCACTGCCTCATCTTCTCTTATAATCGCAGTTAATTTTCAGGTAAGTCAACCAGCCTTCATTGTTCCAAAGAGACAGTCCTTGACTTGTGACTATGAATTTAACAAGCATTCAAAGTTATGACGGTGCTGGGAAAAAAAAGTGACTTATATGAGCAGTTCTTACATCTACAACCATCACAGTATCCCCACAGTCACCCTCCCCAGGATCAAAATTTCATGTACTTGTCAACCAGCATGCGTTTGCAATAGTTGAAGCATCCCAATGGTTGCTATTGTTATTGCCCAACCAGCTTCCAAGTAACAAAGTTAATGGGGGACGCTGGATTCTTTTAACAACCACATAATTCATTTAATGACCACAGTGATTTGCTTAACAACTGCAGCAAAAAGGGTTTGTAAAATTGGGCATGGCTCACTTAACAACCTCCTCCCACTTATGACTGTATGAATGTAACTTTGTTGCTTGTATCCTTACGATTTTTTTTATTATTATTATTTTATTGACTGTTTACTAGTATGATTTGATAGGCCCTGGCTTATTATTATGTTTCCTAGTATGATTTGTATGTTTTATATGTTTCCTATATACATGTTTCCTAGTATGATTTATAGTACCCTATGACTACTTCTAAGTGTTATACCTATGATTCTTGATGTATGTATCTTGGGAGCATATGCACCAAAACAAATTCCTTGTGTGTCCAATAACATTTGGCCAATGAAGAATTCTATTCTATTCTATTCTATTCTATTCTATTCCATTCCATTCCATTCCATTCCACTCCACTCCACTCCACTCCACTCCACTCCATTCCATTCCATTCCATTCCACTCCACTCCACTCCATTTCTACTTCTATTCTATTCTATTCTATTCTATTCTATTCTATTCTATTCCACTCTATTTCTACTTCTATTCTATTCTATTCCATTCCACTCCACCCCACTCCATTTCTAATTCTATTCTATTCTATTCTATTCTATTCTATTCTATTCTACTCTACTCTACCCTACCCTACCCTACCCTACCCTACTCTACTCTACTCTTAGCAAAGGAAGTTCTGTTCCCAATTGTGGTCATAACTCAAGGGCTACCTGTCACTCTTTTAAAATGCCATGTTGGCATTCATGGTTCACATTTGGACACTTTGTAATTCTTGCCGATGTCTTTACCAAGATACTGTAAGTCTTCCCTCCCCCTCAAACCTGGTAGGTTTTTTGGGTTTTTTTGCCAAAAAAGCCGAAATGCTGATTGGAGGAGCTCACTGTTGTGGAGAAATGAACTAGAGGCAGTGAAATCAGTAGGAAGGAAAATTTGAGGATCTGTATTTCTTCCTCCTCCCGCTGAAATAGAAATTGGACAACAGGTGAATCCAATCAGTTTTCCATATTAAACTTCCATTCCCCAACCAGTCAGAGCTGAAGAAGCTTCTTGGATGAGAAGCGAAAACCAGAAAGTTCATCTGCCTCTTGAAAAAGCACCTTTGGGTCAACCATGACCTGGATGAATGAGGATCCCTATAGACTTTCCATATTAAACATAAAGAGAATTGATTCTACTCCAGAGGCTCCAGAAATTTATATGACTCCTTCTTCCCAAATAAAATGAATGATGTAATTGGATTAGGACAACAAATTAATACATCATTCTCTTCTAAACATTTTTTTTATTTTTTTTAATTACATTTATATGCCGCCCTTCTCCGAAGACTCAGGGCAGCTTACAATTTTTGGAGCACAACCCAATGTGCTCAGCAATAGCCTTCATTCCATTGTATATGCCTGCTTATTACTAAGCGGCATTTTTACAAGGTCAGCTAATTGCCCCCAACAATCTTGGGTCCTCAATTTACCTACCCCAAGAGGATGGAAGGCTGAGTCAACCTTGAGCCTGGTGGGATTCGAGCCTACAGTAATTGTAGACAGCTGGATCTTAAGAGCAGGCATTTAACAGTCTGAGCCAGCAAAGCTCTTAATATACATTAAATATACATTTACATATAATATACATTTAATATACATTAAAAGTTAATGTATATATCAAACTGCCATCACTCATCAGGACTTACACAAGCAAAATCTGGAACTAGTTTTGGTAGCTTTCCCACTTTGCTGGCAGATTTAAAAAAAAATCTTGTCATCCCCTTTCCTTCTTAATTTCTCATTTTAATCATGTCATCCCTACTTTCTAGGGAGCTGACTGGTCCACAGTTTCAAAAATGCTGCTCTCTCCCATTCTTCCTTCCCTTTATGGATCTCTCATATTTCTGTCTCTTTGCTTGTAGATTGGAATGGATACCTCTTACTGGACATTCGTTAATGCCTTCTCAATATTTGGAAGTATTGCACTTTATTTTGGCATCATGTTCGATCTGCACAGTAGTGGCATCCACGTCCTCTTTCCTTCCGTGTTTCAGTTTACAGGTTGGTACTGATTTTTTCTTCTTTCTTTCTATCTGCAAACAAGTTACTCCCTTAAAATGTCAAAATTGTGTATCCCAGTTGATTTTTTTTTTAAAAAAGAGAAGATTAGTAGTGCCTCAGGTTGGACTGAAAAAAGATTGTAACCTTCAAAAGGGAAGAAATTTAAATGACCCTACCAGTGGTGGGATTCAAATTTTTTTACTACCGGTTCTGTGGGTGTGGTGGACGTGGCGTGGCTTGGTGGGCATTGCTTGGTGGGCATGGCAGGGGAAGGATACTAAAATCCCCATTCCCTCCCCACTCCTGGGGGAAGGTTACTACAAAATCCCATTTCCTCCCCACCCCACTAACCTGCTTTCCAGCTCCGTTCTCCTGTGCAGGGCAACCAAAGAAGATCCAGCCGATCAGCTGGGACTCAATGGGAGGCAGAGAATAGATAGGGGCGGGGCCAGTCAGAGGGAGTATTTGCCGGTTCTCCAAACTACTCAAAATTTCCACTACCGGTTCTCCAGAACTGGTCAGAACCTGCTAAATACCACCTCTGGACCCTACACAATATAAAGAATGTAATGAAACTTGGCAGTAATACAGATAGTCCTCGACTTACAACCACAATTGAGCCCAAAATTTCTGTTGCTAAGTAAGACATTTGTTAAGTGAGTTTTGCCCCATTTTACGACCTTACTTGCCACAGTTGTGAAGTGAATCCCTGCGGTTGTTAAGTTAGTAACATGGTCATTAAGTGAATCTGGCTTCCTCATTGATTTTGCTTGTTAGAAGGTTACAAAAGGCAATTACATGACCTTGGAACATTGCAACTGTCATAAATATGAGTTGGTTGCTAAGCATCTGAAGTTTGATCATGTGACTGTAAGGATGCTGCAATGGCGTAACAGTGAAAAAAGGTAATAAGTTACTTTTTTCAGTGCTGTTGTAACTTTGGTCACCCAGTCAGAGGTGATATTCAGCAGGTTCTGACCAGTTCTGGAGAACCAGTAGCGGAGATTTTGAGTAGTTCGGAGAACCGGCAAATCCCACCTCTGACTGGCCCCGCCCCCATCTGTTCTCTGCCTCCCGAGTCCCAGCTGATTGGCTGGGTCTTCTTTTGTTGCCCTGCACAGGAGAATGGAGCTGGAAAGCAGGTTAGTTGGGTGGGGAGGGAATGGAGATTTTGCAGTAACCTTCCCCTGCCACGCCCACCAAGCCATGCCCACCAAGCCACACCATGCCCACCAAGCCACGCTCACAGAACCGGGAATAAAAAAATTTGAATCCCACCACTGCACTCAGTGAATTGTAGGTTGAAGACTAGCCCTATGACAATAATGCTGGATTAAAGTATATTTTACCACTTCATGGGTCTATTATTTGATTTAATGTTTGAACTCACACCTATTTTGTTTTGATTTGGTAGTTAGATTTAATAATCCTGTTTTTCTTGCAGGAGCTCAGGCACCTTAGATTTTTATTCCCACTACAACAACCTTGTAGGGTAGACTAAGATGAGAATGACTGGCCCAAAATCACCCAGTAAGGTTCCCTGGCTGAGAACTGAGTTGGCATAATGCCAACTTCTTAACCACTGCCTTTATTTATGAGATTAAACGAGTTTATACTTTTTAAAAAATCGATATGTTTCAATAAAAAAAAATTAAATAGCAATTAAATAGACTCATCCTTTGCACAAGCTACAATTTAAGTATGATTCCTGGAAGAAGCCGTACAGCTGGATCATACATTCTATGAAGCCAAACAAATCAGAATGCTAAACCCAAAAAGTATTTTTATTTAGGTTATGCATGAACTAACCATTATGTTTAAAGACAACCAGTTTCTGAGCTGCACAAAAACTGTGCATGGAGAACAAGTGCAAAAGGATCAAAAACTTAATATAAAAGAATATATTCCACTTATGACCAGTCCCTTAGCAACAGTTTGAAGTTATGACAGACCCCAAAAAGGGTACTTACCACCCAGATTTGAAGTTCTGATGGCTGCCCCCTCAATCACATGACTATATTTTGGGCATTTGGCAACCATCCAACATTTACAGTTTTTTGCAGCATCTCTCAGTCACATGTAAATTGCGATTTACAATTTGTTTTTTCCAGAAATCCATATTTATTTCCCATTTCTGGCACACAAAAAACGCACCCATTGCAGATAATGTGTTTGCTTAACACCTTTGGCATTTACTTTACAGCTGTGGTGATTTGCTTAATACTACCACAAAAATGTCCTAAAATTTGGTTGATCAGATAACGAACCACTTAACCAGTGATACAATTTACGACCATAATTCTCTGGCCTCAATCGTGGTCATAAGTTTTTGTTTTTGTTTTTAATTACATTTATATGCCGCCCTTCTCCAAAGACTCAGGGCGGCTTACAATTTTTGGGATACAACCCAATGCGCTCAGCAATAGCCTTCATTCCATTGTATATGCCTGCTTATTACTAAGCGGCATTTTTACAAAGTCAGCTTATTGCCCCCAACAATCTTGGGTCCTCAATTTACCTACCCCGAGAGGATGGAAGGCTGAGTCAATCTTGAGCCTGGTGGGATTCGAGCCTACAGTAATTGCAGGCAGCTGCAACTTAAGTGCTAGGCATTTAACAGCCTGCACCACCAAGGCTGATAAGTTGAGAACTACCTGTACTTTACAAACAGAAGGGTATTACCTGTGCCACCCCCCGCCCCAAAATAAACTAGTAATATCACAATACAAAGTTCTGATGCATTTTTTTAAAACAGAGCAACATGATGTCACTGCAATAGAAGCTCTGCCCTCCGTTCTTGCATATATGGGAGTGGATCTCTTTGTGTGATGAGGCTTTCATCATTTGCTAATGTCCTTGGGATGCCTCTGTTGTTGCACCTTAAAGATTGCTTTTAGGTTTTGTTGGTTTGAAGGAACTGCACATGCATCAGCCACAGTTCTGACCCACGCCCTTTTCCGATAAATCAAACACACATTCAAAAGGAACAAAAACCTTGTAATGCTTTTACTAAATAATTAGCTGTGATAAGCAAGCCTTGCCAAACTGTGCGAGGCTTGCCAAAAGATAACAGACAAGAAATGATTTGCAATACAAACTCAGGATACTGGAATGTCCACAAAGCTGTAGCTTCAAAACGTCTTTGCCTTCTGCAAAGAAGGTTTGTTTCCCAGCTGGCTTTTATCTTCTTGAGGGAGGGGCCATTACCTTGCAGCCTTACTCCCGAGTCACCCGTGCTAACTGCTGTTTCCTACAAGCAGCCCTGCGCGTATGTGCACTTGGCACAGGCTCCTTGGGAACCTCCTCATCTCTGCTGCCAGCCCCCACAATCTCTGAAGGCAGCAGTCCACTTCCTAATGGTCCTGGCCCCTCATCTGAGTCCTCGCTCTCCTCAGCCATCTGCACCTGCTGCTGGCTAACCACAACAGCCACCTAATTGTAACGGTCATGTCTCCTTCCCAGGTACCGCTTCAAATGCCTTCCGACAGCCATATATCTGGTTGACCATAATACTGTCTGTTGCTCTCTGTTTGCTGCCCATCATTGCCCTCCGGTTCTTGATGATGACCATCTGGCCTACAAAAAGTGAAAAGGTATGTAGGAGGTTCTGGTTATTAATCCAAGTTGCCAACGAGTTGAAGAAGAGCTGGTTAGGTTTTCTTGTATAATCATGACTCATGAGTTGTGTGTGGTGCGGTGCCTAGAAGTGCAGCTCTCGCCTCACCATCAGGAGGCTGTTAGTTCAATCCTAGGTAGCGGCAGGTATTTCTACTCTCTGGGCACAATAAGTAAATATCAGCTGCAAACTCTGTGCTGGCGACTGGAAGGACATCCGGCCAGTAAACACTCAGCTCCAACTCTACCCTGATGCAAGAGATTATGGGGTCATTAAAAGACCAAAAAAACAACAACCATGAGTTGTGATAGTCTTAAAGTGGGTCACCATGCAACCTTTTTTTTTAAACGGTCATCAAGCAAACCTATTAATCACTATCTCCCAGTTTTGCCGAAAACCAGAAGTAAATTCTGGTTTGGGGCAAAACCAACGTAAAATGCAGTCACATAGCTCAAAGCCATAAATGCGAACTAATTGCTGAGCATTGGAGGGGGTAAGCGTTGGAGGGGGTGGCCATCAGAACTTCAGAACTGGTCATAGGTACCCTTTGTGGGGGGCTCCATTATAACTTTGAATGGTCACTAAGCAATTAGTGATAAATTGAGGTCCACCTGTATTTAGAATAATAGGAAAAAGCCTGAACTGTGGGACCCTCTGTTTCTCTATATGTGTCTCCTCCAGCAGTTCAGCTACGGGTAGGAATGAGGGAACTTCCACACCCAAGTTTGATTGAGCATTTAATTTAATTTTCATTTCATTTATTTGATTTGTCAATCGCTTACAAGATAATAAGTATAAGTATAAACATAGTTATGAATACATGAAATGGATAGATATAAGAAAAATAAAAAGAAACAATAGGACAGGTATGGTAGGCACATTGGTGCGCTTATGCACGCCCCCTACAGACCTCTTAGGAAAGGGGTGAGGTCAATAGTAGACAGTCTAGGGTTAAAGTGTTTTGGGGTTTGGGAAGAAACCACAGAGTCAGGTAGAGTATTCCAGACATTGAATTCCAGGCATTGAATTGTTGTATTGTCTATACTTGAAAATTTATGGTTCCAACAGTCAGTCACAGAGAGAGATTTTTTAAAATAAATAAATTCTTTAAAAAAAAACAACTCCTAGTGCTCCAAAAATCCCAGGAGGCTTAGAGGTTAAATTTTCTCTAATAACTGCTACTGAACTTCTTTCTGCCTCTTCATCTGTTCTACAATTGTCTCCTTTAAAGATTCGGAAGAATCGCAAAAAGTACAAGGCCGAAGAGGAGAAGTGGAAGCGAAGGCAGAGCGTTCTCCGTCGCGGGGTAACTGGCCGTCGTTCTGCGTACGCCTTCTCCCACCAGCGAGGTTACGCTGACCTCATCGCTTCTGGGCGTATCATTCGTCGAAGGCGAGCTTCCCTAACGGCAGTTCTGGGCAACAATTTGGCCGAAATTAGGCGAGCTGAAGAAAACAGATGATGACTTGCCCAATCCCCACAGAAAACAGAGGAAGGATAGCACAAAATGTTTATTTTATTTTTTTTACAAAGGTTGATGACTTTTTCTTTTTTTGAAAAACGCGTGCAGGATTATGAAGGGAATCTAATTATTTTTTTCCCCCAATTACTTTGTTTGGGACTAAAATTGGACAGACCAAACGGCTGAGTATTTTTAATTCTCCGTCCTTGCATAAACATTGCTTTTATTTGGAACTGAGGGATATCCTTATGCCTTGGACTTCAAGCCCAACAATTTCAAGGTGTTTTTAAACAGTAGTGTGTTTTTTAAAAAGAAAAACAATTCCAACAGAGGTTTTATGTGTCAGCACCAAAGACGAACCACTCCGCAGCAACACGATTCTGAGTGCCATTTCATTCCGTTAATTTATTCTACCATCATATCATTCTTCTTTGGCAGCCTAGGAATGATTTTTTTTCCAGCTAGCTGTGCATTTTTATGTTGTAAGCATTCAGAGCGTAATGCACTATCCAACAAAGTTGCACTGGTTGATCGGAGCTGCATGCTCTTAGTAATGTTCAGACATTTGGGTAGCGAAAGCTCAACAGGCTTTCAAGTTTGTAATTAAAGGTGTCTTCCCCAGAAGTTCCTTCAGGGAAACAATAGCTTGTTATATATTTTCAGGAAAACAACAGCTTGTACTTTGGGCATTGTGGGGTTCTCCCCTCTCTAAATGTGTAGCAGCTTTGTAGCAGCAAGATTAATGTGCCTTTCCGGTAATGTATTTTATACCCGGCCTTTTCAACTTTACTACAAATCTTACTGTATTATTTGTATTGGATTGAGAAATAAGAAAGACAGAGTTGATCTGTGGAGATTTTCCTTTTGGATCATCAGATGTTGGTTGATTTCATCCTTGGGTTGTTCTTGGTCAAGGGAAATGGCCACCTAGCCATTAAACAACAGGAGATGATTCTTATCTAGCACTGTCTTTTATGTTGGAAGGAGTTGTGTGAAGGAGCAATATCTGAGCAGCAGCATGCTTGAAGATGACAATGCCAATTTCACCACATTTGAAAGAAAGAGCATAATGCACTATTCAAGAACAGTTATACTGGTCAATCAGGGTTGCATGCTTTTAATAATGCTCAGACATTTGGGCACAGAAAGTTCATGTTCGAAATCAAAAGCATCTTCACCAGAGGGAGTGATTCGTCTTGTTTTGTGGGAACGAGAGGCACAATTTAAAGCATCACCTGGAGCAAGAGAATAATTTTCATTTAAGATGAATCTACTACATGATTTTTTTAATAGTAAAGAGGACGGTGTTCTTTTTAAAAATATATTCATCAACACATTTCAATGTGTTGGGACTTTAAAATGGTTTACATTTCAATACTCTTAGCATTCGCCAAATGACCCTGATTCACAACTGTTCCTCACATTGGTGTAGATGGATGAACAGAACTCATCCCTAAGGAATATGGACTTGGTACATTCCTTCATTATTACTATTGAATGTTGAAAAGTTTACAGATTTTTGGTAAACGACAGCAGATTTTATTTTGATTCAAAAATTGATTTTTCTATTCAGAAATGAGGACCAAGTTAGTCTTTATCTGTCAGATGTCTAATCTAAGTGCAATATTTGCAACTTTTAATACATTGATTGTACACATGTATCTCAATTATAAAATGTAAATATTTTATTTCTTAAAGCATTATGTATATATAAGTAAAGTGCCTTTTAATGTTTTTATCTGGTGTGAAAGAAAGTATTTTCATTGCTTTGAATGTTTTTATTAAAGTGTCCTTGGTATTGTAAGTATGCACACATGTAACATTTGCTGATTCTTATAGAATTGGGGGCAGTAAAAGAGGAATCATCCAGAGGTGGGATGCTACCGGTTCGGCCTGGTTCTACAGAACCTGTAGCTGCAAAGAGCAGCTGACACCGAACCAGTTTGGTGTTCGGCCCACCCACCTGCCTGGGCTCTAGGCTGTCCTTTATTCCTTACTTTTCCCTCCTCAGCTGCTTTGCGTGGCACAGCTGAGGTTGAAAAAGCAGGAAATGAGCGCAGCGCTTTTCAGCTGTCCAGGCAGCACAGCTGATGATTTCTTGCAAACGCTGCACACACGATTGTCCGCAGTTCAGAGAACCCGCAAATCGCTCCACTGGCTGGCCCCTCCCTTCCCTGCCTACTCACTCCTTACCTGGCATGCGAGCCATCCAACTTGCCTGATTTGGTAAGTTGCTATTTTTCCTTTTTTCCCCTGACCATCAGCTGTTCTGCTCTGCCAGGAGATTTAGATTAGCTAGAAAGTAGGAAATCCTTGGATTTCCTGGTTTCTAGCTAATCTAAAAGCAGAGCCTGAACCTTCCTTAGAACTGAAGCTTTTCAGTGCAGACTCAGGTAGCCGATTGCAGAGAGATAGATCTCTAAATTAATCTGTGATTCTGTGAGCAACTCAATCTGCCTGCCTGCTTTGCCTACTTTGGGGTAAAAATTGCTCTTTTTTAATGAAAAAAATTCAATATTTACATACATGGTGTGTTGAGAGTTAATTTTGTGAGTTTGCTTGCTAGCAAATTTTATGAGTTTGCTTGCAAGCAAATTTTATGTGACAGACTCAGGTAGCCGATTGTAGATAGATAGATGTCTAAGTTAATCTGTGATTCTGTGAGCAACTAAATTTGCCTGCCTGCTTTACCTGCTTTGGGGTAAAAGTTGCTCTTTTTTAATAAAAAAATCAATATTTACATAAATATTTATAATATTTACATACAAGCCATGCCCACCCAGTCACATGCCCACCAAGCCATGCCAGTCAGCAAGCCACTCCCACCCAGTCACATGACCACCAAGCCACACCCATAAATCAGACCACACCCACAGAACCGGTTGTTAAGAAATTTGAATCCCACCCCTGGAATCATCCATATCCCATATCAAATTCTCTTCCGGTTGGACCAGCAATCAAGAAAATTCTCATTCCACACAAATGGCTGTCCAATCTTTTTTTTAAAAAAACGTTTATGGAACACCCACAATTTCTGGAGGCAAACCATTGATTGTTTTCATTGATTGATAGTTTTCATTGAAATCCTTCTTAATTATAAGTTAGATCTCTCTTTGATAATTTTCGTCCCTGTCTTGCCCTCAGCTACTTTGGAGAATAGCCTGACCTCCTCTTCTTTCTGATAACCCCTCAAATATTGGAAGGCTACTATCATGTCACCCCTAGTCCTTTTCTTTGTTAGACTAGACCAGGGGTGTCAAACTCAAGGACCGTGGGCCAGATCTGGCCCACAAGATGCTTAGATCTGGCCCATGGGACCACCCTGGAAACAGTGAAGGAGAGGCCCACGGTGCCTCTGCCAGTGAAAAGAGCTTGGGAAGGCCGTGTGCGTCTCCCAGGCTCCATTTTGGGCCGCAACAGCCTCCTGCAGCCCTCTGCCAGCAAAAATGGAACTCGGGGGGGGGCAATCTGTGGCCCGCCCAGGCTCCATTTTTGCTGGCAGAGGGTTACAGGAGGTGGTCGTGGCCGAAACGGAGCCCTGGTGAGTTGTGGCCAAAACGGAGCCCTGGCAGGTCACTCCCCGAGCTCCATTTTTGCTGGCAGAGGGCTGCAGGAGGCCATTGCAGCCAAAAATGGAGCCTCAATGAGTGACATCAAGCTGGCCATGCTCACCCACGCCCACCCCAGGCACAACCCATCCCGGGCATGCCCCCCCAGGCACAGCACACCCCCCCAGCCCCCAAGTCAAACACAACCCTGATATGGCCCTCAATGAAATCAAATTTGACACCCCTGGACTAGACATATCCAGTTCCTGCAACCGTTCATTGTATATTTTACGTTCCAAAAACCTTTTGGAATTCCTGTCCTCTGGGAGGAACATGGCTTTTAAGAAAGCTTTAAGAAAAGACAGAGATGTGTTGTGGTATATTACAAAACTGAAGAGTAAATTTTCTCTGATTAGGTTTACTGCATATATTTGATAGAACAAAACAAAGTAAATTTTAGCATTTCTCCTGTTAGTAATTATTGCTATAAAACATGAGACTATCTAAATTTCTCAGTGGAATGAAGGTAAAATATGTTCCATAGGTTTTTTTTTTTAATCCTGCTGCTTGACAATTGGCGGAATGGTGGGATTTTATTGTTTATACAAGATAAAAACACTCTTGTAACTGTAATAGACATTATGGTAAAGTTAAACATCATGCCAATTTAAAATTTAATAAATGTAATGTAAAAAATATTCCCCCCCCCCAAATCCCTGGATATAACTTGATGGCTTTATCAGATTTTGTGACTATTCAAACAGAGTGTCTCCTGCCAGCATTGACCTCCAATCGCCCTGTACGGTCCCACAGGCAGGGCCTCCTGGGGGTGCCATCAACCAGACACTGTCGATTGGTGGCGCCCAGGGGTAGGGCCTTCTCTGTGGGAGCACCCACCTTGTGGAATCAGCTCCTGTGGGAGCTCCGGTTGGCCCGTGACCTCCGTTCCTTTCACCACGACCTAAAGACTTGGTTGTTTCAACAGGCCAGCCTGGACTGAATGGGGTGTGGGTGGGTTTTTAGTTTTAATCGGGTTTTAAATTTTATTGGGCTTAGTTTAGTTTAATTCTATCTTAATATTTGTATTCTTGTTTTTTTATTGTAAGCCGCCCTGAGTCCCTCGGGAGAGAGGGTGGCCTATAAGTCCAATAAAATAAATAAAAAATAAAATAAATTGGTACCAAATGTTGGAGAGGAAACTTAAGCTCTCCCCCCACCCCCACCCAATTTCCACACTGTGGGCATACTTAAAACTATGAAATGTATTGCCAATCTAGCCACTTTAAAAAGCAAATGGGACAGGTTCTGTGGAGGATGTGACTACTACCGTGTTTCCCCGAAAATAAGACACTGTCTTATATTTTTTGGCTCCCAAAACACACTAGGTCTTATTTTCGGGTAGGTCTTATATATTTATGGTGCCAAATAGTGGGTGTGAGTGTGTAGGGGGTGTTTTCTTGGTGCAGTTGCTCCTGAAAAGTCTTCCTGGAACTGGAGATTTACACTAGGTCTTATTTTTGGGGTAGGTCTTATATTAGGGCAGGTTTAGAAAATAGTGCTAGGTCTTACTTTCGGGGTAGGTCTTATTTTCGGGGAAACACGGTAGTAGGAATGGCTGTTTATTATCCCTGGATTCTGGTTTGCACTATTAGCTGGGAAGCAAAATGGGGCAGGGGTGCAGCCCTCTAATCCTGTTTTGTGTGCATCTCTTATGCATCCAGGTCTCTGCTGTATGATACATACAAGACCAATAGGGCTCTTTTGACCTGGTTCCCAGTTGGGCTGCACTGATTCTCATGATCATTGGAGGGTTCTGCATCTTGGAAACACCATCCAAGCCTGTCCAGATCCCTTCAGTTTTCCATGAGAGGCAAGCCACGTGGTTTAATGTCCTAAAAGCCATGGTGGCTCAATGGTTATAATGCAGTATATTTCAGGCTGACTCTACCCACTGCCAGCAGTTTGATTCTGATCGGTTCAAGGTTGACTCAGCCTTCCATCCTTCCAATGTGCGTAAAATGAAGACCAAGAATGTTTGGGGGCAATATGCTGACTATGTAAACGTTTTAGTTTTTAGTTTACTTTATTGTCATTGCATCTCGTACAATGAAATTAAATGCCATGTTCAATGTACATTATAACTGTAAAAATAAAACACACATTCTTCGCATTCTACACAATTGAACTGAAAACCCCTGATATTGCATTAATATTGCACTATACAGCAGAATTCAATATACAGGTGAAACTCGAAAAATTAGAATATCGTGCAAAAGTTCATTTATTTCACTAATGCAACTTAAAAGATGGAACTAATATATGAGATAGACTCATTACATGCAAAGCAAGATAGTTCAAAGTCGTGATTTGTCATAATTGTGATGATTATGGCTTACAGCTCATGAAAACCCCAAATCCACAATCTCAGAAAATTAGAATATTACATGCAATCAATAAAACAAGGATTGTACATAGAACAATATCGGACCTCTGAAAAGTATAAGCATGCATATGTACTCAGTACTTGGTTTGGGCCCCTTTTGCAGCAATTACTGCCTCAATGTGCATGGCATGGAAGCTATCAGCCTGTGGCACTGCTGAGGTGTTATGGAAGACCAGGATGCTTCAATAGCGGCCTTCAGCTCTTCTGCATTGTTTGGTCTCATGTCTCTCATCTTTCTCTTGGCAATGCCCCATAGATTCTCTATGGGGTTCAGGTCAGGCGAGTTTGCTGGCCAATCAAGCACAGTAATCCCACGGTCATTGAACCAGATTTTGGTGCTTTTGGCAGTGTGGGCAGGTACCAAATGAACTCAGCATCCTCATAAAGCTCGTCTGTGGAAGGAAGCATGAAGTGCTCCAAAATCTCCTGGTAGATGGCTGCATTGACCCTGGACGTAATGAAGCACAGTAGACCAACACCAGCAGATGACATGGCTCCCCAGATCAACACAGACTGGAAACTTCACACTGAACTTCAAGCATCTTGCAGTGTGTGCCTCTTCATTCTTGCTCCAGACTCTGGGTCCTTGGTTTCCAAATGAGATGCAAAACTTGCTCTCATCAGAAAAGAGGACTTTGGACCACTGAGCAACAGACCAGGTCTGTTTTTCTTTAGTCCAGGTAAGACGCTTCTGGCGACATTTGAAGCCCATGTCCAGGATCCGTCTGTGTGTAGTGGCTCTTGATGCACTGACTCTAGCCTCAGTCCATCCTTGTGAAAGTCCCCAACCCTTTTGAATGGCCTTTTCCTGACAATCCTCTCCAGGCTGCGGTCATTCCTGCTGCTTGTGCACCTTTTTCTTCCACACTTTTCCCTTCCACATAACTTTCTATTAATGTGCTTTGATACAGCACTTTGGGAACATCCAACTTCTTTTGCAATTACCTTTTGAGGCTTTCCCTCCTTATGGAGGGTGTCAATGATGGTTTTCTGCACAACTGTCAGGTCAGCAGTCTGTCCCATGATTGTGATTCCTATTAAACCAGACTGAGAGACCATTTAAAGGCTCAGGAACCCTTTGCAGGTTTTATGGCTTAATTAGCTGATTAGAGTGGGACACTTTGAGCCTAGAATATTGCACCTTTTCACAATATTCTAATTTTCTGAGATTGTGGATTTGGGGTTTTCATGAGCTGTAAGCCATAATCATCACAATTGTGACAAATCATGGCTTGAACTATCTTGCTTTGCATGTAATGAGTCTATCTCATATATTAGTTTCACCTTTTCAGTTGCATTAGTGAAATAAATGAACTTTTGCACGATATTCTAATTTTTCGAATTTTACCTGTAGTTCCTGCTCTGGGATAGAAGCTGTTTTTCAGCCTATTTGTCCTTGTTTTTATTATCCTGTACTGTCTGCCAGATGGTAATAGTTCAAAAAAGGGTGCCCAGGATAAGATGGATCTTAAGAATGTTTTGAACTTTAAATTTAATATAAATGTTAAATTTTAATTAAATTTAATTTAAATGTTTTAGAGAGGGCTTCAAAGCACTATGAAGTGGTATTGCTATCCCAAAGGTGCTTTTTCAGGAGGCAAGTGGACTTTTTAATCTTTTATTTGAAGATGTTTTGCTTCTCATCCAAGAAGCTTCTTCAGCTCTGACAGGATAGTGGGGAATGGAAAGATTTATATAGCTGGTAGTCTGCATCCTTTTAGAGAAGGGGTCCTCAAATTTGACATCTTTAAGACCTGTGGACTTCAACTCCCAGAATTCCTCCTCCAGTCATGTTACCTCAGGAATTTTGGGAGTTGAAGTCCACAAGTCTTAAACTGGCCAAGTTTGAAGACCCTTGTTTTAGAGGGTCCTTGAAGCACTTGCAGGTTTATCTGTCTCTTCAGGGTCACCAGAGCAGTGCTCCAGGTTCCTGTAGTCTGCAAATTTTTTCCCCTCTGGAAATCCATTCTTACTCCCACCCCATCCAAAGGGTGTTCATTCCAAATTGTATAGCTAAAAGTCTGTAAAGATTCTCAGTCATCCAGGTTGTCCCAAAGGTGCTTTTTCAGGAGGCTTCCTTGCTTTTTCTTTTGAAGACGTTTCGCTTCTCATCCCAGAAGCTTCTTCAGCTCTGATAGGATAGTGGGGGTTGGAAGGATTTATATTCCTTGCAGACAGCTGGTCATTTGCATCCTTTTAGGAAGTCGTTGACTGATGAGAATCTCTACAGACTTATCGCTATTGCTATTCACCCCGCCCCGCCCAAGCAACCAGCAGCCCGGGCCGCAGGACACGCAATTACAGCGAAGGCACCGGCTCCTCGGCCCAGCCTCCCTTCTGACGACGCTTCCGTTTCCAATGAGCGCCGGTGGCTGGAAGGGGCGGGCTCCCTTTGCGGCAGGGCTGGCCTCCACAGCCTGATGCAATCGGCTTGCCTGTCCGCGTCAGAACCGCAGAGCTGAGCGAGGAACAAGCTGCCGGGTCAGCCGCGCCCAACCTTCCGTGAGGGGACCCTTTCCCAAAGTCGCCATGTCGGAGATCATCCTGGAGAAAACGGACAGGCTGAGCCTGGGTGAGTTTGCAAGGGGGCGGCCGAAGTGTATGTGTGTGTGTGGAGAGGCCTGGCCTCCACCCCCTCGATACTTTGGGCACGCGGAGCCGAGCCCGGAGCCAAAATGCAAGGCGGGAGAACCGGGAACCGGAAGGAAACCTGGCCCGGGGATCGGTGCAATCGCCTCACTTTGTGAATTACAAGTCCCAGCGTTCCCAGCCAGCCCGGGCCTCCGAGCAGCAGCTTGCAAAAAGCTGCCGCAGCCCTCATGGCGTGTTGGAAAAGGACAACCCCGGGCACGGTCGCGCCCCACGACCGCTTCTTTTCCACGCGTTCTCGCCGGGGATATAAACGCGAGAGGAAGGAGCGGGAAGGCCTCCGTGGCTGCCACCTGGGTCCGGACTCTTGCTTCTCCCTTACTCCTCCATTTTTTTTTCAAGGATCCGCTCTCCCCCCGCTGGATCACTTGATGGGAGAAAAACGGGGCATTGCAAAGGACGATTCGAGGCGAAATGTGGGGTGGGGGCGCGTCTGGGTTGCTTCTAGTTTCCCAATTCGGGAAGCAGCGCAAAACAGGCCATTCATTCATTCATTCGTTAGTTTTGTATTCCGTCTTTGGTGGAATTTCATAGATTCCCAATCGTGAACTGATCAAACCCATTTGCTTCCCAAAGGAAAGAAAAAGTCTTTCTTAATTTCTTGGTTGTGGGAGAGGAAACTGAACCTGGAACCCATCCTGGCTGGTGTTTTAACAATAAATTTCATTATCACTTGGTTCCTTGTGTTTATGATGTGTCATTGCTTTGGTAGTCAAAATGGAAGGATCTTAGAAGTCATTTACTCCAAATCCCGTTCTGGGTGCAGGTCCACTACAGCATTTCAGGCAGGTGACTACCAGCCTGTGCCTGAAGACTTTCAGAGAAGGACAATTGGCTGATGCAATAGTTAGAAAGTTTCTCCTGGCTGCCTTCCCTACATTATTAGCCCTCCCTCTTCTCCCCATTTTATGTGGCATTTGAAGGCAACTCTCATATCTTTCTTCAGTTATCTCTTCAGTAGGCCAGATGTGATGATGATGATGATGAAGTTACCCATTCAATCCTGTCCCAAAAATGCTTTTTCAGGAGGCGACTGGACTTGTTTTTTCTTTGAAGATATTTTGCTTCTCATCCAAGAAGCTTCTGGCAAATCCCACCTCTGACTGGCCCCTCCCGCATCTATCCTCTGCCTCCCGAGTCCCAGCGGATTGGCTGGGTCTTCTTCTGTTGCCCTGCACAGGAGAATGGAGCTGGAAAGCAGGTTACTAGGGTGGGGAGGGAATAGAAATTTTACAGTATCCTTCTCCTGTCACCCCCACCAAGCCACGGCCACAGGACCGCTGGTAAAAATTTGTGAATCCCACCACTGGTGGGTGGGATATGATAGTATTTGTCCAGCACTTGAAAGGTCTGTACATGGAAGAAGATCAAGAGATCTTGATCTCATAGAAGAAGATCTTCTGTCACTCTCCTCAAAGATCAAAGAAAACGGTCTTAATTTGCAGGAAATTTAAATGATTCCAATTGCAGTTAGAAAAAGCAGAATAAACAATTTGACATTGGAATAAGCTACACAGTCAGTTTGTGAACTCCACTTGGGGGAAGGTTTTGAATAGTGGCTGGACAACTCTCCCCAGAAATGTCTTAAAGTGGATTCTCACCCTTAGGAGATTTTAGACCTGATGGATCTTTTCATCTGCCAAAGCTTTGAATCCATTGGTGTCAAATGGGCAGGCTATCAAGGCTCTTCCCCAAATGCTGATGGACCTTACAGTTTGAAAAGGCCTGCTGATGTTATAGATCATGTATCATTCCTTGATTGGGAGAAGTTTAGTAGATTGCTTGTTGCTTTGGTACACCTGGAATCCAGAAGATCAAATGGAGTCTGTTAAGTGCAAGTTATCATTTTCCTTTGGGGCTCAGAAATGCATGTTGTTGAGGTATATATGTGTGTGTACTTTGAGCTTAGCCAAGAATATTTCTGTTTGTATCCGCAGGAGAGGTTTACGTATCTGACCGAGAAGGATGTGATGGCACTGGTGATGGGACACAGGATAAACCTTTCAAAACAGCTTTGCAGGTAACTTTTGAGTATTTCTGAAGCATCTAGGTAGTTTTCTAGGTACAAATTATTCATCTTTTGATAATCCAGAATTTAGGATTTTTTAAAAAGTTACTAAAATGAAATCTATATATATAAAGCAAAATACCACTCACGCAGCATCACAAAATCTCCAGAACCGTAAAGCCTACAAACTTGAAATTTGGCACATATGTTCCTCTTGGCTTCTAGGGGCTCACTAAGAAAGGATTTTTCGAAATCACCATCAGAGCATTAGTATTTCATATATTATTATTAACATGCTCTGATGCTAAGTTCTACTCCTCCTCCCCACCTGAAAAGAAATCTGTTCCAAATGCAAAACACAAGCACAGGAGAGGAGTTTCAGTTTTACTTTCAGAGCACCAAGCAGCTTTAGTGCACAACAGTTGAGCTAAGCCACGCCCAGGCTCCTTGCTGTCTCCTCGCTCACACAGCAAATACTGTTTCAGTTTCCAAACAGCCCTCAACTCTCACACACTGACAGGACGCTAGCCACATGAATACCGATGGATGCTGGAAGGCAGAGGCACAATTTTTCCCCTTATTTTCCTCCCCAAAAACTAAGCCCGATCACATAGTTTCGCAGCGAAGCATGGATATAGAGCTAGTACATTATATCTATTAACCAGGAAAATGATGAATACTTTAGAAATATGTGTCTTAAACAATTACCATTAATTAATTGTCTTTTTTATTATTTCAAAGGCTTTGATGTCTACTGGAAAGGAACCATTTCCTACTATCTATGTGGACTCCCAAAAAGAAAACCAGGTTGGTTAATCAACTCATTATCTTTTCCAGAAACACCGAAAATACTGGTGAGCAGTTCAGAAATTAGCAAGCAGAAATATATCACTAGCTTCCAAAATTCACCAGATGCAATTGTGGTCTCACTGCAACCATTGTCAGCGTTCCAGCAAACCTCCATTCCAGTCAGTAACTCCGAGACAAAGATATCTCAAAAGTACCTTTATTAGAATAGCAGCTGGCACATCTGTAGAATCTCGGAACTAAAAGTTTTCGGGCTTTCCACAATTTCCCAAACTACAAATCCATCCCCCCTTGGTCGTCATCACACCACATGGCCCAATCACGATCCGTCCAAAAGTAAGATCCCTATTTCATCCTGCGCCATACTAATTGACCTTGAACTAACAAAAGAACGTTATTTTGTCTGCTTAGAGCTACTCAATTGAAACCACACACCCCTCCCACTTCCTCAGGCTGTGTGGCAGCGTGGAATATGGCTTTCAAAGCTGACAACCATGTAATTAAAAAAAAAGCTTGCTGCTTGGGAGAAAAGCTATGGCAAATCTAGACAGCATAGTAAAAAGCAGAGACATCACTCCAAGAGTTCCTTGGACTTCAAGGGGATCAAATCAGTCAATCCTAAAGTAAGTCAACCCTGACCATTCTTTGTAAGGACAGATAATAGGTGGTCCTCCGCTTACGACCACAGTTGAGCCCAAAATTGCTAAGTGAGATGTTTGCTTAAGTGGCTTTTGGCCCATTTTACAAATGTAAGTCACATGACCATGGGGATGCTGCGATGGTCATAAGTATGAAAAATACTTTTTTCAGCACTGTGTAACTTTGAACGGTCACAAAGCGAACTATTGGTAAGTCAAGGACGACCTGTACTGAAGCTGAAGCTCAAATACTTTGGTCACCAAAGGAAAGAGAGGACTCATTGGGAAAGACCCTAATGTTGAGAAAGACTGAATATCAGCGTTCCAGAAAACCTCAACTGCAATAATAATTCCAAGACAGACATCTTCTCTGAGGTTCCTTTTATTAGAGTAGTAAACTGACACATCTGGGAAATCCAGAACCTGAAAGTTCCGGGTTTTCCTCCAATAAATGAGCCTTGGTGGTGCAGGCTGTTAAACACCTAGCACTTAGCTCCAGCTGCCTGCAATTAGTGCAGGTTCGAATCCCACCAGGCTCAAGGTTGACTCAGCCTTCCATCCTCCTGGGGTAGGTAAATTGAGGACCCAAGATTGTTGGGGGCAATAAGCTGATTTTGTAAAAATGCCGCTGGGGGCGGGGAGCAAAAGCCCTAGTAATAAGCAGGCATATACAATAGAATGAAGGCTATTGAAGGGTTGTGCTCCAAAGATTGTAAGCCGCCCTATGTCTCCGGAGAAGGGCGGCATATAAATGTGAATAAAAAAAAGTAAAATGTTACAAATCCACCCCCTGCACCCTCATTGCATCACATGCCCCAATCACCATCTGTCCCAACTTGAGAAATCCCCTCAACCACTCCTCAGCCAGGTGCAGAAATAACATGACCTTGAATTTAAAGAAAAATGCTATTATGTCTAACCACATACGGCTCCATGAAATTCCCCCCTCCCATCTTCCCAGGCTCAAGAATGTGGCAGCATGGAAGCTTCTGGTGCTAATATGGCTTCCAAAGCTGACACTGAAGACAAAAGGAAAAGTAGACAGCAAAGGATGAGAGATAGAGAGATAGATGGATGGATGGATGGATGGATGGAGATGGATAAGATGGATAGAGAGAGATGGATGGATGGATGGATGGATGGATGGATGGATAAGATAGAGAGAGAGATAAGATAGATAGGATGGATGGATAGATAAGACAGACAGATAAGACAGATAGATAAGATAGATAGATAAGATAGATGGATGATAGTGTCATCGACACAATGAAGATGAATTTGAGCTAACTCCAGTAGACAGTGGCGAACAAGGGAGCTTGGAGTGCTATGGACCATAGGGTCACAAAGAGTCAACACAGCTTACCATATTTTTCGGAGTATAAGACACACTTTTTCCACCCCAAAAGTGGGTAGAAATGTCTGTGCATCTTATACAGCAAATGCTGCTGAAGCCCCCACCCCCACCCGCTGCCCCCCCTTCGGCCTCTGCCTCCCAGCAATTTGCCGCCTTGCAGCAAACAGCCTGTTTCAGCTTCAGCATAGCACAAGCAGCTGACTGTTGGTTGGATCGGCCTCTCAACGATTAGCTGTTTCAGGCTTCAGGGATCACCATTGCCTATTGCTGCCTCTGTGTGCCCCATTTTCGGCCTCCACATCCCGTTTTCAAACTCTGCATGTCCTGTTTTCAGCCTCCGCATGCCCCATTTTCCGCCCATTCCGACCGAAAAGGGGGGCACGGAGGGTGAAAACGGGATGTGGAGGCCAAAAATGGGGCAATAGGCGATGGCCATCCTGCAGCCTGAAACAGCTGATCGTCGGGAGGCCGATCCAGCCGACAATCAGCTTCTTGTGCTAATCAGGCTGTGCTGAAGCTGAAACAAGGTGTTTGCTGCAAGGAGGCAAATTGCTGGGAGACAGAGGCAGATTTTTTCCCCTTGATTTCCTCCCCAAAAGCTAAGTGCGTCTTATACTTCGGAGCATCTTATACTCTGAAAAATAGAGTAATGACTGAACAGCAAAAACAAAGTTTCTGAAATTCACCAAATGTAATTGTGGTCTCAGCTTAGAGGCTTTTAAAATCGGGGTCTTAAATGAATTCATGAAAAAAAACTCTTAATTATTAAAACTGTGTCTTGCTGCATCATGTTGAAGTGTGGTATGTGGCTATTGTTTTCTTAGGAGAGGCAGAAGGAATATATTTTCTTCTCTCACTCTTCAATTTCTGATCTCTTCCCAAAGTTTCCCCCCCCGTTCTACTGAGCGTGCAACTCATTAGCCTTTCATTTTTAAAGGGTGTGTGGGTTGAGATCCATGGTATGCTTGTAAATAATTGGATGTCACCAATAACCAAACTTGGGAGCTCGGAAGTTGCACTGTGTCTTATAATTCTATACAAAAGAGGAATGCATTCCTGGAATGCAATCCTGATCCATTTTGACTTAGCTCCAGTTGTGCAAAACCGTAACCAGAAAAGTTTGACCTCTTCCAAGTTTCAGCTGAAACAAAATTGAGATGGTCAAGGAGAGCAAGTCTGGTCCTTTTGTTCATTAACATTTATTTCAGCAGTTTGCCCACAGCCAGGAATTTGGAAACATGGTGGTTGTCTTGGTGATAATGATTAGCTACCTCTGACACTTGTCTGTTCAATAGTGACTATACAAAGCCTGTTTCTCATCCTTGGCAATTTGAAGATGTGTGGACTTCAACTCCCAGAATTCTCCAGCTGGCCATGCTTGCTGGGGAGTTCTGGGAATTGAAGTTCACACATCTTCAAGTTGCCACGGTTGAGAAACACTGATTAGATTAGAATAGAATAGAATAGAATAGAATAGAATAGAATAGAATTCAATTCTTATTGGCCAAATGTGATAGGACACACAAGGAATTTGCCTTCAGTGCATAAGCTCTCAGTGTACATAAAAGATATAAGTGAAATCTTGATCATAGTCATCATAAATACATTCATCATCCATCATAAGATACAACACTTAGTGATAGTCATAGGATACTAAATAATCAACATAAATCATACTAGGAAACAAATAAAACAATAAAAATCATAGAGATACAAGCAACATGGTTATAGTCATAAGTAGAAAAGGAAATAGGTAATAGGAAGGATGAGAATAATACTAGTATAGACTTAGTAAATAGTTTGACAGTGTTGAGGGAATTAGTTGTTTAGCAGAGTGATGGCATTCGGGGAAAACTCTCCTTGTGTCTAGTGGTTCTGGTGTGCAGTGCCCAACAGCATCGTTTTGAGAGTAGAAGTTGAAACAATTTATGTCCAGGATGTGAGGGGTCTGTAGATACTTTCACAGCCCTCTTTTTGACTCATGCAGTATACAGGTCCTCTATTGAAGGCAGGTTGGTAGTAATTGTTTTTTCTGCAGTTCTAATTATCCTCTAAAGTCTGTGTCTGTCTTGTTTGGTTCTAGAGCCAAACAAGACAGTCATAGAAGTGCAGATGACAGAATAATTCCTCTAAGGAATTATTATAACTGTTTATTATATAATATAATTTATTATAAATATTATAATAATTTATAATTCCTTTAAGAAATTATAAGGAATGATATGCTGTATATTGTCTTTGAAGCAAATAAGAGGGAATGTTGGCTGAATCAATGTTCATATTCTGGTTTTAATTGAATACCAGCTTTTGTGAAGCAACAGCCAACAGAGGTTCCTTGTCAAAGTTAGAAATGGGATGGTGGCTTAAGATTTTTCTTGTCTGGCTCAAAAATCAGCTACGTGATTCTCGTTTCTCTTTTCATCTACCTAGAGATGGGAAACTATCTCCAAGAGCCAACTCAAGAATGTGAAAAAGCTGTGGCAGAGAGAGCAGCAGAAGAGTGAAGCCAGGAAAAGAAGGAGGTAAGTTGGCAGCTATCTTCTGCAATGCTCAAGGATGGAAGTGTTCAAGATGCCCTTTTAATTTGTTCATTGAAACAAATGAGAGAAGAGAGAGAGATTTAAATGAAGTTGGACCTTCCATGGCATCAAGTAACGTGGGAGTGAACCATTGTGGATTAGTCCCCAAATTCACAGATTTCCATATCACCTTACACAACAGGAGTACTTGCAAAGCATCAGCTGGGTTGAATCATTGCCTTGAGCTAAGGGTCTCCAAAGCTGGCAACTTTAAGACTTGTGGACTTCAACTCCCAGAATTCCTTAGCCAGCATGAGGAATTCTGGAAGCTGAAGTCCACAAGTCTTAAAGTTGCCAAGTTTAGAAACCCTGCTTTAAGCCATCTTGGCATTTCTTTTCACTGAATGTGTTGTGTGAACCTTATCAAACCCAGATAAGCAAACCATAATCTAATATGAACAGGGAACCCTGTCGTCTGCTGATCCTTGTATAAACCAGCATTCCAAACCAGTAGATCTGAATCCAAGTGGATTCCAGACCAGTGGATCTCAATCCAAGTGGATCTGAATACCTCTGGAATGTCATCACCATTCAGATTGTTAGCCCAACTTATCTTCTTATTTTGAACCTTTGCATCTATCTTCAAAAACTCTTGGCAGATACATCAGAGTTCTTGAGTGTAACCATACAAAAGGAAGCAGTGGTCAAGAATCATCATGGTGTAATAAATAGTTACAATTGGGCCGTTCAGTGTCAGGTTTAAATTGTCACTTATTTATTAAAGTTGTAGAGAGGTTTAAATTGTCACTTATTTATTAAAGTTGTAGAGAAATATTTGGCAAGTTGTCACAACTTGTTCAGGCATAAAATGAAGCAATAATGTGCTTTGTTTTGGCTTACAGTAAAGTGCAAACCATCCATTATGGTGGCATTCCTGCACTTGGAACTGTCAGCTCCCAGAATTCTCTGGTGAGCATGACTGTCAGAGAATCCTGGAAATTGGAAGTCCAGATATCTGAATGGCACCCATAAGGCATGCTTTGTTTGAGTAAAGTAACATTGGTTTTGTTCTCAAATTAGGATAAGCCACATATAATAGGGCCGTGATGGTGAACCTATGGCACATTTGCCACAAATGGCACACAAAGCCATTTGTTCCAGCACGCAGCCGTAGGCAAACTTACCTCATCTTCGCATGCACATGCCTCCCAGCTGATTTTCGGCCCATTTGAGGCCTTTTTTGGCCTCCCAGAAGCTTGAGGAAAACTTCTGCAGCTTTTGCAGGCCGAAAAATAGGCCCGTTTCGTCACTTCCTATATACAGGAAGTGATGAAACGGGCCTATTTTTTGGCCTGCAAGGGCTGCAGAAGCTTTCCTCAAGATCTGGGAGGCCAAAAAAGGCCTCAAATGGGCCGAAATCAGCTGGGAGGCACGGTGCAGGTAAGGGGGTGGCGGGCGGGGGATTGTGCGTGCATGCGCAAGGGGTGGGCTCCCCGCGCGCATTGCCTTCTAGGTGATGGCATGTGAGCGCACGCAAGCGCGCACACAATTTTTGGCACAGGAGCCCCAAAAGGTTAGCTACCACTGTTACGGGGGATATGTCCCAAACTTTTAAGTCAACTTTTTAAAATCAGATCCCCAAACCTAATCTATAGGCAGAAGATTTGCTGCGACGTGAAAAGAACTTGGAGGAAGCAAAGAAAATTATCATGAAGAAAGACCTCAGCCTCCCAGAACCCAAATGTGTAAGTAACATCTTCAGAAAAACAACGCATATTGTGAACTTGCAGCACGTTGGGGAAAATGGTATGTGTAGGTATATGGAAATTAGCTTGACGGCAGAAGGTAGGTTACATGGTATGTGCATGCCTGGTCTGCCTCCATGTTCTTACCTATCATGCCAGACTTCCTTTCCTTTCTTCCTTTCCTTTCCTTTCCTTTCCTTTCCTTTCCTTTCATTCCTTCCCTTTCTTTTCCTTTCCTTTCTTTCCTTTCCTTTCCTTTCCTTTCCTTTCCTTTCCTTCCTTCCCTTCCCTTCCCTTCCCTTCCCTTCCCTTCCCTCCCTCCCTTCCTTCCCTTCCCTTTCCTTTCCTTTCTCTCTCCCTCTCCCTCTCCCTCTCCCTCTCCCCCTCTCTGCCTCCCTCCCTCCCTTGTTTACAACACCTACCCCATATTCCAGATCTATCCTGGCCCCAGACAGCGGCCTACATCCATTTTTTTCCAATGGGAGAAGTGACAGAAGAGCAATGTAATTCTGTATTAACTTAAGAGAACTACAGTCAATACAGTTCTCCCCAGCAAATTTTGGTATTGCAGCTTCCAGAATTCTCAGCCAGGTAGTGGGATGTTGGGAAAATTTTTGCAAGAAACTGAATATAAGGTATAAAACTGAATATAAGGTATAAAACTGAATATAAGATATAAAGGCCTTGGTGGCTCAGGCTGTTAATTGCCTGCACTTAAGTTCCAGCTGCCTACAACTGCTGTAGGCTCGAATCCCACCAGGCTCAAGGTTGACTCAGCCTTCCATCCTCTCGGGTAGGTAAATTGAGGACCCAAGATTGTTGGGGGCAATTAGCTGACCTTGTAAAAATGCCGCTTAGTAATAAGCAGGCATATACAATGGAATGAAGGCTATTGCTGAGCACACTGGGTTGTATCCCAAAAATTGTAAGCCGCCCTGAGTCTCTGGAGAAGGGCGGCATATAAATGTAATTTAAAAAAAAAAGCAGTCTCTGATCTACTGGAACTTTCCAGATAACTAGGGTGGCTGAGGTGTTGAGATTGCATTAGATTTAGAAAGACTCTATACTGGAATATATTTCTAGCTCTATAGCCCTTTGTAAAGATGAAAACACCAACTATATTGAAAGTATCCTCAAGGGGAAAGTAATATCCTTTCAGATCAGAGTGCCCATCCCAGGGGGGACATTTAAAAAGTCAACTGCAATCGAAGCTTCATCCTTTTTAAATGCAGCCGTCATCTTGTCTCCTTTTTTTATCTTCCCCATATGGATGTCCTATTGACAGATTCTGAGCTGGCATGCTGGCAGTTACTCAGTGCGGGTTAAAATCTGCCTTGTGTGTATGCCCTAGAAATGACATGATCTAACTTGGATGGCATGGCTGGATGATCAGGAGGGATCTTGTGCATGCTTACTCAGAAAACTGTAACTGGGTGGCTCTGTCAAATTCCTGTTGGGCGGTCTTTGTTGCATCACCCTGGCTGTTTGCCTTCACAGAAGCTGCCAAACTGACCTTGCGGAAAATTTAAGAAAATCCACTTACTAACTTAGCCATTTTTTTTCTCTGTATCTGGGGCAAAGGCATAAAACGTGTGTGTGTGTGTGTGTGTGTAGAGGGAGGCAACAGTCTTTTTTGATAAAGGCCAGTGATAGTGATAAAGGGATTGTGAAAGAGTGATAAATAGCTAAAATTAAAATGATAGAGCGATGGTGTGGTAGTGTCCAGGGTTTTTGTCCCTGGTGATTCTCTGTAACCAAACGAGAGGAATACGCATGTGCATCAGAAGATGTTCCAATTATACTGTATAAATTCCTGATTTGAATCAGATTGATTTGCGCAGGAAAGCCAATCTCTCTTTTACGATAAAGAAGTTGAGAGTAATGAACATATCCCCCTAACTGTAGTGCACCCCTCTGAACGTTTTTGTCACCTTGATTTTTCTCAGTGATTTCATGGGGGCCTAACCCTACCCCAAAAGGGATTTCCATACCAATGGGGTTTTTGCCTGCATGTTGCTAATAACTAATAATGGCTGTTATTGTGCTTGTCTGTGTAGTTAGCCTGTGTAATTAATGAGAGAAATCGGCTGATTCCTGTTTAGGGCAGTTGAAGCATCTTAAATTTTGAACAGCGGTTGTTGAATAACCTCTGGCTAGGAAAACACCAGTAGCACCAGATTCTGAATGCATTTTAGAAGATTCTGATTTCTTCTGGATTCTGAACAGGCAGCCTGTCTCTTCATCTCTTTAAATTACCTGTCTTTTTACAGGTGAAGATTCGTACCCTGGAAGCATACAGAGGGGAGAGAGTAAAGGTGTTTGGTTGGGTCCATCGATTGCGTAGGCAGGGTGAGTACCATCTAGCACAGCTGAAGGGTCCTTCCAGAACAGGTGGTGGCCCGCGGGCCAGATGCATCACATGCAGGCCACACCCACCCCTGCAAATGGGAAAAACATCGCATGATGCAGCAAGTTTGGTACCCATGTTCCAGAAGATCTGGATGTTTTGATCCTTGCAAGTGTCACTGACTCTCAGCTGGAAAGTGATGTTTTGTTTGCCCTCCTATGGGCTGCAGATATGATGGAATATAAATTGCAGATAGATGAGGATAAATAGTCTAGATTCTAGATCAAGGAGTGAATGTTAAGCTGGAAAAGATACTGAGCGGTGATCAGAATTCTGGGAAACCAGAAGGAAATAAATTCCTAGAAAGAAACTCTATCCATGGAATAACTACTACATTATTCTTTCTGAACCCTTCTGTTTTTGTAGTCCTGTCCCACTGCCTCATACTTACACCCTAATTGCCCCACTGATAACTCTAGGAATGTGATGAGTTACATCCAATCAATACTTGCTCTTTATATCCAGTGTGATCATCTTCCCCAAGATAAAGATTCCCCTTGCACATATGTGCTAAGTCGTTTCTGGCTCTAGGGGGCGTTGCTCACCTCCGTTACAAAGCTGAAGAGCCAGCGCTGTCCGAAGACATCTCTGTGGTCATGTGGCCGGCATGATTAAATGCCGAAGGTGCACAGAACGCTGTTACTTTCCCACCAAAGTGGTCCCTATTTTTCCATGTACATTTTTTACGTGCTTTCAAACTGCTAGGTTGGCAGAAGCTGGGACAAGTAACGGGAGCTCACCCAGTTACACGGCGCTAGGGATTTGAACCGCCGAACTGCCTGCCTTTTTGATTGACAAGCTCAGCGTCTTAGCCACTGAGCCATCGTGTCCCTTTCGTGATCAGATATATCTTGTTCTATATCCAGTTACATGTATGCTTATAATTTGCGTACATTTATAAAGAGGCTCTCCTTGTCAGGACTAACTTTGCCTCCAGTGGTGCCCATAAAACTGTTTGAGCTTCAGTGTAATATGTTTTGGCCTTTAACCCTAACATGCCTCACCTTCTGTCTAAAATGTCAATGTATCTGCCACCCACTAAAGCTTTTCGCCCCCTAGACTAGTTCTTAAGATGCCAGCAGTTTTTTTCTGGCTTCTGCCAAAAGTATTTACCTACTTCTGAAGGCTCTCAGTAAGAACGAGTTTTGAAAAGATGGGTGGAAAGGGAACAGTTTTTCACTATCCTAGAAATTAAATGATTATACAATTGATATTCTTTCTCTTGTTATACAGGGAAAAACTTGATGTTTATTGTCTTAAGAGATGGCACAGGCTTCCTTCAGTGTGTCTTATCAGATGAACTAGTAAGTTTCCTTTTCCGTCTGCTCTGAAGCACATCAAAATTTCATATCCTTGTTAATTTTATTCAAGCAGCCCTAAAATCAATTGAAAGTCAACAAATGATGAAAGAAAGGTAGAAAAGGTTTCTGACTGCACATCATCTTTTCAGTTCTGTGGAAAACCTCCATGGTTGAACAGCATGGTTGAAGTGACAACATCTTATTGGTGTTTGTGGGATAAGGATTGTGAAGCATAGCCCAGGGATTAGATCTAAGACATTTGACTTAACAATCCTTATCCCACAAAGGCCAACCAGATGTTCATCATACAGTCTTGCATTATCATCATGCAACCTTAGTCTTTTATTAGTGAAACCTGACCAAACTTTTTATCTTTTCACAGCTTGTGTTTTCTCCCAGAAGGTTAGATTCTACGATTTTCCCATTTTCTGCTAAGGCTTTCAGCTTTATTCAGTATTTTTTCTCCTTCATCAAATTATTTTGCATTCCAGTTTTCTGGGCAACATTTCATCCTTTCCTCAAGAGCTTTGGGTATAGCCCCAGCACCCTTCCAAATTTGTCCCAAAATTGTAGTTTTCAATGTGAAAGAACAGAAAAGATCCTAAACACACTAGGAGCAATCACATTACATTATGTTTAATATGATTGCTCCTTATATGATTAGAAACCTTTCTTTTCATTTTTATCTTGCATTTGTGTTCTTTAGTCTTCAACCTACTGTACTGTAAAAATATTCATCCATTCTGTATATGTTTATGTTATTATTATTATTTATTATTATTTTATTATCTTATTGGATTTGTATGCCACCCCTCTCCTGAAAGGACTGGGCTCACAACTAAAAACAAACAATAAATTAATTACTTAAAATACTATTAAACAATTACAAGCCCAATTAATCTAAAACCCCAATACAGTTATAAAATTTAGAATTTAGAAATTTAAAACCACTGCCCCCCAAGAGGTCAGCCCAGCCTGGTCTGTTCAAATAGCCAGTTCCTATATGAAGTTCTGTTTACTATTTCTTTCCTGCCTAATTGGTGACCAGAGTGGCTGACAAATCTTGTTACAATGTGGTATGACTGAATCCATTAAAATGAATAAGAAAACAGGTTTTCCCCCCGATTATTACTTTTAAGAACCAATTTGGTGTAGTGGCATCAGGCTAGAAACCTAGAAACTGTGAATTCTAGTCCTGCCTTAGCCACAAAGCCATCTGGGTGACCTTAGGCCAGGGGTGTCAAACTCAATTTCATTGAGGGCCGCATCAGGGCTGTGGTTGACCCTGGGGCTGGGTGGGCATAGCCAGCTTGATGCCATTCCCCAAACTGCTGACATGTTTCCTCTTCGCATTGGGTATACTGGGCCGAAGCCATGCTGGCCCAGTGATTCTTCTTTACATTGGGTAGACTGGGTCGAAGTCATGCGGGCCCCATGTTTCCTCTTCACATTGAGTAGACTGGGCCGAAGCCATGCTGGCCCGATGTTTCCTCTTTGCATCGGGTAGACTGGGTCGAAGCCATCGTAGCCCAATATTTCCTCTGGGCCGAAGCCATACTGGCCCTATGTTTCCTCTTCACATCGAGTACACTGAGCCGAAGCAATGCAGGTAGACAGGGCCAAAGTGACGTGGGCTGGCTCCTTATATTTCCCAGGACAGCCCTGCGGCCGAATCCAACTACGTCACGGGCTGGATGCAGCCCGCATTCCTTGAGTTTGACATCCCTGCCAGTCACTTTCTGTCAGCCTTAAGAAGAAAAGATGGCAAACTTCTTCCGAGAATGTTGCCAAGGAAACTGAAAGGACTTGTCTAAGCAATTGTCAGGCGTCAAGACTAACTTGAAGGCACGAAGCTATTATTTTTTAAACCTCTGGTGACACCGACTAAATGTTCCTTTAATTCTCCCTGTAGTGTCAATGTTACAATGGTGTGGTCCTTTCAACTGAGAGCAGCGTTGCGGTATACGGCACCCTCAGTCTTGTTCCTGAAGGCAAGCAGGTAAGTGCATTTTATTTTTACTTTTAACATAAAGGACTTTATGTTTGCTCGAAAGTTGCCCGCCATAAAGGTGTTTGTTTCTTTACTTCTTTATTCTGTATTCAATCAGTGAACAATAGGGATGAACAAACTAGTGTGTCAGGTCATAAAATGAGGACTTTAGACTTCCTGGCATACTGACCTTTTGAGTAGAAATTTTTAACGCCCAGGAAATAATTCACTTTTGGAATTTTCTCTTGCTGTCTGAATGACTTGTTTAATAATGTGGAGATCAAACTTTTTCCAACTTTTTCCAGCAATATATCTTAAGTTACCTTGGTTTCAATGCACAGACAAATTTGCAAATTGTGCTGAGCCATAGCTTACATAATGTTGATTTTCGAATAAGCCAATAAGATTTGTCAGGTTTGTCCATCGCAGTGAATTTGCAAATCCTGTTTTATGAAGTAATATTGGGTCCAGGCAACATAATAAGTCAACATAATAAGTCAAAATAAACCAAGGTGTGTTGCAGCTTAGGATGATATCTGAACTCAAACCCTGATCTAGTGGGAAGGGCTGTTTTAGCTTTGAGTAAAAAGTCAGTTTTAACTTATTACTGGTCTGACTCTTGTGAATGGCTCTCATTTTCTTTCTCTTGTCAAGGAGTTTATTCAGTTTTCGTTGGGCTGGTTTGATTTTCTGTTTACAGAAAATCCCTTTAAGAGACATTGATTATACATGTAAAAACTTTAACTGTCTGTGAAATCTGCTGATCATTCCAGAAAGGAGAGATCCTTTGGTTCAATGAAATACAGGAAGTCCTTGACTTATGACCACAACTGAGCCCAAAATTTGTGTTGCTAAGTGAAACATTTGTTAAATGAGTTTTGACCATTTTCTTACCTCTGTTGCTAAGTGAATCATTGCAGTTGTTAAGTTAATGATGCGGTTGTTAAGTGAACCTGGCTTCCCCACTGAGTTTGCTTGTCAGAAGGTCACAAAAGGGGATCCCATGACCCCGGGACACTACAACCATCATAAATACAAACCAGTTGCCAAGCACCTGAATTTTGATCATGTGACCACAGGGATGCTGCCATGGTCATAAGTGAAAAACCATCCCAAGTCACGTTTTTCAGTGCCGTTGTAACTTCAAATGATCACTTAATGAACTGTTGTAAGTTGAGGACTACCTGTAATTGTTAATACGCCTTTCTAACCTCAGGGAGTTTCAGATAGTGCTTTTGTTGTTAGTTGCAAAGTCGTGTCCGTCCCATTGCGAGCCCATGGACAACGTTCCTCCAGGCCTTCCTGTTGTCTACCATCCCCCGGAGTCCATTTAAGCTCACGCCAACTGCTTCTGTGATGACCCAAAGGGGTGTGGCACAAAGGCAACACAGATAATCAATAAGTGTCCCTTTATTATCTCCAACTTTGCCCCCAATGTCCAGGTTACCTTCTGGCTGGAGAAAAATTCTCTCAGGAACATCCTTTGACCGCAGAAAATTAAGTCCAAAACATGAGCAACACAAACTGTAACTTAAAGTCCAAACAAGCCAAACTGAAGTAATTAGTTTGGCAGGGCAGGAGCAAAAATTTCAGACTTGAAAGCATGGCAAAACTCACACGGTTAGGAAGACGCCAGGAACACAGATAAGCCACAACAACATACGATAAAGTCACGTTTGCTCCCAGCAGCCTGCTGCACGCAGCCTGCCTTTCTTATCAACTGTCTTCCCAGCTGTGGCTAATGAAGGGAATCAGGGTCCTTTCCTCCCCTGTAAGCCACGCAACCCACGTTGCTCTCTTCTCCGTTCCTCCCTGCATGCCCTAGGATGAAGAGGGGTGGGCCTGGGTCTTCCTCTGAACTCCTCTCCCTTGTTCTACCTCTTCCCTGCTCTGCCCAGCCGGACTTTGTCCTTCACAGCCCACGGAGCCACACTCCCACTCCCTGTCAGCTGTCCGGCTTCCTCCTTGGATTCAGACTCTGACAGAGGCATGACAGCTTCAGTGACTCCCTCCAGCCACCTCCTTCTCTGTCATCCCCTTCTTCTGCCCTTAATCTTCCCCAGCATTAGCTCTTCTCCACTGAGTCTCTCCTTCTCATTAGGTGGCCAAAGTATTTGAGTTTCATCTTCAGGATCTTCAATGCTAAGTGAGCGTTACTGTGGTAGTGTCTTCTGTCTTTTAAAAATCTGAACCCTCCCACAGGCTCCAGGAGGTCATGAGTTGAGTTGCGACTACTGGGAACTCATCGGTCTGGCTCCCGCTGGAGGAGCCGATAACCTGGTCAATGAAGAGTCAGATGTGGATGTGCAGCTCAACAACCGGCACATGATGATCCGGGGGGAAACCTTGAGCAGAATCTTAAAGGTGCGCTCCACCGTCATCCAGTGCTTCCGAGACCACTTCTTTGACCGCGGATATTATGAAGTAAGTATGCCTCTGGCTTCGTTGCTCTTAAGCCATTGGTTTCTCATATTATTTTGTGATGACCCGGGGCTTGGCACAAAGGCAACTCAGCCAGAGAATAAGTATGGGTTCCTTTATTAGCTCCAACTTTGCCCCCAATGTTCTGGTTACCTTCCGGTCTGGAGGAAAACTCTCCCACGAACCCGCAACAGCCTTTGGCTGCAGATATTCCAATCCAAACATTGTAAACAGAAAACTTTAAATTACAAATCCAACAAAGCAAAATAAGGTAATAAATCCAGCAGGGCAAGATAAGGAGTTTCAGAAGTGAAGTAACACAGCAGTAAATGAAACCAGTTGGGAGGATGCCAGGAACTGTGATAACAGCAGCCAACGCTAGATAAACTCAGCAATTGTTCCCGACAACCGTCCCTCCTATCTGCCTCTCCTTTAAACTCCATTCCCAGGTGTGCCTTGTGAAGAGAATCAGGGCCCTTTCCTCCCTCGTAAGCCATGCAACCCACTTTGCTCTCTTCTCCGTCTTCCCTGCATGTCCTAGAATGAAGAGGGGGGTGGGCCACTCTCCCGCTCCCTGGCAGTTGTTTGTC
This sequence comes from Naja naja, assembly GCA_009733165.1. NCBI lineage: Eukaryota > Metazoa > Chordata > Lepidosauria > Squamata > Elapidae > Naja > Naja naja. The sequence continues at coordinate 291,774,826 of CM019149.1, forward strand.
TTCCTCCTCAATTCAGATGGGGGCATGACTATTCCATGTAGTAAAAGAAGTTTGCAAGCCGATGAGAGCATCATGCCAAAATATTCTAGACCAGGGTGAGGAATTATGGCTCCTTTATGACCTGTGGACTTCAACTCCCAGCATTCCTGAGCCAGGAAAGATGCTTGAATTGTAACTGTACAAATACAGGATTTACCCTCCGAACCATTAGCCAAATATATTTTCCAGTTTAGGAGATTGTGTTGTTTTTAGCTGATAGGTTGCTATAAAGATCTTCTATCCTGTCCTCAAGTTATAACACTTTTTAATTTTAAATCCTATACCACCTAAATTAAATATGAGTCTCAACCTTATTTTGTTTAATTCTGGTAAACCATCTGTTAGTTTTCAGCATAAATTCAAGTCTAGAAAACACACAGATGATTGATTCAGCAGGATCATAAACTTCTTTATAAACATATTAATATGAGTGAAGTTTACAATATCATTTGTAGATTCTTTCAATATAACATAAGCAAAAATACAAGAACCAGCAGCTCAGAGCAGATATCAGTTTCAGCAAGCAAGCAAGTTAGTTTCTCATTCACTTTATAGCTGAGCACAGAACAGAGGTAAACCACGCCCAGATTCTCTCTTTAAGTTTCATCCCCCAATTCAGCTGTCATTGGCTGACCTTATTAACCATGTCTCTGCCAGTTAATGATTATACTCTGACACCATCAAGAAAATTTTGGCTGCAGATGTAATTTTATACTTATTTTTGCTCTCAATCCTCCTTACAAAACTAACAACATTTTTGCTAGTTTTTCTGGCCACAGAATTTTCCCTCTCTTCCCTCACCTTTGAAGAAAGTTTCTAGCTATGTGGTTTTCTGTTGGTAAAGTCCCCAACGGGTGTAGTTTTTTCTATCTTGAACTCTGTGCAAAATGGAAGTCCTGGGAATAAAATCAATGTCCTGTACAACGTCGTCTTTTATCTTTAGATCACCCCACCCACCCTGGTTCAAACTCAGGTAGAAGGAGGCTCAACGCTGTTCAAAATGGATTATTTTGGTGAGGAAGCTTATCTGACCCAATCATCCCAGCTATATTTGGAGACCTGCATCCCAGCCTTGGGGGACACTTTCTGCATTGCCCAGTCCTACCGAGCAGAACAGTCAAGGACACGCAGGCACCTCTCTGAGTAAGTGTCTATTTCACTGTTTCTCAACCTTAGCAACTTTTAAGATGTGTTTGAGCTCAAGGACTGTTTTGGAGTGGACTGTGTTTCCATTTGAGATGAATGGAACATGGAATGGAATGGAATGGAATAGCATAGCATAGCATAGCATAGCATAGCATAGCATAGAATAGAATAGAATTCTTTCTTGACCAAGTGTAATTGGGCACACAAGGAATTTGTCTTGGTGCATATGCTCTCAGTGTACATAAAAGAAAAGATACATTTGTCAAGAGTCAAGAATCGTAAGGTACAACATTTAATGATAGTCATAGGGTACAATAAGCAATCAAATTATACTAGGAAACAGTCAATATAGATCATAGGGATACAGCGACAAAGTTACAGTCATACAGTCACAAGTGGGAGGGGATGGCTGATAAGGAGTGATGAGAAGATTAATAGTAATAATAGTGCAGACTTTGTAAATAGTTGGACAGTGTTGAGGGAATTATTTGTTTAGCGGAGTGATGGTGTTTGGGAAAAAATGTCCTTGTGTCTAGTTATTCTGGTGTGCAGTGCACTGTAGCATTGTTTTGAGGGTAGGAGTCGAAACAGTTTATGTCCAGAATGTGAGGACTCTGTAAATATTTTCACAGCCCTCTTTTTGACTCGTGCATTATACATATCCTCGACTGAAGGCAGGTTGGTAGTAATTGTTTTTTCTGTAGTCCTAATTAGTCTCTGAAGTCTGTGTCTGTCTTGTTGGGTTGCAGAACTAAACCAGACAGTTTAAGAGGTGCAGATGATAGAGAAGCAATTAGTTAGAGAAGCAATCTAAAGCTAAGTGTCAGCCCTAGGTCGCGCAGGGGCTGCCATTTGGGGGTTGGGGAGCCAAGGCGTTCAGAGCCGCGTGGCTGCTACACCCTGCTGAGCACCATACCTGATGGAATGTGGCCCGACCAGGGTGGTTTCTGCAGTGCCAAGCCCGCATCGCCTGGGGATCGGCTGAGTGAACTGAACGGCCGCCACATTGGAGGTGCCATGATTGGGACACCTGGGAAGGGCCGCGATAGTGGGAGGAGCCCGGCCCGAACAACTGAGGGGTGGCGTTTGCGCTTAACAAAACGGGCGGGCGGTGAGCAGCACTGGGTGAGGTGGGAGGCGGGGTTAACTCATACGAGCATCAAAGGTGGAGGGGAGCACCGGGTGGTTAGCCCTAACTTTTATTTGCGTTATATGCTGGTCAGTTAGTGCTGCCAGTACAGCAGCGAAGATAAACACGTTTGAATAAAGCAAAAGTGGTTTCTTGGTGGTTTATTCTCCGATCGCGATAGCGGAACCTGACACTAAGGAGAAATTTCCTAAGGCGGGAACAATCACCCAGTGGAAAAAGTTGCCTTCAGAAGTTGTGGATGCTCCATCACTTGTGGGAGGCTTTTGAGAAGAAACTAGACAGCTACTTGTCTGAAATGGTATAAATTGAGCAGGGGGGTTGGAATAGAAGACCTCTAAAGTCCCACCCAAATCTGTTAATTTTATGTTGTTCTATGTTAATCCGCAAGACCTGCAGGTCGGTGGTAGGGCTGGAGCCCAAAGTCAGGAGAAGTTTATGGTTTACTTTTCCTTCCCAACGTCCTTTTTTTTTTTTGAAATTTTTTTATTTTATTTTAAGACAAACACAAACAAAACATACAAAACATAAAAACCATCTTCCATATATACATACAGTGTGTCGGTTGGTTACAAATCCTTTGTGTTATCCTTTCATGGTCATCACTCACAATTGATCAAAAAGGTTCTCATATTGTCAATAAAACATTCTTATATATTTATCAATTATTATTTATATAACACTAAACTATTTACTTCATCATTTATACAAGATATTCTCTATTTTAATGTAAAGTTTATGTTATACTTTCATCCAGTGGTTATATATGTCTACATTATATTTTATATCAATCTATTAAATTTCTATTACAAAATTATATAATCTATTACATTACCAAGTCTTTTTACCCAACCATTGATAAAACAAGTGTCCCATATCTTGTAAAATTGTTTATCTTCTTGTTCTCGAATTTCAAATGTCAATTTACTCATTTCAGCACAATCCATAATTTTCTTAATCACTTCCTCCTGCATAGGTAGTTTATCGTTTTTCCAGTTTTTAGCAAATATAATTCTAGCTGCTGTTAAAACATTTACAATCAAGTATTTCAATCAACGTCCTTTTCTTTCCCTCCTTCTGTTTCCCCCCCCCCTTTCTTTTCTCAATGCAAAGCACTAAAGGAAGTGTCCGCTTGCTAAAAATCTGGATTGTTTGCTTAGAGGAAGCACTGCAGGAAATAATGCAGGGGATGCCAATAAAACAACAAGAGTTGGAAATCAAAGTTAAATGAACAATCACAAATTCCTATTGGAAGGGGAATTGTGTTACTAGGAGAGGTTTAACTAGATCAAGCAGAATGGGCTTGCTGCAGATCCCATCAACCAGAGTGTTGGCTGCCTGGGACCAGAAGAGGGGCTTTTTGTGCAGTGGCCCCTACTCTGTGGAACATCCTCCCTTCCAAGATCAGAATCGCCCCAGCCCTGTTAGTCTTTCATAAGACCTTAAAAACCTGACTGTGTCCCAAGCTTGGGGTACTGAAAGTGTCAAAGTCCCATTCCATGGCTATATTACTAATGGCCAAGTATCTTGCTCTGGGTATATTTAGTGTGGATTTTTAAAAGCATTTTTATTGTTTTTACTATTATTTTAAAATGTTTTAGTACTTTTAATTGTATTTTTTTCATTGCAAACTCATTGTCTGAGATGGGTGGAGATAGATAGATAGGCAGGCAGGCAGGCAGGCAGGCAGGCAGGCACCAAGAGGGATGGATGGATGGGTAGGTAGCTAGGTGGGATAGTCAATGGATAAAAACGGAAAGAGAAGGAAGGAAGGAAGGAAGGAAAGAAGGAAAGAAGGAAAGAAAGAAAGAAAGAAAGAAAGAAAGAAAGAAAGAAAGAAAGAAAGAACCTTCTTCCTCCCATTCTTTCATTCTACCACTCTCCCAAAAATGGTTAACTGATGTGTGCGGACACATAATCCAGTCCAAACCTGAGTGGAGTAATGGTTTCTCCAGATGTGCTTGTAAAGGTGCATTCAGTGGTCAGGGTCGTACCTAGAGGGGATGAGGAATTGCATGGTAGTTCCCAGCCTTTGTGTGTGTGTGAAGTCACTGATTTCTTCTTCCAGATATACTCACATTGAAGCGGAGTGCCCTTTCATGAGCTATGAAGACCTGCTGAAGCGTCTGGAGGATCTCGTCTGTGATGTGGTGGATAGGTCCTCAAATCCCCAGTGTCTGATATAGTATACTCCCTCAATCCGGTAAGTGGCTGAGACCAAACAAAATGCAAGTTTGCCTGTTGCAGAACCAAACCTCTCTGTCTAAAAAAAAAACAGCTTTGCCTTTGGAAGTTGTGGGAGCTTCTTCACTGGAGGCTTTCAAGAAGAGATTGGACTGCCATTTGTCAGAAATGGTGTAGGATCTCCTGCTTGAGCAGCGGCGGGGGGTTGGACTAGATGACCTCCAAGTTCCCTTTCAACTCTGTTAACCTGTTAATCTAATCTAAATAATCCAGAATATGGCACAAGGGAGGCCGTAGAAATGAAGAGGGAGGCAGGCACAAATATATGAAATGTTTTTGAAGGCTCATTTGTACAGATAGTCCTTGAGTGAGGACCCTGAGTCCCGCAATTACGGTCGTAAGTTACAATCATTGTAAAGCAGGTCATCACGTGATTGGATCTGATTTTACGATCTTTTAAAAATTTTATAAGGGTCGACAAGTGTTCATTATGGGAGTTTATTTTTTTTCAGGCATCAGAATGAAGTGCCAGTTTCAGGGGAAAAAAACGTAATTTGCAGTCCTGTAAACATAAGGCCCTGCAAACAGCCATGAATGTTGGCCACTTGACAAGCAACCAAAATGCAGTCATGAGAGCACAGGGGAAGGAGAGTGGAATTGGGTGGTTTAGAGTTTGGAAGATTCATCATAGCTTCAAATGGCCTCTAAGCCACCTGGTCATACGTTGAGGACTTGTCTGTACATTTTGGTTCACTAGTGGTCAGAATGTTGGGCAGTGTCAAGATAGAACATGACCCAAAGAGGATACTGGTAGTCCTCAACTTACGACCAACAATTGAGCCCCCAATTTATGTTGCTATGGGAAACCTTTTTAAAGTGAATTTGGCCCCGTGTTATGACTTTTCTTGCCACGGTGGTTAAGTGAAACACTGCAGTTGCTGAGTTAAGGACACGAATGTTAAGTGAGTCTGGCTTCCCCATTGACTTTGCTTGTCAGAAGGTCGCAAAAGGGGATCATGTGACCCCGGGGCACTGCAACCGTCATATGTCATACCCCTGTCGGAGTCTGAATCTGAGGAGGAAGGTAAACAGCTGACAGGGAGTCAGAATGTGGCTCCGTTGGCTGTGGAGGAAACTGGGGAAAGGCAAAGTCTGGCTGGGCAGAGCAGGGGAAAGGTAGAACAAGTGAGAAGGAATTCAGAGGAAGACCCAGACCCAACCCCCTCTTCATCCTAGGGCACGCAGGGAGGAACGGAGAAGAGAGCAACATGGGTTGCATGGCTTACAGGGGAGGAAAGGGCCCTGATTCCCTTCATTAGCCACAGCTGGGAAGAGATTTTAAAAGAGATGCATGCTGAGTGCAGCAGCTGCTGGGAACAAACATGAATTTATCTTGTGTTGACTTTGCTTATCTGTGTTCCTGGCATCTTCCCAACTGTGTTGAGTTATTGCTGTGCCTTCACGTCTGGAATTCTTGCTCCTGCCCTGCCAAACTAATTACCTCATTTTGCCTTGCTTGGACTTATAGTTACAGTTTTTGTTGACCATGTTTTGGACGATTCTTTGCAGTCAAAGGCTGTTCCTGGGAGTTTTTCTCTAGCCCAGAAGGTAACCAGGACATTGGGGGCAAAGTTGGAGCTAATAAAGGGACTCCTACTGATTATATGACTGTGTTGCCTTTGTGCCACGCTCCAGGTCATCACATCATAAATATGATGAATTTTGATCACATGATCTTGGGGTTGCTGCAGTGGTGATAAGTGAAAATGGTCATAAGTCACTTCTTTCAGGGCTGTTTGTAACTTTGAACGGTCACAAAATAAACTGTTGTAAGTCGAGGATTACCTGTAATACAATTAAACCACTCAACTGGTGTAGTTTTTAAAGTCTTGCCATCTTTACCGGTGCATCTTTCACCTGTAATTGCAGAACTTTGAGCCTCCCAAGCGCCCCTTCAAACGGATGGACTACACAGAAGCCGTGATATGGCTCAAGGAACATGAGGTGAAAAAGGAAGATAACACCTACTACGAGTTTGGAGAGGTACGCTTCTGATTTTGTTTTTAAGCACCCATGCTTTCTCTTGTACCTGAAGAAGCAGTTAAGTATCTGGCCCAACTGGGTAGCAGCATTTAGTTGATCTTGGATGGTTTATATTTATTTAATTGGTCTTAGTTTGGGTTAGCTTTGGATGGGAAATCAACAGATGATCCCAGGGTAGACTGGAAAGTCAAAAATAATCCCGCTTATAATTGTAAGCACAAGAAATATGTACCTAGTCGACACACGGTTGAAATGGAATGGAATTATTGTAAAACATAAAATAAGAAACTTTAAAAAAAATAATCCCCTTTTGAAAGCAATTAAAAAAAATTCACGTAAAATCATGTGAAGTCTTTGTAACGCTTTATAAAGTCTTAGTAAGGCCACACCTGGAATACTGCAGCCTGTTTTGGTCACCATATTACAAAAGATGTTGAGACTTTGGAAAAAGTGCAGAGAAGAGCAACTAAGATGGTTAAAGGCCTGGAGACTAAAACATATGAAGAACGGTTGCAGGAACTGGGTATGGCTAGTCTAGTGAAGAGAAGGACCAGGGGTGACATGATAGCAGCATTCCAGTGTTTGAGAGGCTGACACAAAGAAGAGGGAGTCCATTTATTTTCCAAAGCACCAGAGGGCAGGACAAGAAACAATGGATGAAAACCAATCGAGAGAAGCTACCTGGAATTATTATTATTATTATTATTATTATTATTATTATTATTATTATTATTTATTAGATTTGTATGCCGCCCTAAGGACTCAGGGCGGCTCACAGAATAAAAAATACAATAAGTTAACTAAAAAATAATTAAACAGTACAAGCCTAATATTAAACATTAAAACTATTAAAACCATTAAATTTTTTAAAAAGAAACCCCCCTCCCCTCTTGGTTCAGTCCAGGCCGGCCTGCTGAAATAACCAAGTCTTTAGGTCATGGCGGAAGGAGCGGAGGTCAGGGGCCAACCGGAGCCCCAAGGGGAGTTGATTCCACAGGGTGGGTGCCCCCACAGAGAAGGCCCTACCCCTGGGCCCCGCCAGCCGACAATGTCTGGCCGGCGGTATCCCAAGGAGGCCCTGTCTGTGGGAGCGTACGGGGCGATTGGAATGTGAGGCCGGAAGGAGACATATTAAGGAGAATTAAGGAGAAACTTTCTAACCGTGAGGATAATTAACCAGTGGAACAGCTTGCCTTCAGTTGTTGTGGGTGCTTCATCACTGGAAGTTTTTTAAGAAGAAACTGGACAATCAACTTGTCTGAAATTGTATAGGGTCTCCTGTTTGAGCAGGGGGGTGGACTAGAAAACCTCCAAAGTCCCTTCCAGCTCTATTCTAATTGAATTGATTGAAAAATTATTAAGTTATCAAGCTGACCTGCAAATTATGGCTGTTGTCCTAATTTCAAAAATCCCCAGCAATCAAGTACATCAGTTTGTGTAGTCTCCCTTTCCTTAAACGTTGTTCTCCCAAATAATTGTTCTTTAGCTGTCTTCCTTTTGAGTTCTTCCTGATATTTATCCTTGGCCTGTTTCTCAGACTACATCCCTACACTCTCTCTGTCTGTGATGACAATGAATCCTCATGGACTTTTTCGGACTTCCAATCTAGTTTGCAGTCTTGAGTTTTGCTGGTGGTCAAAAAAAGCTAAAAAAGTAAAGGAAAGAAAAACGCCAGAAACACAAACAGAACTGTTTGGTATATTGGTTAAGAATGCAGGAGACTGTGAGTTCCAGTCCTGCCCTAGGGCTGAAAGCTGGCTGGATGACTTTGGGCAAATCACCAGGTGACTGTGAATTCCACCTCAGGCATGAAAAAACCAACTGGGTGACTTTGGGCCAGTCGCTGTCTTTCAGCTCACCTCACCGGGTTATTGTGAAAAAAATAGGAGGAGGTTGGATTGTATATGAAAAAAAAAGTTTTAAGTAAATTTAGATCTCTATCCCTTTCTGTGTGGGAAAGGATGTGGAAAAATAAAAGAATTAGAGTATCAGATTAGAGTATTTGTCACAAGGGGAAAAAGACAATCAGAGAAAGAAAAAGTATAGTCATTCCTTCTTCTCCCTTTGGTTCAGGATTCATCGTGGCTTATAGGAGATTATCCCCAAATTCATTAAATTTGCATTCTTGTCCCAGATTGTGTGTTGGCTGTGGATCTGGTAGCACATTGTCCAAAGTTATAACATTGTTTGGACTTGGCTTCATGTGACATATAAAATAGATTGTGATTTATAGATCACGATTTATGGCTTGGCAAGTCATGTCAGCTTAACCAATGGTAGTTTATTGAGTAAACAATAGTCAAGGAAGGTCTACAGTATCTTAATTTAATGCGTGAAGCTAATCATAAGGGCATCTGAATCTCCAGGAGAATTCAATCGATTATTTATAACCTGTAAAGCCATTATTATATTGGACCAGCTTGATTTAAATACTGTAAAAGCTTATCTGGTGTTCAAATTTTATTTTCAGCGGCTGCATCCACAATAAGACTGGAAAATTCATTGTAAGCCGTGTGGTTATTAAATGAGACATCATGCAACAGCAGCCAATTTTATGACTTTTTTTGCCACAGTCATTAAGCGAGACATCATGTGATTGTGACTTGTGACCTTCCCTATTGACTTTGCTTCTCAGAAGCTGGCTGGGAAGATCACAAATGGCAATCACATGATTGTGGGGTGCTGCAGTGATCAAAAGTATAAGGACTAACCATAAATCACTTTCTTATGTACCATTGTAACTTCAAAACTGTCCCTAAATGAATGATCATAAGACAAGAACTACCTGTAAAGTGTCCCTCAAAAGGTTGAAACAGCCATGTCTTCTGGAGGGTTTGGTCCAGCTCCTTGAAGGATTGGCTCAGGTCGTCTACATGGACAAGCAACACTTCCCCTGTGACCACTGTTTTGGTCAAGCTAAGCTTTGATCTAAGAGTCTTCCAACTTGGCAAGTTTAAGGCTTGTGGACTTCGACTCCCACAATTCCTGAGCTAACATGACTGGAGGAGGAATTCTGGGAGTTGAAGTCCACAAGTCTTAAAGCTGTCAAGTTTGAAGACTCCTGCTTTGATCTGACCACTGGCTGATCCCCAAATTTGGCTGCTAAAATATCAGTAAGCTAAACAAGGCTTTAGGCTAGTTCAAAAAAAAATGTGACTCCAGAGATAGAAGGTAGCTTAATCAGTGGAAGTGGAACAGTTTTAGGCAGAAGGAGAAATTAATTGCTGCTTTTTTCAACCACAGGATATTCCAGAAGCTCCAGAGAGACAGATGACCGATGCTATTAATGAACCAATCTTGCTGTGTCGATTTCCTGCTGAGATTAAATCCTTCTACATGCAGCGCTGCCCCGAGGACGCCCGTCTTACTGAATCTGTCAGTTTGTGTTCACCTTTGTGTATTGCATGCAAGATGGGTGGTGGGAGACTTACTCCTCTTCCTAATGTGGAGTCTAAATTCCCCACCTGGTTAGCAAGGTCTTTAAACCTATTCAAAACAGGATTTTAAAAATCAAAAAAGCAGCACTTGATTCCTGAGTATTTGCACTATTTACAGTGCTGTGGTGTCATTTTGCACCTCTTCCTCCCTGGTGTCTCTCGATTTCTGGCAGCTCTTGGTGGATGAGATCTCATCCATTTGCAAGCAGAATTCTCCTGGAATGTATCAAAGGAGCTTTTCAAAACGGCAGCTGGAGTTTCTTGGTTTTTTTCCTTTGGAAACGTTTCACTTCTCATCTTTCCATCCATTCTTTAGTTCTTGGATGAGAAGCGAAATGTTTTCAAGGAAAAAAAGGGAAGTCCAGTTGTCCTTTTGAAAAGGACCTTTGGGACAACCGTGATTTGGATGATTGAGAATCTCTATAGACCCTCCTGGGCTGTGTAACTTCAGATTGTAGGTACTGTTTGGCTTCCTATGCTATAAAGCAGGGGTGTCAAACTGGATTTCTTCGAGGGCCGGATCAGCATTGTAGTTCTCCTCTGCAGGCTGGTGCGAGGGGTGGTGGTGGGGTGGAGCGGGGGATGGATGCCTCCTGCAGCACACTGCTGGCCGAAAATGGGCCACGTGACCCATTTTCAGGACATTTTTCAGCCATTTTTTGGCCAGTTTTTTTGTTTTCAGCCCATTTTCAGCCCATTTTTCAATTTTCAGTCTTTCAGTCCATTTTTTGGCCATTTTGGGCCTGTTTTTAGGCCCATTTATGCCTATTTTCAGGCCATTTTTCAGTCCGTTTTCAGGCTGTTTGGGGCTTGGTTTCAGCCAGTAGAGTGCTGCAGGAGGCCATGGAGGGAGAAAACAAGGCGCAGGGTGGCCTGTACGCAGCCCGTTTTAGCCGCCAGAGGCATCATGGACCAGTCCCTTAATATTTCCAGGCTGGTCTCACGGGTCGGATTTAAGCACCCCTGCGAGCCGGATTCAGCCCGCGGGCCTTGAGTTTGACACCCCTGCTATAAAGAATTAGCACATTTGGAAAAGAAAAACTATATATGTTCAAAATGGATGACACCCAAAATGGTATGCTGTAGAACAGTGGTGTCCAACTGGCAGCCCGCGGGCCGGATGCGTCACGCACAGGCCATGCCCACCTCAGCTCCACAAAAGGAAAAAAATATCGTGAAACATCACATGATATCAGCATGATGCGACACCATTTCACACCCATGCTGTAGAATCTTAGCTAGTCCTGGGTAAAATGTTACAGTAGATCACGGGCCGGATGCGTCATGCTGGCCACGCCCACCCATTTTAGCAAAGGGGAAAAGTCGCGATATGTCACATGATGGCAATGTGATGACATGAGTTTGACACCCCTGCGGTAGATGGATCCCAAGTCAGTGAGTGGCTGGTTAAACCATAATGTGATTGGTCTGGTGTGCTGTCTAAATCCATGCTGGAAGCCGAATTGTGGTTGTGGAGGAATGTTCTACACATATTTGTAACCATAACTTGTAGCGCAAAGGGTAAAAAGAACATTCCAGCATTGAAGTGCATCTTTCCTAAATTGGAAAGAGTGATTCTAAGGCATTAAATTTTACTTTCCAAGACTCCTTTCAGACTGAAAAAAATTCTGGGCACCAGCACACAGTTTGGAATGTTCTTCCTGGGAGGCTGTTTTACAGGTCATTGACCACAAGATGTCACTCAAATCCACAGCTCACAGGAGATCTCTGTTTGTAATATTTGACTGACATATATTATGGAGAGCCCACCTACATTCCCATCTGGTTATTTGAGAGGGGGAGGGGAAGAGGAGAATTTTTTTCTGAATCCTAGTGTTGCTCATCTTTAATCTTTGGGCCATACATGTTACAAAACCAGCACCTTCTGTTTGGCTTCCCAACTCTGCTGAGTGACCTACAATAAGGTTAATTATTATGCAATAATTGTTGTGGGCTAGGAGTTGCAGTTCTAAACCAAGTTAAGTCATACGCATTTCTGACTCTCAATTGCCTTTTTCGTCTTGATTTATATAGGTTGATGTGTTGATGCCTAATGTTGGTGAAATTGTGGGAGGCTCCATGCGTATTTGGGACAGTGAGGAGCTACTAGAAGGTTACAAGAGAGAAGGAATTGATCCCACCCCATATTATTGGTATACAGACCAGGTACGTAATACGTGTTATGAGTTGGTGGCCTGTCTTGTCATTCGTTTACCATGTGGCAGAAACACAGTATTCTTGGAAGGCAAACCAAAAAAATCAAATCCAGCAGACTTTGGTGGACCAATTAATGTAGAAAATGCTAAAAACAGGCCCCAGAATGCTTTTGGAACAGTTCTAGAAAAACTTGCCAAATTGGCAACATAATATAATTATCAATCTGAAAAAAAGATGCCTATCATTAAATACATAGGAATAAATTCTATCAATAATCGTTGAATGTTAATTCAATAAAATGAACATTCAGAAGGTTTTAAGCATGTTTTGCAAGGCAAAAGACTACTCTTTAAAGCGAAATTCATTCTTCAGCATGAAAAAAGTACCATAATGTGCTTCTTATCTCAAACTTCCAAACTATTTTTCATTTGTCTTAGGTTCCACCCCTTACACATTGAATGTGATATAGCCTGATCGTTAGATAGCTGCTGCTTATTCCAAAGGGGAAGAGATTTAAGATGTTTTGGCAAGAGGGGGAATTGGCTATGGGGAAAAGCCCATAATTTATGTTTCTGCTGATGAGTTTTCATGCATCTGTTTTCTCCCTGCAAATCAGGGAGAGGATATTCATTTTAAATTTTCAGTGTTATCTAAGAGGCAAGCCTTTTGGAATATATGCAGTGGGTCTGTATGAGCAGACAGCTTACCTGTCTGTCTATCCATCCAATTTTCATCCTGCCTTTAATACTTTATAAGTAACACAAGGCAGCAAACATACCTAATGCCCCTTCCTCCTCCTATTTTCCCCAAAACAACACACCTGTGAGGTGGTTTGGAGTAAGAGAGTTAGTGGCTTAAAGTAACTAGCTGGCTTTCATGCCTAACAGGTTTTCTTAGTGCTCAGCTACTAATCCAGATAGTGTCTCCAAATTGGAGCAAGACTTCAGAATGGCAGCCATTCTCCAGTCCCTGCTGTTCAGCGCAAACTTCCCTTGTTGATATGAACTGGAGAACGGCGTTACATTTTTTTTAGACTAACCCACAACAGGCTTGTGTGACAATGGCATCAGTTCATCATAACCCTGAATTATTTAGAAATAGAATGGGAATACCCATATAAGTACTGAAAGTTAAGTTGTCCCCAGCTATGAGGTGTTAAATAATCTCAGGTGTCTGTTTTGCACAACTTCATGGCTTAGCAATGGAGGAGGGATGGTGTTATAAGCAAACCCCAGGCAAATCACATTGGCTTACCATGACATGTAAAGGTACACTATTAAGTCACGGTTTGGGGTTGCAGGGTGGTTTGCTGATTAGGCATTGATTGACGCCTGTCTCATTTTTGGCTTTGCAGCGTAAATATGGCACATGTCCTCATGGTGGTTATGGATTAGGCCTGGAGCGATTCCTTACCTGGATTCTGAACAGACACCATATCCGAGATGTATGCCTATATCCTCGCTTCGTTCAGCGATGCAAACCCTAATCAAAAGTTTCTTGATGGACAAAGTCTATCCAACCTTAAGCAGTTTCCTTCTCATAGTTTCATGTCTCCATTCCACAAATACGTTCAGATGTTGTTGTTTTTCAAATGAAATTGCTTTGAACTGGCATTTAAATTCCAGTCTACTGATTCCAGAAATGTCTTCCCCTCTGAATGTCTCAAACTGGTTTCACTCTCATGTATTCTTTTAGAATGTTTGAAATCATTGATTGCCAGTGGAAACTCGCTGTGGGCTGTACTTCAAGGTCATATGATCTGTAACAACACTTTGTAGCCCTGGGCTCTCAGAAAAGTATAAAGAAAAAAAACTGCAGGAGCTGGATTCAGCATTTGATTTCGGATTTGGGGAAAATAAACATTAGGAAGCAGACTTTGCTGATACCAATACAAACGTAAGTTGCAGGCAAATGAATCAGTTTTTAAATATAAAGAAAATCCTGCAGAAAAAGGATAATTCTAGCCCAGTTTTGACCTACTACCTTGGGGTCTTATAAATAGTCTAATGAGCTATCTTATTAGCATTCAGTAATTTCCTAAAAGATGACTACTATTTTCCATCATGGCTCACGAGAACGGTTTCTGTATTTTATGGCTAATTAGCTTGCTTTTCAAGTTCTGTGTATATATGGGTTAGGCTAAATGGTTGGTTCAAAAATACTTGACATCTTTATTCCATCCAAAGGAGCTGGGAACTGACATTGAAGAAAGCTGAATGTATTGGTATTACTCTTGATATTTCCTAGTCTGCAAGTATTTGGGCCAAATTATGCTTCGCTTTCCTATAAATGTTTTTACTGACATAGGACAGTTGAAATGTAAACTGCCTTTGAGCCACCAAACAATTAGGGAAAAAATGTAGGAGGGACATAGGAGATTTTGGATTCCCAGCTCTGGCAGCATTCTTTGATGTACGTTTTATCTCAACTTTACATGTTTCTGTTAACTGCTGTGTCCCCATTTCAAAAGCTGCAATCAATAAATTCAGAGCACTGGAGGAGGAAAAACTGTTCCACATTACTGTCCCATTTGTCTTCCTTTTGCCAGTTCTTAAAATGTCTATTTGTCAAATGTATTCGCTCTCCATCTCGCAGTTCAGGTGACTACGAGCGAGCTTACTACATCAAGATAAATAAGCCTTCACAATTATAAATGTAAAAACTGATTAAAATTGCAAAAATTAAAACAAGCTAAAAAAACTGGCTTGGAGGGAAGAAGTGGCATGTCTTCACACTGTTAGTACCAGTAACCTCCAGCCAACAGCTTCTCTCCTTCAGGACTCCATGCTAGTTAGCATAACCAGATTTTAAGGCCTTTCCTGAAGGCTAAAAGAGTGGGATATCTTCTATGGCAAGATGTTCCAAAGAGCAGGAAGAACTATTGGGATTTTGGAAAGAAGAGATTGAAAAAGGCATCTGGCTTTTGAGATCTGGTGCCCCTCAACTCCTTCGCAGTCTTGTTGGCCAAGGTGGGCAATTAAATCACAGCTGGGCCATTCATAATGAAGTTTCATTCTCCATGTCACCTTAAGTTTGAGCAATCAGGTTTTTTGCATGTATTTAAAGCTGCCGTCTTCCTACTTACTAGCCAAAAGGATTCCTGGAGTAGGCCAAAGAAAAGAGTCATGAAATTGTGATTGTATAAGATCCATGGTCCAGTAAGCATAGAACACAAGAAAAGTGATGAATAATGAAAAATAATGACAAAATAATAATCCAATTAGTTTGAAGCTATTGCCTTTCAACCAAGTGGTAGGATAGAATTAACATTTTCTTTTGGAATATACTTCTATAAGTTTTTTTTAAAAATAGGTTATAAGGGGTTCTCAACTTACAACCATTTGTTTAGCAACTGCTTGAAGTTGCAGTGGCCACTGGAAAAAAGTTACAACTGGTACTTCCATTTAAAATCATTGCCTTATACCCAGTTACGTGGTCAGAATTTGGGCACTTGGCAATCAGCATTTATTTAGGATGGTTGCAGTATCCTGGGGTCATGTGATCATTCTTTTTTGACTTTCCCAGCTGACTTGACAAAAAAAATGAATGGGAGAAGCTAGATTCCTATAATAACCACATGATTCACTTAACGGGCCAAGTGATTCCTTTAGCACAGGGGTCTTCAAACTTGACAGCTTTAAGACTTGTGGACTTCAACTCCCAGAATT
Source organism: Naja naja (assembly GCA_009733165.1). Classification (NCBI taxonomy): domain Eukaryota; kingdom Metazoa; phylum Chordata; class Lepidosauria; order Squamata; family Elapidae; genus Naja; species Naja naja. The sequence goes on from CM019149.1 coordinate 291,790,647, forward strand.
CCTCCTCGAGTCATGTTAGCTCAGGAGGTTTGAAGACCCTTGCTTTAGCAAAATAGGTCATGAAATTGTGTGGTACTTAAACAACTGCCTTAATTAGCAATGGAAATTCTGGTCCCAATTGTTATAAATTGGGGATTGCCTGTACAAATAGTTAACACTGATTTTCTTCAGCCTGGTTTGTTCATTCTAGGCCAGGGCTGTTAAACTCACATGCTGGATGTATGGCACATGTGCTGGTCACGTTCATACTCGAAGGGGGAAATAGTCATAAGTCACGTGACGATGCAAGTTGTAGGCCAGTGTTTTTCAAGCTTGACAACTTTAAGATGAGAGGACTTCAACTCCTAGAAGTTCCCAGCCACACTGCCGCTTGGGGAATTCTGGGAGTTGAAGTCCACCTTAAAAGTTGGTAAGGCTAAGAAACACTAGTCCTCCCCCCTACTCCCCTCTTAACTGCTCTACCCCAATTAAGGTTTGCCTTCTTTCTGGGCTTGTTTTCAAATAAGCCGCCATTTTTTGGCTTCACTTGGCAACCTGCCAGTTTTCCATTTATCTCTTGAACATTTGAAATTGATTGGAAACCTGCACTCTATTAAGAGATTCCCTGGGCTGCATTTTACCAACCCCAAATAATATTGAATGATTATAAGCCATTAAGTCAGAGTCAACTCTTCTGGTCCGTATAGACAGATTTTCTCCAACATTTATTAACCAGGCTTTTGTGCTGCTTCAATCATACGAAATGTATAGCTTCTTTTTCTAGAGATACATCCTGCCTTATCCTTCAAGAGCTCAAGATGGTACTCATAAGGTCATCCAGTCGTACCCACCAGCAACTATGTAAAGCCAGTTGAGATGGAAGAGTGTATGACAGGTCCAAAGTCACTCACAAAATTTCCGTGAGAAAGATCCCCAATGCCAGCCCAACACTTTAACCGTTGCAGTATGCTGTGTCTCCAAAATCTGCGGGCAGCTTAACATTCTTGTGCCATACCCACCATCGGACAGTGGCAATCACGTTGCCGATCCTATTTTTATCAACAGCCACACCGGAAAAGTGCTGTTGAGTTTTGTCCAAACCAGTCCCTTAGATTTTGAAGCCATTGTTCTTCTTCTGCCTGGACTTCATTTGCCTTCAATCTTTCCCTGGAGGGTTAAGTGAAGGATGCTGTATTTTTCTGGGTGTCGCATCACATGTTCTAACTCTTGCTTTTTTTATGGTTTTGATTACTTCCCTGGGCTTTCCCTGGTGGCTTATCACCCCCTCATTTCTGATTTTGTCAACCCAACTTATATGTAACATAAAATCTGCATTTCAAATGCTTCTAGTCTCTTCAAGGGGCTTTCTGTCAGAGACCAACTCTCCAGTCCGTAGAGCAGGATAGAAAAGATGTAGCATTTTGACAAGCCTGGTTTTCAGTCTTAGGCTTATGTCGTGACTGCAGAAGACCTTTTTCATTTTGAAGAATGCTGTTGGAGCTGTCCTCTACCCTTGTCTTTACTTCAGTGGTCATGTCCCAGCTTTAATGTAAATTAGAACCAAGGTACGTGATCCTTTCAACTTTTTCTAGTGGTATTGTAGCTTAACGTAACAAGCTCAATCAAACCTTATGGCTTAGTATGACACAAAGAAGTGGGCCATTTTGTTTTTCTCTGATGCGAGGAACTACGGTATCTCGGTGAAACAGGTAGTCCTTGACTTACGATCACAACTGAGCCCAAAATTTATGTTGATAAGTGAGTTTGCCCCGTTTTACAACTCTTCTTGCCACCATTGTTAAGTGAATCCTTATAGTTGTTAAATTAGTCAAATTGTTGTTAAGTGAATCTGGCTTCCTCATTGACATTGCTTGTCAGAAAGTTGCAAAAAGGGATAACGTGACTCTGGGACACTGCAACAATCATAAATATGAGTCAATTGCCAAGCTCCTGAATTTCAATCACTCCCTGTAGGGATCCTACTTGTAGTCGTTAAGCATGAAAACTGGCCATAAGTCACTTTTTTCAGTGCAGTTGTAATTTGAACAGTCACTAAATGAACTGTTGTAAGTCAAGGGCTACCTGTACAAATTTTCCTGAAATGCATCAGAATTTGGCAGTTCCGCTCCTAATACAGTACATTTTACAATATTTGCTCATGAATAAAATGCATGTATAGTTTATAGATGTGGCCATATATAGTCCCTCAAGTGTTTCCTTGAGTAAAAGTAGAACTGCCTGATTTATGTCTGCAGCATTCAACACAAAAATCTAACCTTATGAACAATGAAGAATGACTTTTAGGAGTTTCTGGTCAATCTGGCATTTATTTATTTAATTTATACACCACCCATCTCACTACCCAAAGTAACAAAAATCTCCCCTGGCTGTCACAATAATTGTTCCCACAAACCTTGACAATATGGAACCTTGTTAATTTGTACTGAGGGAGCTAATAAACTCACTAAATATTGGGTGATCTTTGGATAAGTCTTTTGCAACAACGAAGTCTTGCCCACTTTCTGCATTTTTATCTTATAATTCCATTGCAACAGAACTTTCAAGGCAGCTACTGATAGAGGCGAGGACATCATGAACCTCACACAAAGTATATTGTTCCTATCTCTACCTACAAAAAAAATAGGCAATTCATCCAACTGGATGAAGAGTTCAGGCGAAGATAAAACACCAATGTTTCTGCTTTGGCATCTCTATTTGGAGGATTATGCTACAGTTTTCAATAATCACGGGCTGCAAAAATGCACTTTCGGGGTTGTATCTGACTTGGGGCCCCAGCTGCCCACATCAAGTTCATGCTTTGAAGTTGGAGAAGCACAAACATTGCTGGCCAACCGGGACTAGCAAATCTGCATCTGTCAATGACTAGTCTTAGACCAAGGGTCTTCAAACTTGGCAAGTTTAAGACTTGTGGACTTCAACTCCCAGAATTCCTGAGCTAACATGACCAGAGGAGGAATTCTGGGAGTTGAAGTCCACAAGTCTTAAAGCTGTCAAGTTTGAAGACCCCTGACTTAGACTAACTTTATTGTCACTTTGAATGTACACTAATCGGCATCTGTTAAAATGAAATTTTGTTTCATACAGCTCTTAAAGGGTCTCCACCTCTAATATACACTACATGAACATGTCAAGATAAATAAATAAATCATCCAGCTTCTGCACCAACTGCACCATTTTTATTATTATTATTATAAGCTCAGCTTGTAACATCTATGGAGATTCTCAGTCATCCAGGTCATGGTTGTCCCAAAGGTGCTTTTTCAAGAGGCAGCTTTTCTTTGAAGACATTTCACTTCTCATCCATGAAGCTTCTTCAACTCTTCTTCAGCTGAAGAAGCTTCTTGGATGAGAAGCAAAACGTCTTCAAAAGAAAAACCAGAAAGTCCAGTTTGCCTCTTGAAAAAGCACCTTTGGGACTCCATTTGTAATGATTACTGGACAATGAAACGTTTGCAATTAGAGTTGTCGTTTGCAATTGACGTTTGCAATTAGAGTTGTCAAGCTGAAAAAGGTCTATACCGCCACTACCTGGCAGGATTTTTGAGACTTCTGTATTTTTGCCACTCTCAAACGGCCATTTGGATTTTTTACTGGGTGTTTTTCGTCTACCTAATTCAGCGATGGATTTCCTAGTGGTCTCTCATCCTCATACTAAAGTTACTTCGCCCCCCCCCCCCCGCTTGTTGAGAGGCTCAGACGCGCGATGAGCCGTATCTCCCCTCAGCTGGTTCCATGTCAAACCGAAGCACTGAGTCACTCGGCCTCCTCGTTGATTCACCGCTTTGCCCCGTGACTCCGCCCTCTTTTTGTCTTCCGGCAACCACCGAGAAAGAGAGAGAGGAGCTGCCTTCTCTCCCGGATGGTTCTACCCCTCCGCGGTTTTGCCGAGGGGAACTAGCATGCCGGGCAGAGCCTAAGTGACGTCGGAAAAAGGAATGCAACAGCAATCCGGTTCCCTTTGGAAAGACGCTGTTTGGATGCCGTACAGGAGGGGAATCTATTGACTTTACACAAATATGGCTGCTGCCTTCCGAGCTGCGAGCCGAGTCTTGCATCCATGTAAGTATGTCAATTGCCTTGTGGTTTTTTTTAATTATTTTTTTAAAAAGGGGGACGACAAGATTTCTTGCAGGACCCTCCAGATCCGCAGTTTTAAGATTGGGAAGGCGGAATGCAAGGTGCATTTCCCTCCTTCGCTGCCTTGTTGAATGCTGGAGGCTGGAGGACTTGCCTCCTGCAGGGGCATAGCTTTGGTGTGAGGTCGATCTACTGTAGGGGAAAGGCTATGGGATGTTTGCATCCAGCCGGGCTGCTGTTAACCTAAACTGCTGGGCTGGGGCCAGAGGCATCTCTGAAAGCGACACCGCTGGCTTTTCCCCGGCATCAACGCGCCTGAGAGCTCTTCTGGATCTGGAGGGTCCTTTGCATTTCTCCCGCCTTGCATCGGATAAGCCAGAAATCGCGCCGATGTGTTCTGGGTTGGCAAGCCACGAAAGCTGCACTGAAAGCCACGCAGGGTGGCTCGAGGCTCGAGAGGGTAACCTGGCCATGGGGAAAGGGTTAGGGTTAAGGTCCCAATACATTCCCCCGCAGGATTTTGTTACCCCATTCTGCCGCAGGTTACATAAAGCAGGGATCTCCAAACTTGGCAATTTTTAAGAGGTGTGGACTTTAACTCCCAGAATTCCCCAGCCCAGCATGGCTGGCTGAGGAATTCTGGGAGTTGAAGTCTTAAAAGTTGCCAAGTTTGGAGACCTCTGGCATAAAGGAAAGTGCACCCCTAAGAGCAGCTCCAGCATAGGACCTCTGAGGTGCCATATTACAAGGGTCTTCAAACTTGACAAGTTTAAGACTACGAACTTCAACTCCCAGAATTCCTGAGCTAACATGACTGGAGGAGGATTTCTGGGAGTTGAAGTCCAGTAGTCTTAAAGCTGTCAAGTTTGACGGCCCCTGTGCTATAACCTCAAGAAGAAGAGAAGGATCCTGCAGAATTTGGGTGCCTAGATATGTCAGCCCTTCGAGATGACCCAAGAAAAGAAGTTCCAGCCACAAGCTTTATTGTAAGGTGTCATTACAGGGTTCCTTTTGAGACATTGCCACTTCTCCCTTTGCTTCTGGGGAATGAGATTTCTCTGACCACTAATCCTCCTCATGATTCTCAAAGGACATTAATGAGAGATTATTGCAATATAAGGGAAGGTAATTCCTGAATTCTCTTTAGTAGTCTTAAAGGTTGCCAAGTTGTCTCCTGGCATAAAGGAAAGATCACCCTAAAAGCTGCTCCCATATGAGATATTTGGGGTGCTATAACCTCAATAAGAGAGGGATCCTGCAGAATTTGGGTGCCTAGATGTCAGCCCTTCGAGATCACCCAAGACAAGAAGCTCCAGCCACAAGCATTATTGTAAGGCAAGGGCCTTCAAACTTGGCAAGTTTAAGACTTGTGGACTTCAACTCCCAGAATTCCTAAGCTAACATGACTGGTGGAGGAATTCTGGGAATTGAAGTCCACAAGTCCTAAAGCTGTCAAGTTTGAAGACCCCTGTTGTAAGGTGTCAATACAGGGTCCCTTCTGAGACATTGCCACTTCTCCCCTTGCTTCTGGAGAATGAGATTTCTCTTATCTGACTGCAGATCCTCCTCATGACATTTATTAGATACCATTACAATATAACAGAAGGTAATTCCTGGATTCTCTTTAGTAGTCACAATACAGACATGTATTTGAATTGATTCTGTCTCTTGGAGCAGAGAGGCCAACTATAGCCCCTTTACAACTGTGGACTTCAACTCCCAAGAGTTCCTGAGCCAGAAGTGAAGTCCACGGGTCGTAAAAAGGGGCCATAGTTGCCTGCCCACCTCTGCTCCAGAGTCATATGGCTATTAATGCTGGTCTATAGCAATGTTTCTCAACCTTGAAAACATTAAGATGCCTGTTCTTGAACTCCAGCTGAGGAGTTCTGGGAGTTGAAATCAGTCTGCAAAGGCTGAGAAGCACTGGTCTTATAAGGATTTCATAATACGTGCCACTTAGGTTTAGGTTTATTTGGACTTATAAGCCGCCCTCTCTCCTGAGGGACTCAGGGCGGCGTACATAAAAACAGAGAATACAAAAGTTAAATTAAAAAAATATTAAATCAACGCCAAATAAACTTTTGAATTAAAACCCTGATCCCCTGTCAGTCCAGGCCAGATTGTAAGAATAACCATGTTTTGAGGTCGCGGCGGAAGGAGCAGAGATCAGGGGCCAGGTGCAACTCAAGGTGTAGTTGATTCCAGAGGGTGGGCGCCCCCACAGAGAAGGCCCTACTTCTAGGGGCCGCCAGCCTACACTGTTTAGCTGACAGTATCCCCAGGAGGCCCCGTCTGTGGGAGCGCACTGGGCAACTTAGGATAGAAGAGGGCAAAACATTATCCCAGCTCTAAAAGGTTGTTTCCTTAGGCTCCAGGAGGGTAGGGGATTCAAATATTTTGTAAGATTCCAGGAGTTCCTATTGATAACCATTCTAGATCTTCAGGTTAGGGAGCAGATTTCAGCTTGTAGTTCTATATTCTCCAACTTTTGATTGATAGCTAGATGATAGCTAGCTAAATGATGTCTATCTGCCAAAATAAGTGGTTCCTTAGATATGCTAATGGTCTTTAATTTAAGCCTATAATGAGGCATAATCAACCAAAGTGGTCCTCTCACATGATGAGATGTCCATTTGTGCACCACTTTGGGACGTAGCTCATTGGTGTGCCAAATTAACCACTTTTTTTGGCCTGCCCAGGGGGATCACAACCTCGTCACTTGATTCCAGGACAATCATTTCAGAAATTGTCATCAATTTGTGTAAAGTTAATAGGACAAAAGGAACAAATGACTCTATTTTAAGGAGAAGCATATTAATTAGATGTGTTGGTTTCACTATCAATTCAATGAAATCAAACTCAGATGTAGTTTTCTATCAACTTCTTTTCCTGGCTCCATCTGCAACTCTTCCAAGGCAGGGACTCAGGAAGAATTGCACTGTGTACCAGGCAAAGCTGGCTGAGGAACTCTGAGAGTTGAAGTCCTCAAGGTTGGAAGACCCCTGCTGTACACAACAGAGTCAGTAGCACACTGATTTAACTTGTGGCTCTGGGGTATACTTAAATGACTAAAATATTTTCAAAACATAAAGTAAAATTATAGGAAGTAAATGGCTTTGTTTGGTCTCTTGTCTTCCCTTTAGTTGCAAAAAGGAATAGCTGGAATCAGACAAGAGACCAGTTGCATTGGAGATGGCAATCAACAGCCGCTGTACAAAAAGCAAAGCCACAAATTCAGCCTGAAAAGAGGTAAGACACACCAATGGAATTGAATGGATAAGCATATAGTACATCTCACCTGACATTTTAAGGGGTGTTAAAGCAGCCACAGTTGACCAAACTGATAAGGGAGGAAGAAAATCTACTCCTTTCAGTAATCTATTCATTAATTTATTGGTTTTGGTTTGTCTCAAAGCTGCAGTTCCTGTAGCTGGAATTCTCTATGTAGAGAAAACTTGCAGCACAACTTTTAATAATATGCTTTCTATTCCAATAGAAGAGAATACTTGTAGATCAGGGTTGAACTGTATAGTCCTTGGTACTCCCTGAGTTGTTTACTTGCAGATATTTCATTATCCAAGTCAGTAACATTATCAGTGAGAGTAAGGTTTGCTGCCTGTTTATATGCAGTGGCTTGCCCTGTTAGTTTTAATGTGTGTGTGTGTGTGGGGGGTGTAGTTTCTACCCTCACCTGCACTGATGATGTTACCTAGTTAGGTAATGAAACATCTGCCAGAAAGCAAGCTCAGAGAGATCAAATACTCCATGTGCTTTTTATTCTAATCTCTTGCTAGGCGTGTATTTGAGAATAGGTCTCGCTGAATTTAGAAGAATTAACTTCTGAGTATAAGATTACCGTTACTTGCTTTGAGATTTGATACAGAAGAATATCTCAAGGGGTTTTCTTTGGTCTTGAGGATTTGAAGCATGCCCAGGATAAAGCTGTAGTCAATCTCCTTTTTGCTTAGGAAGAAAGATTTTGAAGACTTGCCTGTTTGTGCTAAAAGAGAACAGTGCAGTTGGAAGAAATTTATTTAACCGAGGTCATTTAAAAGAATTCACTTTTTATTGTTTTTAGAATTATTCCCTGGAATCAGCTCTTCATGGTATTTTTAATCTGTGAGATACAAATACTGTAAGGTTAGTGTTCAATGGATTGATATTTTCCCAGGACTGGTAGTAAAACTGGGATATCAGTTTCTTAAAAAGTATCTGTTTTCAGAGTGAAAATCTTAAGGGAAAGCAGGTCTTGGCTCTTTAAGAGTGTTAATTGCTGCACATTCATAACTATTTCGTTGTCTTTGTGCCATAAATGAGATTAAAATATTTCTTTTCTTTTTTCATTAACTTTTTATGTTAAAGGTTTCTGACTATTCATTTACTGAAAGGCAGAGAACAAATGGGTGATGAGAAAATTAAATTAAAAATTAAAAATTAATTCTATTAAAATTTTTAATAGAATAGAATTCTTAAATAGGATAGAATAGAATAGAATAGAATAGAATAGAATTCTTTAAAAGTTGCAGACATTGTCAAGGGGAGATAGTCCTCAACTTACAACTATTTACATGGCATAAAAAAGTGACTTACAACTAGTCCTCACACTTAAAACCATTGCAGCATCCTCACAGTCATGGGATCAAAATTCAGGCACTTGGCAACCTACCATGCATTTACAACAGCTGTAGCATTCTTGAGGTCATATAATCACCATTTGCAACCTTCCCAACCAGCTTCTGACAAGCAAAGTCAGTAGGGGAAGGTGGATTTGCTTAACAACCATATGATTTGCTTAACAACCATGGCAGAAACATGGTGTGACTCACTTAACAACCTACTTGATTAACAATGGAAATTCTGGCCCCAGTTGTGGGTGCAAGTCGAGGACAAGCTGAGTAGTAGTTACTATCCATCTTGTGTTTTGATTGGATAGAGACTTGCATATATATGTAAGCAAACATCTGAGTTTTTACCTCAGCCAAGAGAGCCCATGTTATAGACTTCAGGTACCACCTGGGAAGGGCAGGTGAAATGGACAGATACAGGAGGTGCCAGCTTTTATCCTTGCAAACTCTGACCAACTGACTGGTATGGGGTCTTCTGCTTGAGCAGGGGGTTGGAGTAGAAGACCTGTAAGGTCCCTTCCAGCCTTCTAATTGTATGTTCTATGTTCTCTTTCTCCATTCAGCCATAGCACTTTCCCCACAGCGGTATCAAAATTACTTTGGGACACCTAGGAAAAAACCAAAGACAAAAACAATCTTGATTATCCACAAAAGGTGTGCCCAGTTAGGTGCCATCATCTACCTTGACAAGTTGTGTTTTAGATTGTTATTTTATGATGTTGTAAGGTGCCCAGATTTGCTTGATAATGAGATGGTGGAATCTAAATTTAATAAACAAACCAATAAATAAACAAGACCTTTAGGGGAAAAATCCTGGAAGAAGGGAGTTAGAAACCCACTTCAAAATTGTGGCCCCAAAATTATAGAAATGTGACTCTACAATAGACTTTACGATGTGTCCAGCTATGGAATTCAGGGACTTGTAGTCCATTCCACCTGTCTTAAAGTTGCTGAGGTTGAGAAATACAGCTCTACAGTTACCAAAAATTAAATCTGACTTTGATTTATAAATTATCACTTTATAATTAATTATAAATTATAATTTTGTAATATATAATTATACATTATAATTATAATTTTAAATTTATAAATGAATGTATGAAAAGCATTTTATTATCTTTTTTTTTCTCCACAGGAAACCTAAAACAGGGATCTTAATGTTAAATATGGGAGGCCCAGAGACCCTAGAAGATGTCCATGAGTTCCTCCAAAGACTTTTTCTTGATAGAGATCTAATGACACTTCCAGTGCAAAAGTAAGAAAATTCTCCAGCAACTGGTTATCTTAATGAACTTGAGAGAGAGGCTTAAGAACTTGTTATACAAAATGAGTATAAATGAGTCTAATCAATTTTGTTTTTCTAAAGGACTTTTCTTTGCATTTCTGTGGCACCACGGGTTCTTCCAAGCCGTCTCATGCATGTAGAGTGCATATTAGCTACTTCGGGATCTAAGCTAGCAGGATGATTTAGTAGGTCATCTTTTTCCACTGTGAGGCTTGCAGAATTCTTTGCTGTTACCTGGAATTTGGGGACTAGCAAAATATTTTGAGAGCACCAAGCGGGAGAAGGGAGAATACATTTACATCTAAAGAAATGAATGAGTGTTCTTGTATACATTTTTCTTTATCTGGTTGCACCTATTTGTACCTACTTTCAGTTTCTTAATCATGCATTTACACATTAATGTAAATGTACTAGAATATTAGAAGCCATTAAGCATTCTTCAGATTATGTCAGCCCTTGCAACATGAAAGAGCTACAGCTTCTGGGTAAGGCCAGGATGCAAAATATTCAGGAATTGTTACATCCTATTATCATTGTGGTTGGTCGTACAGTCAGTCAAATGGTTAGACTGGATTTCGTCTTTTTGTCTGTATTATTATATACACAAACATTTGACATCACAGCTGCCAGTTTTTTAGATGGTATTGACCATTATACAGAAAGAATCTTCCTAAGAACCTAAGTTGTTGTAGTGTATTGGTATAGTATATGTGAGGATCCAAGCAGTTGTGGCCTTTTGTAATTGACAGATGGAATGCACAAGGCATAGATTTTCTAAGTGCTGTCCAAGATTTTTTTGGTATGGCATCCATTGAAACATCATGGCCGGTTCATGCTATAATCTTTCGATTTCAATTTTCAGGTCTTGATACTTAGAATTCTCCAATTCTTTCTCCTCTATTCTTCTATTTCCTGGAATTGCTACATCAATTATCCACACTTTCTTCTTTTTTTCAGCCATACTTAAATCTGGTGTGTTATGAATCAAGTTATCAGTTTGTACTGGGAAATCCCACAGTAGTTTTAACCTGCTATAACCAATATTAACCTAATTTTGTGTGGGTAATGTACAGTTAGGTTGACACTCTAAGACTGGTGGAGACTTAATAACTGAAACCTAACTAAGGACCTAAGAAATATAAAGAGAACATCTAGGAATATGGGCAGTTCCAAGCAGGGTGGGGTTTTTTTTTTGTAAAATTAGGCTGTTCAGGGCTGATAAATTCAATATTTCCAGATATTGAGGAAGTCCTATTATTTTGGTTGGTTGCATAGTCAACTAGATGTTTAGATTGGATGTGGCATTTTTATCCACCCATCCAATCCTTCCCAAGGACCTGAGATAGGCAGATGTTATTGATGGCATTAAAGGTATTATCACAAGAAATAATTATTATAATATGCAAATGGACTTAAGTTTAAAGTGATTCTTCAGAGACCTCTTGGACAGAACTCAACTGTAGCATAGAAGCTGTCAACTCATAAAATGTTTCTATGGTCTTTTTAGAGTTGCCAACAGAAAGGGAGGGGGGAGCAGGGCAGCAGCTTGCAAAATCAGAACTGCATTCCACAAATGTTTTCAAAGATAGTAACTAGGTGACTGAAGTTTCTGCCATGCAAAATTCTAACTGGAGAGCATGACTGATGACTCTAGGCTATGAATGTGTCCCATTGGAGAATATGAATTACGATACACCCAGGGGGTGGAGGGAAATCCAGGGTCAAGGGTGACAATGAATTATGTATCTCAGAGTTGGCTACACCCAGGCAGTGCCGACATGTTAACTCTCAATAAATCCTTTTTAAGTTTTGGAAGTTTGGCTCGAGACTCATGATTTAAATGGGGGTAACTGCCAGAGCCCTGACAGTAGCACTATATTAGCACTCTTAGTGTGTCTGTGTGTTTAGCATTAAACTTTATTTTTAACCCATCAAGGGGGAAAGAAGGTAAAATGTATGGTTATTAACCATATCTATTTTACGTATTTCAGTCAATTAGGACCTTTCATTGCAAAGCGACGCACTCCAAAAATCCAAGAGCAGTACAGGCGAATCGGGGGTGGATCACCTATCAAGAAATGGACCGAGACCCAGGGGGAAGGCATGGTGAAGTTGCTGAATGAAATGTCTCCTGAGTCTGGTATTTCAGATATTTATTTTTATTTTTTTCTTGTTGAAGCTGCTGCTATGGGGGAAAACATGTTCAGAAATCTGAATAGCAGTTGGATACCCTTACTGAGGGGTTTCCAGTCAAGTGTAATAATGCAGCGTTGCTTTTAAAATTAAATTAGGTTGGAGTTGAATTGGAAAGTTTAGTCCCTAGCCTTGAAATTATTTATTGATTTATTTACAGTTAAATTGGATTTGGGAGATCTCTTATCTTCTCATATGGGAGCTCTTGCCTAGAAGAGCAAGTCACTTTTCTCACATTTTCTTCTTGTAACCCGAGCAATCTTGTTAGAGCCACATAATCAAACTCAAGTGAGGCTTTATCTTTGCTCCAGTGAAGGTTATTTTATTGTCTATCTGTCGGTCAATCTGTCCATCTGTCCATCTGTCTGCCCATCTGTCTATTTACCTACCTACCTACCTACCTATCTATCATCTATGTCCATCTGTCCATCCATCTGCCTGCCTGTCTATTATCCTATTTATTTCTCTTTCTCTCTGTCAAATTTATTTATATCTATCCATCCACCCGTCTATTTGCCTGCCTACTTTCCTGTTTATCTATCTGTCTATTATCCTTCCATTGTCTGTCTGTCGGTCTGTCTGTCTGTCTATCTATCTACCATATACCCATCCATCCATCTTCTGAAGCAATTTACATATAACAACCAAAAAAGAGAGGGAGTATTTAAAAAGATATACCTGCATTTACTCTTGTAATAAAGAGTTTTTAGCATTTTCTTGAGATCAGCTAAACTAGTTGGTTAAATCTTTACTGTGATTACAATTTCCCTGAGGCTCTGAGTGCTTTTGTCATTTTAATGAAAAATCACACTTGTATCACAAACTCCATGATACATGTCCAAAATAAGTAAGGCTTACTGCTTTCATTGTTTTGGGCCATGCAAAGACATGGCTGACAAATTCCTAATTTAGTTTTCCATCTGCTTGCTAAAACACTGTGAAGTGTGGGTTCCCAAACACCTTGATTTGTAATGTGTTAGTAAATACTATCCCTTCCATTCCCTGCTCAATAACCTTCTTAAGAGATCGGTAATAATCATTGTATGTTCTTAAGAGTTATGCCATCCTTCAGAATAATCCAACCAATATGTAGACAGGGAGATAAAATGTTTAATTTTTCCAGAAGGAAGAACGTGTTTCCAGCTATTTGTAAAGAGGTCAACCATTAGAACTTTTTCTTCTTTCCTCTCACCTGTGCAAATGAGAACTCTGTTGGTGGCCTAGTGATTACTTCACATATCCCAAGTGTAGGTGCAGTGAGAAAGAATCATTATCTTGTGAGAACTAAGTAAGATCTGGCAGAAAGGACAGCTTTCCCTAGGAAAGTGTGATTAAGAAAAATATCCGAAGTATTTCCCTCAGAATGTTTTCTGAAAAAGACAGATTTTAGACATCTCTTCTTAAAATGTGAGGTAGCTCTTATTAAGAATCTTGATGTTTGCATGTGCCTCTGTGTGATTAACAAAATTCCCATTTGGCTGTGGTTTGCACACACAAATGTATACACACCCTGTATAGTTAAACAAAGAAAGTTCCATTGGCTACACCCAACAGCTAGTCAGTTCCTCCCTTGAATATGGACCAGTTGATAAGGAACAGTTCCAAGACACACTGTACAAACAACCTATACAAGTACCCAGTTTTGGAGATGACAAGTGGGAAGCTGATTCAGACATGAAGACTCTGTGTGTGTGTGGTGTAATCCATCTGGTCAATGTTGTTGGATGAGGGAGAATTGGCTCTATCTTCCCATGGCTGGGAAGGTTTAACTTGCAAAGTCCAAACTTGGACTTTCAAACTTGGTCTCCAAACTTGGCAACTTTAAGACTTTTGGACTTCAATTCCCAGAATTCCTCAGGCAGCTATGCTGTGCTGAGGAATTCTGGGAGTTGAAGTCCACCAGTCTTAAAGTTGCCAAGTTTGGGGACCTCTGTTCTATTCAAATGGTTCCATCACCCTCCTAAATGCTGAAATAGATTTCATAGGTTAGTAAGTTATTGTTCGGCTAAGATCATCGTTTGAACAAATATAAACATCCAGAGAAATAGGATCACGTAGCAGTCATAAATGACTTTTTTCAAGGCCGTTGTAGCTTTGAACAGTTGAATTGGTTGTAAGATGAGGAATATATGGGAGTATGTGAATATTCTTCTGTCAGCCCTCTCAGTGTTTGTGCAAGGGGACAGGGAGCCAGAGTTGTTCTTAGATGGCTTCATTGTGGTTGATTTTTTTTACTCTCTCTGGGTTTGTATATTTTAATTTTTTATAGTGGCTTTTTCCCTTTTTTATAATGGCCTTTTATATTTTCATAATGAACATTTTTACAAATTGATGGTGCTTATTGTTTGTTACGCTGCCCAGAGTAATTTCTTCTGCGATGGGCGACCGTATAAATATGATTAATAATAATCTGATTGACTGTGCCACTAATGCTAATAATAATTATAATTGAATTCATTTATTATTCATTTGTTTATTTACTTATTAAATTTATATACCATCCAACACAGTCAGATGCTTCTGGGCAGCTTATAATTTATTAAAAGCAGCATAATGAAAGTTTAAAACAGTAAGTATAACATTAGATTAAGAATTAGCTAAAATGGCAGGAGAATACAACAGATGGAGGTGGGATCTTCTGTTTAATCCAATACATACTTCCAGAATGGCACCCTTCCCCTCAAAATCCGGTCCCAAGTCTAATTTGCTGAGCTAGATTTCAGAAGGCTAAGGGAGGACCTTGAGGGGATAGCGATGTTCCAGAGGGCAGGGGTCATGGCAGAAAAGGCTTTTCTCCTGGACCCCACCAGCTCAGATTCCTTAGCTGACGGGACCTCAGCTGGCTTTTTCTACCCGCGCAAGTGAGGCCTATCCCATTAGGGTGAGACAGTTCCTTGAGTAGCGTGGATTCACGTTCCATGTAACTTGGACTCAGGCTGTGCCATATTGTTCCTTTGCTGCAACATCAAGCAAGGGCGATGGATGCGAGTGTGAATTCCTAGCAGGTGTGGACCTAGTAAAGGTAAAAGTTCCCCTCACACATACGTGCTAGTCGCTTCCGGTTTTAATCTCCATTACAAATCTCCATTACAAAGCCGAAGCGCCAGCGCTGTCCGAAGATGTCTCCGTGGTGATGTGGCCGGCATGACTAAACACCGATAAGGCGCATGGAACACTGTTAACCTTCCCACCAAATTGGTCCTTATTTTTCTGCTTGCATTTTTTACATGTTTTCGAACTGCTAGGTTGGCAGAAGCTGGGACAAATAACAGGAGCTCACTCCGTTACGTGGCGCTAGGGTTTCGAACCGCCGATCTTTCTGATCGACAAGCTCAGTGTTTTAGCCACTGAGCCACTGCGTCCCTTGTGGACCTAGTAGGCAATCCTAATTTTGGGATGCAGGCCAGAAAACTGAAAGAACTCCTTCAACAACCAAGCTCAGAGCGTCCCGAAGACTCTCCATTCTTCAACAGCCAGACACTTTTTCATCAAATTAGGCAGTTAAAGGGTTGGGACTTCAGAGCAGCAAGTTAATGGTTTAGGAAGTATTATCTGCGCTTGTCAGACCTTCTCACTCCTTCTTACTTCACAGTGTGGTTTCCCAACTGAAAGCCGCCCTGACTTTATCTGTTTGAACGTCTCTTGCATCTTAACGTGCACTCTGATTATGTCACGGAATTTTTTTTTAATTCTACACCATGGCAAGCATGCTAATTCCTCTTTGCAGGAGAAATTTTCAAGACAGCGAGGAGAAGCACTGCTTAGATCAAGGCAGGATTTGTGATGTTCTCAGTTGAGGTGGGGGAGGGCTACCCGTTGCGCTGATTTTTTTTAAAGAAGGGTGCATTTTATTATTGCTAGAAGCTTTTGAAATATTATATTTTTCACCTGGATAAAAGGCATGGATAGCTCTTCCCAAAATAAATGCATAATCCCACCATTTTTCCTTGTGGAGGAAAAGGTCGCAATTGAAGATTTAAAGTCCTCTGTGTTGTAATTGCATCAAAGATTTCAAAAGAGTAAATATTCACTCAAGTTGAGCTTAACTGCTGGTGACTATAGAGACACTTCGTTGTAGTTTTCCTGGAAATCATTTGGACATGGCTTGCATTGACTTCATCTGTAATTTTTCTTTTTTTAAAAAAAATCCCAGTTTGGCCCATGATCTAGGATTTCTAGGTGTTTTCCCATCCAGTCCCAGGTAAAATTTTACATGAATGAATGAATGAATGAATGAATGAATGAATGAATGAATGAATTTAATTTAGTGGTTAAGGCATTAGTGGGAGACTCTTAGTTCTTCTCCTGCCTTAGGGACAAAGCCAACTGGGTGACCTTATGCTGATCACTCACTCTTAGATCTAGGAAGCAGGCAATGGCAAACCACTTCTGAAAAAAAAAACCTTGTCAACAAAGCTAAAGTTATTAGTCCAGGCAGTCACCTGAACTCAGGATTGTCTCACAGCAGCTTCTAGCAGTTAAATCCCATTGATTTCAGTAGGAGAGCTGAGCGCTGAAAGGTTTAATTCTGATTAGACTGTCTCCAGTGTCGATTTCTTATCTCTTCCTCCTGTAGAAAATGAGCTGCACACTTTCTTTTCCAGAATTAGAGTTTTAACCACCTCCAGTAATTGACTTCCTGGCTTCTAGAGCAATGTTTCTCAACCTTGGCAACTTTCTCAGCATGTTGGCTGGGAAATTCTGGGACTTGTAGTGCACATGTCTTAAAGTTGCCAGAGGCTGAGGAACACTGAAAATAGTAATCATGAAACAAGTCACCATTGTCCATTTTCTTACAGCTTGGAAACATTTTAGCTCATTTCTTCTTCTTTTTTTCAGGGTATAGCTCGTTTTATACTGCTCTAGAGAATGATGCATCTATTTCTCCAGGTTTTCCATTTCCAGAAATGGCCAGCAGATGCCCTTAGAAAAGCCGTAAATACTAGGAAATAGCTTCTGCCTATTTGTATCTTCCAGCATATAGTGCTCAAAGGCACTGCAACAGCAGTATCATGTATAGCAGGGGTGTCAAACTCAAGGCCCATGGGCCGCGTCCGACCCACAGGGTGTTAGATCTGGCCCTCGGGGCCACCCTGAAAACTGTAATGGACAGGCTCACGGTGCCTCTGCCAGTGAAAACAGAGCTAGGGAGGCTCCGTTTTCAGCCGCGAAGACCTCCTGCAGCCCTCTACCAGCAAAAACGGAGCTTGGGCTGGCAGAGTGCTGCAGGAGGCCGTCGTGGCCGAAAACGGAGCTTGGGAGCCCATTTTCTCTGGCAGAGCGCTCAGGCCACCACAGGCACCTCCAACGTGAGTGATGTCAAATTGATCACACCCCCTGGCCACCCCCACCCAACCCCTGAGGTCAGACGCAACCCTGCGCCCTCCAATGAAATTGAGTTTGACACCCCTGATGTATAGCCATTGTGGCTGGTAGCATGTTATGCTTAATCACTGAAATATATAGCACTGTAGCTGCACTTGCAAAATGAGCTAAATCTGTTCAATTTTAACTCAGGTGGGTTTTTTGTCTGTACTGTGGCTTCCATATATTACCGTGATCCAGCCTGTTGGTTAGTTAATAACTCAATGCATTGTTTAAACACAGAAAATACCTTAATTTAATAATCGGGTTAAATGTGATGTGCAAATAATAGGCTTTTCCTTTTCCTCTAGGTCCTTTTTTAATCCCCTTTTGAGATTTTCCAGTACTTTCTAGTATAATCCTCTGGAGTAGTATGTCTCAGTCTTGGTAACCTTGAGACCTGCAGGCTTCAACTCCCAGAATTTCCCACCCAAGCATGCTGTCTGGGGAATTATGGGAGCTGAAGCCCACACATTTTTAGAGTGGCTGAGAAACACTGCTTCAGAAGGAATGGAACCAAAACTTTTTTTTTTTTGCAGAAGAGAAAGCTTGGACAGTCTTTTAGCCCATAAATTACCTTAAACCAGATCAAACAGCTTTATCAACCTCAGTATTGACAGCAGGACTTGAGAAGCTTTGTAGCAAATCCTTCTTGTTGTTAATGCTGGATCCATTTTCTGCCAACTGTGCCTGACAGGAAGGGAGGGAAAAAAATCTATTTTGAAAAGGGCTGAGGCTAAAGCAGTTTTGTCTAAAGGTGCTTTTTTTCCTAAAAGCAACTGGACTGTTTCTTCCTTGAGAAAGAAGTCATTTTGCTTCTCAGTCAAGAACCTCTTCAGTTGTGAGACTGGATGGTTGTGGGATGGAAGGATAGATTCTGACAGGATGATGGGTTTGGGTGTGTGTAAAAAGTGTATTTCTTTGCAGTCATCAGGTCATTAACACTCCATCTGTCTGTCTGTCTGTCTCTTTCTCTCTCTCTCTCTCTCTCTGTCTCTGTCTCTCTCTGTCTCTCTCTCTCAGAGCCAGATGAGGTCACTTGTGGTTGAGGAGGCTGAGAGCTGTTCTTCTATGCCAGAAAAAAACAACAACACCAATCCAGTTGCTTTTTGAAAAAAAAAGCACCTTTGAGACAACTATGACTTGAATGGCTGAGAATCTCCATAGACCTAAAGCAGTTTTGGTTCAAAGTCTTTGAAGGACCAGATAGCACCCTTGGAATCTTCTTTTAGTATGGGTGACAGTGAAGTGTCTTTGTCCTTGAGAGTACAGACTAATTTAAGGAGTGCAGAACCAGTCTTGTAGAACCAGTCTTATCACACACACAACAGTGTACACAGTGCTTCGCCCCCCGCCCCTCCAAACATCTCCTGCCTAAGGCTGCCATTCTGCCTAACAGTAGGATTGGCCCAGTGGTGGGATTCAAATAATCTAACAACCAGTTCTCTGACCTAATGATCAGCTGGGTAGGCGTGGCTGGGTGGGCATGGCCAGCAAGGCTTAAACCATATGCAATTTTGGAAAACACTTAAACAGGGCAATAATAAAGATAAGAATTAGGCTAGCAACAACACACACAGGCCTCCTTCCTGCCTTCCTGACAGGATTAATCCCATAACGCCTCCTTCCTGCCTTCCTGACAGGATTAATCCCATAAGGTGGGAAAAAGAAAAGGCTGTTGGAAGGAGATTTCTTCCAACAGCCAGTTCGCGGAACTGCTCAGAAAGTTAGCTATCAGTTGGTGTGAACTGGTGCGAACTGGCTGAATCCCATACTGGACTGGCCCACATATTGTGCAAAGATGGCCCTAAAGGAGCTTCTTATGATCCTGTTTGCTAGCAGACTCATTTCATCTGATCTCCAGAATTGTTGCTCTTCTGAGCAATTTTTTCCACTTCTCCAGATGCTTTGGAGTTTTTAATTATTTAAAGGTTTGTGTGGTTGCCCAACCTAAAGCACAACTCTGGGCTGCTCACAACAATAAAACCCACAACCATAAAAATCATAAAACCAAACATAACCTGGTGCTTCAGTCATCACCTTGGGATACCCCAAAACCAATTCTAGTCATCCTCACTTTATTTACCCCAGTGCCTGGATAAAAAGCCAGGTCTTGTTGACTGTGGGCCCAAGCATGGGATATGTGTGTTTCCCATTAGATGTGCATCCCATTAGGGAAAGGGGCTGGAGCATGCTTACTCCATGTAGTTATTTAATTATTTTTTATTGTAATCTGTTCGGTTTTTAAAATGTTCGCCACCCTGAGTCCTTAGGGAAGAGGGCGACATACAAGTCTAAATAAATAATAATAATAATAATAATACTCTATCCAATGTGGTAGGTCAGGCAATAGTTGTAGGGAATAGCTGTCC
The DNA here is from genome assembly GCA_009733165.1 of Naja naja. NCBI lineage: Eukaryota > Metazoa > Chordata > Lepidosauria > Squamata > Elapidae > Naja > Naja naja. Next base: position 291,810,563 of record CM019149.1, read on the forward strand.
AAAATAG